>JAXQQM020092031.1:0-392419 GCA_034641835.2 Pinus albicaulis
AGAGTTTATGGATTCAGCATTGATATAGAATATGACCTCCCTATCTTTATTGACAATGCACCTCTGGTCTGGAAGATAATAAGTTTGACACAATCTGACAAAATCAGGGGGTGAATGAGTAAGAGGGACAATATAATTTGGCTTATTAGAATCCCATACTGGTACATCCTTGTCACTTTTCTCTACAGACTTGCCAAAACAACAGTTATAGACATCTAGTAGGTTGAACTCAACTGAAGGGTCAAAGATTCTGTAATCAAGATCAACCAGTGAACTACTCTCTTGGGAAGTTACAAGAGGTTGAACAGGTCTGACAACTTGAGTAGACTCAGCAGTAAGTGCATGAGTGGGCTTATCAAGTTTAGAAGGCTCAGGCTGAGGTATCTTAGTTGAGGCTTTTTTTTGAGGTTTTGGGCCTCCTGATTTGGGAGTTACTTGTTTCTTAGTCATTTTTAGCTGAACAAAGAAATTTTAAACTGTTTATTAAGTTCTCTTTTGGAAACAAGGGGTATTTGAAGGATTTTTCTGGCAGAATTGGACTTTGAGTAGGGTTCTGGATGATAAAATGGATTTTTAATGCTCAGAAGATGGCTTTGATCAATTTCAGTAGTGAAAAATGATCAAGGAGTAGCTAAAACGTGCTAAAATGGAAAGGATGGATTCTGGAAAAAAATTGACAGGTTTTCCCCTATATTTTGGAGGTTTTAGACTTCTTAGGATGGAGAATTCAATTGAAATTTAAGATATGGAAATTTAAAAGATGAATTGTCCCTTGAAATTGAAGTTTTTATGGATAGGATTGACGAAAAATACCTTTAAGGGTATAATTGCGGTCGATGAAGGTTGCAGTTTCTTTCACAGTCTTCAATTCTGGAAAATTGGGCTGTTAGAAGTTATGGAGGTTCTCTGGAATGATTTGCAGAGAAAATGGTAGTTCAAATGATTCACTAGTTCATAATTGACTTTGAAAATGATGAAAACAGGTGAAAATCGACGAAAATATGGCTCTGTAGAGGTTTACCAGGTTAAATGGAAGAAATAAGTGAAATGTAGTGAAAAACCATGAATTTTAAGGCATTAAAACATAAGTCATATCATAGTTTAATTACATTTACTGCAGGTTGGGCGGGAGCAGTTTCGGATTAGGCTTAGGTGGTTTTCGCACGGCTCCAAAGTAGTAAGCGGAAATTCACTTTTCCCACGCGATCCAATTATATTGAGACACATTGACACGGGGTGGTTTGGGAAAACCACACATATCGTGTAACTTTTACAAAACTTCGGTCGGGCACTTTATTTGCGCGATACGAGATATCCACCGTCAGATCGGGCTTTCAAAAGTGAATGGTCAAGATTTAAAGGAAAGGTGTGGGGAAAATGCAGTGGGACCAGGGCTTTGGTTATCGATCGTTGATCCGACAGATGGAAGATCAACAATATATATTGAGCATGATGAGTAGTGGTGGGGACGGGAGCTTTGGGCTATCGGGTTCAATTTGAATCGTTGGATTGAATGGGTATTGGAGATTGGAGGGCTGAACTTAACCCCAATAATGAAATGTATTTGGGGAGTTTATGTACAAAAAATAGAATTTTTCATGGGATAAAGTGGTCAGGGAGGGTTTTAAAAGGGCTTAACCCATGGTTAATACTACGGTAAGGGGATATATATCGAGGGAAAGGGTTGAATTATAATTTTAACCATGGGTAAAGGGATTTCGGAAATAAACAAAGGGAAGTGTTTTGAAGTTTAGTTTAAACAAAACTTTGATATTTTTGTTTTAAACACATAATTAAACATGTTTAAGGATTGTTTCATATATTTTTATTATATAGTAAATTAAATCAAAGTGATTTAACTATCATAGGGGCGGGATATTTATATAAATATATATTTAGCCAAAGGGGGTATAAAGTGGGTTTTTTATTTAAACATGCGGGAATTAATAACTTTGGCTAAAATTTTATTAATGGGTTTTTGGGGTTTTATTATATAAAAGGGAGTTATATAATATAGGAAAAGGTTTTTTCTATAGGGAGTTAATAGATAAGTTAAAATTAATATGAAAATGGGACAAGGTATACTCAAAATACATAAACATAACCAAGTAAAGTGAAGTTTAAAAGGAAAATTTGCATCATACTAACCTCATCACTTTAACTTATGATAAAATGTAATTTTGAGGGTTTAATGTTTTCATGTGATGAAGGAAATTAGTTAAATGGGAATTATAGTATCTTTAAGTAAAAATGAGGTTTTACTTAGGATTATTCAGGGAAATGAATGCATGAAAAGGAATAATGATGTGAGTTTAAGTGATTAATATAGAAATTTTACATTTTCCACTTATTAGCCATAGAGCCTTGGGTCCGGTCCCAACAAAAATCAAGGAAATGCCTTGAGCCTTTCTGATTGATAGTTTAGAATGTTTAATGGCTATAGGGAGCGGAAGTTAGTTATTTGCAGTCATGGTGAATGATATTTACGTTGATGTTTCTCACCTTCTTCTACCTACCCAACTTACCATGCTAACATTTTTTCTTCCATTTTAGTAAGGTGCATTTGAGCTAGCAACCTTTACATCATTTATTCTTTTTGAAAGCAAATAAAACTATCTAATTATACATTTATTTCATCCATGAATCCAGATTAAACTGTTGGATTCACTTATTTCTCTACCTAACTACTGAATTGTCAAGATTAAAATGTATGACAATTATTTATTCTCTATCTACAACATTTGAAATTGAAAAGTGACAAGTCAAGATTAAATTGTTCAACTCATCACGAACTATGGCATTTATTAACACTCCGCCATAGTCAGAAGGTAAAAGTAGTGCCATTTATACTTGCACACTTTCATGTTTTATTGATCTTTTTCTTTTGGGGTATATTATTTTTTCTAAGTCCTTTGATTGTTCTTTTAGGACTTTTTACCCTATTTTTGATTTTTGATTTTTTTTTTTACTTTTTTACAAAATATGTTAATACAACTTGCAGAAGGAAAATTATGTACATATTTACAAGATTATCAACAGTCAAGTTAAAATTATGAATCCTATATTTATAGGTTACTAACATCGGCTTCACTTGGGGATGGCATTTCCTGGTGAAATGTCAAGAACTATGAGATCAGTAGCTTTGTCCTTTTGACCTTGGTGATCCTGTAATTGTCTTTTGTTTTCTACAACCAATCATATTTATGAAATATTATACTGTAAAGCTTAGGGACTTCTCTTCGGGCTTCAACTTCATAGATAAAATGTCCAATCCAATCTACACACTGTCTATGAATATTTACAATGATAAAGTAAATGAATCTAAATATTAAGTGACTCTGAGGAATAGTAGTGTTTCAGCATCCTACCATTCACTGTTCCTTCTTGAAGCTCAGTTCCATCCAAATTCCTGATGAAAAAGGAATTATTACCTCTGTAACCATATATCACATAGGGTCCTTGCCATAGAAAGTCAAACTTCCCATGTTTACCTTTATCCTCTCTTCGTGAATCCCATCTCAAAACTTGATCTCCTATGAAAAAATCATCTTCCTTAACCTTTTATCAAAAATATTTTTGATCTTATCCTGTAAAACTTGTGACTTTTCATAAACTTCATCTCTAGTTTGTTGGAGATGTATGGTTTCATTAATTCTTCTTTGAATATCATTTGTTTCCACCTATGATTCCTGGATAATCTTCATGACTGGGACACCCAAGGAAGAAGGGAAAACTGCATCTGTACCATAAACAATCTGATAAGGTGAAGTTTTTATAGACTTTTTTGTTTTAAGTCTATCAGCCCAAAGGGCATAGACCAGCTTTTTGTTCCATGTATTTTTATTGTCTTTGAGTAGTTTTTTGATGATGTTGATTAAACTTTTATTTGATGATTCAGCCAAACCATTACCTTGGGGATAATATGTTGTGGAATGACCTAAGGTAATATGGTATTTATGGCAGAAAGAAATCATTTTCTTGGATTTGAATGTTGTTGCATTGTCAGTAATAATCTTATGTGGGCATCCAAATCTTGACAAAATATTACTTTCTATAAATGAGATTATAACTGAATCAATAGCTTGCCTAGTGGGAATTGCTTCTATCCACTTGGTAAAGTAATCTGTAGCAGTTAAAATCCATCTATGTTGACCTGAAGATGGAGGATGGATTTCACCTATGAAGTCTAACCCCCATGGTTGAAATGATTTTTTAGTGGATATAGGTTTCAGAAGTAAAGGTAACAGTTTCTTTTTACCTTCGAAAATTTGGCATTTATGGCAAGAGGTAACAAAATTTTTAACATCAGAAAATAAAGTTGGCCAGTAAAAACCAGCTCTTAGTATAGGTGGCCTCCACAGTCACTTGCATGAAATTCTTGAAGAATTTTGTCAGCCTCAGATTTTAATAAACAATTTAGTAAAATCCCAGTACTTTCTTTCCAATAAAGTGCATTGTTTAAGATACAAAACCTCATTGCTTTATGTTTGATGAATCTTGCCTTGGTTTTTGTTAGCCCAGGAGGAGCTTGTAAATTTCTTAGTACAAACATAATATTAGAGTAACATGGTGAGTCTAGATATGCCTCACTGATCAATGGAGTCGCCATCTCCTCCTGGTCATCTATTTGTGCAATGAAATTAATATCTAAGGCATTGCAATTTGATTCAGTCATCAGTCTGGCTAAACCCCATCCTTTAATGAGTTTAGTTGGTTTGATTTCTAGATCGTACTCAAGGATTGTGGCTATCCACTTTCCTCTCCTACTATCTGGTCCATCTTGTGTCAAAATATCTTTAACTACTGCATTAGGGACATATGTAATGATGTGTGAATGAAGTATATACACTTTGAAATCCTTGATGGCTTTAACCAAAGCAAAAGCTTGTTTTTCCATTATATTGTATTTCAGTGGTGCATCTCTGAGGACTTTACTAAAGAATGCAATTGGCTGTTCAAAACCTGGATCATTTTTCTATAGAAGGACTGCAGCTATGGTGTGTTCGGATGCAAAGGAAAAGATTATGAAATATTTTGTATAATCTGGGCTAATAAGCACTGGTGCTTTTGTTAAGGCTTGTTTAATAGATTCAAAAGATTGTTTGGCCTTTATTGTCCATTTTATTGAGGAGTCCTTTTTAAGCATATTGTTAAGATCTTTTATAATTTCAACCAGATTAGAGATGAATCTTCTTAAAAAATTGATTTTACCCAAGAATTATTGGAGTTATTTTATGTTCCTTGGTGGTTGAATGTTTAAAATGGCTTCAATTCTTGCAGGGTCTATTCTAATGCCTTCTTTTGAGATGATGTGACCTAACAGTTTTCCTTCTTTCAGTCCAAAAAGAGTCTTTTTAGGATTAAGAGATATACCATATTTTCTACATTTGATAAAAACTTGTCTCAGGTGATCTAAGTGTTCATTATTTGTTTTTGAAAAAACAGTAATATCATCAAGATAAATAACTAAAAATTCATGGATCTCCTTGGCAAAAGCAATATCCATGGCCATTTGAAATGTAGCTCCTGCATTTTTTAACCCAAAAGGAATTTTCATGTACATGAAAGTGCCCCATGGAGTAGTAAATGCAGTTTTAGTTTGGTCATCTTTATGAACTAGAATTTGATTGTAACCAGAGAAACCATCTAGTAAATAAATTCTTGAAGAACCTGCCACCCTCTGCAAAATATGATCCATTTTTGGCAAGGGGTAATTGTCCTTCAAGGATGCTTTATTAAGATTTCTAAAGTCTATGCATAGTTGAATTTCTCTTGTTTTCTTTCTGGTGGGCTCTAAATTAGATACCCATTAAAAATATCTAACTGGTGCAATTATTTGTACATCAAACATTCTTTTAACTTCTTTTTCGATTAAAGGTAACAAAACTGGATTAATCCTTCTGAGTTTTTGTTGAAAAGGTTTTTGATTTTCTTTCAAAGGAATTTTATGTTGGATTATGTCTGTGTTGTAAGTTTTCAAGTCTTCGTAACTCCATGCAAAGACATCCTGATATTCTTTCAAAAGCTCTATATATTTAACCTTTTCTTTTGATGATAAGGATTTTGATAGTTTGATTGTTTTTGGTTTTTCATCTGTCCCTAAGTTATACTCTTCTATATCAGATTTAACTGGTTCCATTTTTGGCCTTTTGGGCACATAATTGGAATCAAATAAGTCTTCTAGGGGATTTAAACCTCTGGGTAAAATGTTATTATTTAAATCAATCAAATCTGTTTCATCTTCTATCAATTCCTCTATATCTACTTTTTCCATTTCATCTATGTCACTCTGAGTAAATATAGTAGGCCTATCAAAATTATGTACATCTAAATTGTCTAAGTCATCTATTTGACAAAAATTTGAATCTATATCACAAGGTGAATCTATGTTACAGTGATTATCGATTTGGCAATGTTGAAATTCTTGCTCATTGTTCAAAAAGTGATAAATTTGCTCATCTTCTGAGAAAATTTGCCAATATTTCACATTATCTGGAACAATAGGCCTATGTTTGATTTCAACAGTGTATTTTTGTAATGGAGAAAATGGAAATTTACAATTGCTGGCAAAGGTTGCTAAACAATGGGCTTGTATGTTATATTTTCTAGGGATGATAGCAAACTTTGATTCTAACAAATCATCAAGAAAATCCAATATTGTTTCTCTATATCTTGCAAGTCTGGGGTTATGAACAGAGTATTCAACGTTTATTTGTTTGATAACTAATTTAGAATCACCCATGACTATTATTATTTTTCCTCCCATTTCTCTAATAATTTGCAAACCTAAGATTAAAGCTTTGTATTCAGCCATGTTGTTGGTGCATTTGAAGTTCAATCTAAAGGCATGTCCTTCAGAATGGCTTGTTTCAATATTGGTAATCCATACACCTGCTCCAGCTCCAAATTTATTAATAGATCCATCAAAATTTAAATGCCATAAAGCCTCATGACCAATGTAATCATCCATTATTTTAAGTTTCTTATCAGTGATTTCAGTTTGGATGTCATTTTGATCAGAGTTGCTGAGAATAAAGGAATCAAGATCAGTAGGAGTTGAATAGATTGGATAATTGGTAGGCCTGTCAGCAGTACTGATCATGAACTTCATTAATGTTTCTCTGTAAAGCTTTTTGGGCTATCCAAATACCGAGATAGTGGCATAACTCATGTCAAGTTGTAGAGATCCCTGCAACTTTGCTCCCCATGAGTGAGAAAGGAGCATGCCATACTTTGGCGGGATGTCAGATACTACAACATCCATGATCATGCTTTTACCAGGATATTAGACTAGATTTACACACAGATCTTTAATCAAACCAATACATTGGACTTTGGATGAATCAAATGAGAACAAGTCCTTATATGGTCTGGTTATGTCAAGATTCAATGTTTCCATTATAGCTCTAGGCATTAGGTTGTTGGAAGCTCCAGTATCTAGCATAGAATTGTGCAATATTTGATCATGTACAGTAAGACTTACATAAAATGGAGGTACTGACCCATCTGAATGCTTTCCATATACATTGGGACCAAAGATTAATTCAGGCCTATCTTCATTCATATTAATTGTATCTTCATTTTCATTCACATTCAATGCTTCAAAAATCATAGATCTATACAAGTCATTTTTAGCTAATTCAACTAATGGAACAGCTATCTTTAACTTGGGTATTTCAGATTGCATGTTAAATGTTGGCTGAGATTTGATGGCTTGAATTACTTCGTCTTTTGGAACTGTGGTTTGTGATGATTTTTCTTGAGTTTCTACAGTTTTACCTTTGGTTTGAGCTTTTCTCTTGTCTTTTGTTTGAGTTTCTTGGTTTCTGCTATCTTTAATTGTTTTTTCAAGAATAGTTTGAGGATTAGTAGAAGTTTTATCAGATTTAGGATTCTCAATAGAAGATTTAGGATTTGGTGATTTTAAATCAACTGGATTCTTTCTTGGCTCATTGATTGTTGCTGAATTGGTGGTTTTTGTAGTATTAGCCTTTGCGGCATCTTTGGAAGATTGAGCCACCTCGTCAGTAATATCTACGATATTTAGGCTTTGCTGCTTTTTAGGACTGGGTGGGTTCGAACTTTGTTTATTCTCTCTAGGAAGAATCTGCAAAAATTTTGTTTTAGGAGGATCAGTCTTCTTTTTGTTTTGTTCTTGTTGGGTTGGAGCATTGTTCTTTATGGTAGGCTCATTAGTTTTCTTGCTCCTAGGGTTGTATTAACTGTGAATTTCATTAATTGCAAAGCATAACCTTGTTTATAATCGAAGGATTCTCTAGATTCTACTTTGAACTGTTGAAGTTCGAAGAGTTCCTGGTCCTCTTGAGTGAGGAAAATGGTATTGTTTTCATCAATCCCCATAACTATGTTGATGTCTTCCTCCTCCTCAACATTGTTTTGTGAACTTTCTGCAAAGTTTTCTTGGAATGGGGTTCTTATATTCTGATCTGGGGAAGGTTCTTTACCTTTCCCAGGGTTGTTGTTTTTTCTGTAGTTGAGATTCCGGATCTGGGATTGATTCTCCCATTGTGGTTTCCTTTCGATGTGATCTAGTCTCTCAACTAATTTTTCTAATGCTTTGGTAATAAAATCAAATTTACCATCTAAGTGTGAAGCTTCTTCTTTGATAGTAACCCTCCTCTCATTTCTCATTCTGGCTTTCTTGGCAAGGATGTTGATTTCTACACCTACATCATTTTGTTGCTTTTGTTCTAGAGTATCTGCATCTCTTTCTCTAAGTTGGTAAGCCATGTCTACATCAAAACAATCAGGGAATTTAAGTAGCACGGAATACGGAGTGGGTTTAAGGTCTGCAGGAATGGCGTTGTAAACAATGTTGTATCTGCTGCAAAAGTCTTGGACAGACTCATTGGGGGCTCTCTTAACAGCATCAAACTCAGATAGTATTTGCATATGATTCTTCTTCTTTTCCCATTTATTTAGGAAAGCTCTATGGAATGCAGCTAGGTCTGCTATGCTACCAGCACCTAAACTTTTAAACCAGGTTTTTACTTCTCCAAATAAGCTTTGTGAAAACAACCTCATTTGGACATTAGATTCATCTATCTCATAAACTTCCCAAAAATCATTCATTCTGGTGATATGTTGTTGTGCAGTGATTTGTGAAAGATTATCAAACAATGGGATATCTTTTTGATAATTTTGGGGCATGTCATGTAGATTTTGAGGTAAGACCAAGGGAGCATATCTAGCTACCATGGCTTGGATTTTTGATAAACTGGGAGGTACAGTAGTAGTGGAAGGGATAGTTCTAGTTACTACAATGGATGTACTTGAAGAGCTTGGTAAAGGGGATGAAAAAGAAATAGTATGGCTAGTGCTTATGGTGGTAGTGGATTGAGTAAATGATGGATATACTCCTTTGGGTTGTAAGGGTAGCTCAGGAATGAATGGATCTGTTGATGAACTAGCGGTGGATTGTGGATATGATGAATATATGATCCTATGGTGCAGAGGCAACTCAGGGCTTATAGGCTCTTGAGGTGAACTGACAGTAGAATCTGTAAATGAAGTGGCAGCATATAGAGTAGAATCTGATGCTGGAAAGATTATGGTGTATAGTTGGGAAACTGGAGGTTTGAATTGAGACAAAAAATTACCTAACTTAACAACTTCTTCAATGTCTTTAATTTTTGTAACATTTACCCTTTTTGCTGGACTTTGATTTTTCAGTTTTTTCTGATTTAGTAGGAACTGAAATAATTTTGTGTTATTCACTCACATAAGAAGTAAAAACTGAATCTAAAACAATTTCCTTTAAATCAAATTCAAATTTGGTTCTAAATAGTGATTTTTCAAAGTTCAAATCAAATTCAATGTCTAATAAGCTTACTAATTCTTTGGGTAAAGAATCAGCTCTTTTCAGGGGTATTTCAGTTTCTGAACTAACAGTTTGTTTTTTCTTTTTTCCTATCTGGTCTGGATTGTCTACTATATCTGGAGGATTGGGATCAGGGTTAGATCTAGTGTAATAGACTTTCTTGGGAGCCAGAATTTTTATTGTGTAAATACCCACAACATTTAAACTTAATATTAAAGTAGAAAAGATATATTTAAAAATCTTCCTCCAAGATTAAACTTAAAACTGGAGGGTGGTTAGTTCCCTAGTGTGGTCGCAAGTATGTTATCACCCTAGTAATTCTCAGGTTGTGGGATGAGGATTTTTGTAGTTAAGAAAACCAAGGGTAACCAAGAACCGCTTTTAGAATTCAGGATCTAGCCTTCCTGAGTTCTGGAGAGGGATCTCTCCTAAATATTTAACTTTGTTTTATAATTAGGTTTTAGGCTAGCTATGCGTGGATAGTGGGAGTTGTTTTGAAAGTGTGGTGGGAATAAAAAGTGTTTCAAGGTAAACCAGAGGGATCTACCAGAACATTGGGCTATGGAGTAAACTTTCTAGGCAAGCAGAGCTAGGAAATAAGACTTAAAGATGCAAATGTACTAAGGGCAGGGTAGATGACCTTCAAAGGCTTTGAATAGGCTTTGTTGATGGAATGGGTGAAATCTGAACAAAAGGGCACTTAAGAATCCTTGAGTTACAGAAATTAAGATTGAAGGAGGGGATCAAACAGGGACCTAGAGCATTTAATAATTCTATAGTCTGGTTATCAAACAGAAAACATAATAATGCCAACTAGTAAAAAACAGGGAGCTTTTTATCACTAATCTTGTCTAAATTCTCCTAGTTGATCATTAAAGATAGAAACACATTAAAATGAATGTATGGAAACTTTTGAAAGAAAAACAAAGAAAATAGGAAAAAGACTAGACTTATCTGGTCAGCACAAGAATCCTAAGTTATGATGTCTTTAATCTCAATTCCAGTCTGTTGCTTTGCTAATTGACTCACACCAACTTCAATATATCCAGCAAAATGACTATAGTAGTCTTGATAAATTTTATTCCACACTGAATACTTCGAAAGATGAAGTATTTATACAAATGAATTACTTACAAAATATCTCAAAGTTTGAGATAATGTTTCAAGGAAAAATAGGAAATATAACATAAGAAGAGGGACAGCGGCAAAACAGTTTGCAAGTTGTTCTCTTTTACAAGGAAATACAGAACTGATTATCCTAATCAAAATGATTTTATGATTTGCTGTGAGCATTGCTGGCATTGGATGCTTTATCTCGTTGAAGATGGCTTGTAGATCACTCCTTCTTTTCACTTTAATCTTGATACTCTTTATCTTTGATTTTCATTGTTTTACGGTTGTACTTTGAAAAATGATCAGCAGTAGAATTTGCATTCACCGATACTCTTTGACTCTGATACACTTTGACCCTGTAATTTCACCCTAAGGTAAAAATATGATTTCCTCAATGGTTTCCCTGCTCTTTTCCTTTCAAATTCACTTCTTTTTGAAGGTTCGATATTATTTCTTCCAATGTCTTTGCCTTTTTCTTATGACCTTTTGAAGTGATGACAACATATTTGTAAGCAGATTCCAGATTTTTATTAGCCTTTTGCAGACTCTTAATCTTATTATTCTTTAAGGTCATCTCTTCCATAGCTTTAAGCAAGTCTGAGGCACCTGTTTCTATACATGTGTGTACCTGTGTATTTGAGGAATCAGCAGCAGAAATATTTTTGGATGATATTGATACTGCAGCTACCAATTTTCCTTGAGGTGCAAGATGTTCTGCAGGAGTTGATGGCCTTTTGGAAACAAGGGGTATTTAAAGGATTTTTCTGGTAAAATTGGACTCTGAGCAGGGTTCTGAATGATAAGAAAGGTTTTTTAATGCACAGAAGATGGTTTTGATCAATTTCAGCAGTAAAAGATGATCAGGGAGTGGCTAAAATCTACTAAAATGGAAAGGAGGGATTCTGGAGAAAATTTGACAGGGTTTCCCCTGTATTTAGGAGGGTTTTACACTTCAAACATGACTAGTTCAATTGTTTAAATGAAATGGCAGTTCAAACAGTATTTTTTTTCTTTGTGTTTGAAGTATTTTCAGTTGAAATAGCGAAAAATACCTATGAAAGGTATATTTGATGTCGATGAAGTTGCAGTTGTGTTCACAGTCTCTAATTGCATCGAATTCGGCTGTCAGAGGTTATGGAGGTTCTCTATGAGTGAATTTCAGAGTAAAATGGTCGTTCAAATGGCAACTGGTTCACAAATGGCTTCGAAAATGGTGAAAATAGGTGAAAATCAACGAAAATATGGCTCTGCGGAGGTTTCTTAGGTTAAATGGCGCAAATAGAATACATGTTGTGAAAACATTAAGTTTTAATGCATCAAACCATAGTTTAATCATAGTTTAATTACATTAATTGTAGGTTAAGCGAAAGCGGTTTCAAGTTTGGCTTGGGTGGTTTTCGCGTAGTTTTGAATTGGTAAGTGGTAATTCACTTTTTGAACGTGTTTCAATTATATTATGACACATCGACAATGGGCAGTTTGGGAAAACAACCCATATTGTGCGATTTTACAAAAAATCGGTCGGGCACTTTGATCGCGCGATATGGGATTATCGTCGTCGGATCTAACTTTGAAAAGCGAATGGTGAGGATTAAATGAAAGTTGCGGGTGTGTAGGTTTATCGCATTTAATACGGATCGTCATATCTTGAGGTGAATAAAGATCTAATGGTTGTCATACTACGCGATAGGGGAAGGGATGGAAATGAAATAAACTATTGCGTTTGATAACAACCGTTGGATTTCAATGAAGTAATGATCAGATGGATAGTTTCTAACGCGATGAGGAAGCAATGGACCTAGGGATAAAATTATTGCGTTGATTTTTTAACCGTCAGATCAAATGGGTGTTGGGGATCGGAGGGTCAGAATTTAATCCGATGCAGTAAAGGGATTTTGTTAAGTTTTATATACAAACAGACTTTATTCAATGGAAATGTGATCGGGAGGGGTTTTTTAAAAGGATTTTAACCAAGGTTAATAATTGGGGTATGGGATATGTATCAGGAAAATTGTAAAGGGTATAGTTTTAACCTTGGTTAAAGGGAATCGGGAGACAAACAAGGGATAGATTTCTGAAGTTTAGTTTAAACAAAACTTCGATATTTTTGTTTTAAACACGTAATAAAACATGTTTAAAGGTTTTTCACATATTTTTATTATATAGTAATTAAATCAAAATGATTTAACTACCATAGGGGGCGGGATTTTTATATAAATATATATTTAGCTAAAGGGGTTATAAGGTGGGTATTTAATTTAAACATGTGGGAATTAATAACTTTGGCTAAAATTTTATTAATGGGTTTTTTGGGGTTATTATATAAAAGGGAGTTATATAATATAGGAAAAGGTTTTTTCTATACGGATTTAATATATAAGTTAAAATTAATATGAAAAGGGGACAAGGTATACTCAAAATACATAAAATAACCAAGTAAAGTGATGTTTAAAAGGAAAATTTTCACCATATTAATCTCATCACTTTAATTTATGATATAATGTAATTTTGAGGGTTTAATGTTCTCATGTGATGAAGGAAATTAGTCAAATGGGAATTATAGTATCTTTAAGTAAAAATGAGGTTTTACTTAGGATGATTCAGGGGAATGAATGCATTAAATGGAGTAATCATGCGATTTTGAGGGATTAATATAGACATTTAACATTTTCCACTTATCAGCCATAGAGCCTTGGGTCCGGTCCCAACAAAAGTCAAGGAAATGCCTTGAGCCTTTCTGACTGATAGCTTAGAATGATAAATAACTATGGGGAGGGGAAGTTAGTTATTTGGAGCCCTGGTGAATAATATTTACATTGATGCTTCTCACCTTCTTCTACCTACCCAAATTAACATCCTAACATTTTTTCTTCCATTTTGATGAGGTGCAATTGAGCTAGCAACATTTACAACATTTATTTTTCTTGAAAGCAAATAAACTATCTAATTATACACTTATTTCATCCTTGAATCCAGATTAAACTGTTGGATTCACTTATTCTCTACCTAACTACTGAATTGTCATGATTAAACTGTATGAAAATTCTTTATTCTCTATCAAAAACATTTAAAATTGAAAAGTGACAAGTCAAGATTAAATTGTTCAACTCATCACAGATTATGGCATTTATTGACACTCTGCCATAATCAACTGCAAAAGGTAAAAGTAGTGGCATTTATACTTGCACACTTTCATGTTTTATTCATCTTTTTCTTTTGGGGTCTATTATTTTTTCTAAGTCCTTTGATTGTTTCTTTTAGGAATTTTTACCCTCTTTTTTGATTTTTTTGATTTTTAATTTTTTTAAATTTTTTTTATAAAATATGTGAATACAACTTGCGAGAGAGAGTATAAGGTATATGAATCCTATATTTATAGGTTACTAACAGCTCCAACTTTGATTTACGGTTGTCAAGGGAAGCTACCAAAATTCAAAGAAATAGAGAAACAACGGAAATAAGAATCATCCAATAAGGACCAACAGATAAGCACAATACAAGGAATCACATGGGACGTATTATGGTCTTATTTGGTTAAGCCACATAGCCAACAGATGACTACAAAATGTCTGTCTAATGCTATTAGTTATGTCATTCCAGAGATTTCAGATGCCACATATACCAGCCAGCTACATTCTTCATTGACTCATCCTCCTAAAGTGAAAGATATGCTATCAATCTGCAAGCTGCGCACACCAGAGATGAAAGAAATACAGTGAACCTATTTTCCTGGAGATTGTAATTCTATTTTTATGAGATCGGATGTCTGCTTTTACATTTTTAGTGATATTTTAGATAGTTTGTTTTAAAATTATTATTATTTAAACCCCTTTCATGTATTTAGAAAGGGGTCCTCAATTTTTCTTAATTTTTGACTTGAGAAGTTACACTTTTGTATTTTTGAATACATTATTTTTATTAATGGTGGATCACATTGTGCGATTTTAAAATTAAACTGTTTTCAAGAATATGCATTTTTTTTCTTCCCAAAAACTGTTCTAAGTAAGAAATCGGGATCAAAGTGTTATTTGCATCAAGAGGTTACAAATGTATATGGTATTTTTATCATAATCATGTTGTTCAATTTTCTTTATGCAATGAGACATTCCCTTTCAAAATTGCTATTGTTTACATATGTATGCCTGTGAAACAATTCTTTATTATATCATTTCTGAAAATTTAGAATTGTCATATTTCAAAATATATGTGAGCAATATAGGTATATGAATGCGATATGCTATCATCATTACTTTGTTTAATTTCTTAAACAAATTCATTATTATATGTGTATACATCTTTCTTTTGGATGAATAAATCATCTATATGATTATTCATTTAATCAGAACAAACTAAAAATCGCATTTATTATATGATACCCGGGTTTAATTAGGATTATTTGTATTTATTTAAGTTATAGTAGATTAATTAATATTTCCATTATCCATTGTATCAACAACCAAACATCAACCCATATATTATTGGGAAACTAGTCCCATATTATCTAGTCGGAGTCACCATCCCAAACAGAAAAGGAGATGTATTAAGGTCCGGATCGGGTGGTTTTCCCCTATGTTTAAAGCTATGATTTTTGGGGCTTCAACAGGTGTTCGAGAATATTTCGAACTACATGAGGAAGTTTGATCTCCATTTTCAACAACTGGTGGTCCAACAAGTGTCACAGGAAAAGGCTCATCTTCATCAGAATTATGATCTTAAGTTTCATCTCCATACTCATCAATGAGTGGTGATGGAAACTTGGTAACAAGTTCAGCTGCTAGTGAATGAAAAACATCTTTTTCAAAAATTACACTCCTTTCAACAAAAATCTCTTTAGTGTTGATATCAAGCAATTCGTACCCTTTGAATTCATCAGAATATCCAACAAAAATTCATGCTTTACTTTGAGCCTCTAAAACCTTTCTCTTCTCTATAGGAATGCGGGTCCATGCTCTAGATCTGAAAATGTGGAAATGACTGACTTCAGGTTGTATGCCAGTCCAAGCCTCAAAAGGTGCTTTTCTAGTAACAAATTTATGAGGAGATCTATTCTGGATGTATGAGTCACAATTGATAGCTTCAGCCCACAATTTTAATGAGAGAGATCTTGCATGAAACATGTGATTGGCCATCTCTTTCAAAGATCAATTCTTCCTTTCAGCCACCCCATTTTGTTGTGCAGTGTAAGTAGCTGTATGCTGCAACTGTATGCCTACTTCATCACAAAGATTCTTGATATCTTTGTTGACATATTTCATCCTGTTATTTTTGTGAAGTATCTTGATGCATTTTCTAGATTGATTTTTCCCATGCACTTTGAAAATCTTTATATGTTGAAAAACTTCATACTTGAGTTTCAAGAAGTAAACCCAAGTGAATCTCGTGTAATAATCTATAAATGACAACATATATCATTCTTATCTCATTGAAATCACTAGAAATGGACCCATGAGATCAATATGTACAAGTTCCAAAGGTGAAGAGGCTCTCCATGCATGCCCCTTCTCGAACTTGTCTTGTGGATGTTTTCCAAGAGCACATCCGTTAGAAATACCATTTGAAAATTCAATGGTCGGAAATCCTTTGACCATCTCTTTCTTTCTAAGTTTCTGCATATATCTAAAATTCAAGTGCCCATATCTCTCGTGCCAGATCCTACTTTCTTCATTTGCATGCGTAAGTAGCAAAATATAATCTTATTGAGGAACAAAATCAGAAAATTTATACATAAGAGATTGATCATTTACCTTGTGAGATGAAATCTTGAAGTTGGTTTGCATGTCATAAATGCTCACGGAATCCAGGGTAAATTCCACTTTCCTTCCGCTACCTTTGTGTGTCATTTGATACATTGAAAGAAGATTCAAAGAAAGCCTTGGAATATGCAAGACAATATCAAAACTTCCATCTTCGAATTGCACTCTTCCTTGTCCTGTTGATGCAACTGCAGAATTGTCCCCCATGAGAATAGGAGGCCCTCAATATGCATGTAGACAAAAAAAGGATTCCTTTGAAGAAGCCATATGATGTGAAGCTCCTGAATCGATGATCCATTCTTGTGGTGTATAATGAAGAGCAATCAAAGCATGCCCATCACCCCTTAATTTTATGGTTTTTCCTTCTTCTTCTTCTTGGCACTTTCTGGAATGTGATGACCAACATTATTTTACTAAAGAGTATTTTCCATAAAATAAATAGTCTTCTGCATGCAGGAGCATTTAGGATGATAACTTATATCACAATAAGGACACTTGAAGTTTACTTTCTTTCCCTTCTTACCCTTGGAGCTGAAATAACCATATGGAGGTCTTGGATTTCCTCCCTTTCTTGGATCTGGATATCTTTCCTTTTCTTTGCCTTTGTATTGATAGTTTTGTTTCATGTTGGACTTTCCTTTCTCAAGCATGGCAAGTGCATGTGCATTCACATAATTTAATGAACCCATTTTTATGAGCTTATCCTGGTCATGAATAAGAGACTCAATAAATGCGTCAAACTTTGGCATTTTCCATTTTTCTTTAGTTGCAAGTCTAACTATATGAAATGTGAAAATGAAAACATCATATTGAGGGCCTAATTTAGAAAAAATAGAAAGTATAAATTGGCCTTGCCGTTTTGATTTATCGATCCCGCAATCACATAGTTGTAGAAGCAATGATTTAAATTTCATAAAGAAATATTGAATGTTCTCAAAGGTATTTGGATCCAAGGAATTTAGCTCATTTTTTAGAATATGAGGCCACATCTCATCTTTCTTTCCAAATAAATTTTCTTAGATTGTCCAAACCTCATTTAGAGTGTTAAATTTTTCCACATGGAACCGCAATGCTAGAGATATAGACAACAATAGAAGACCAAAAGCCTCGTCCATCTTGTTGAATTATTTGGATTTTAAAATTTTGAAATTGGGTTCAGCTTTCGTATTCATAATTATTTTTTACAAGCCTTTGCCTCTCATGTGAACCAAAATATCTGGCTTCCATTGGAGGTAGTTATACGGAGTAAGAATTGCTGAATATGAGAACTCCATTGCGGAAATTCTCTGATATTTTTATCTACAAATCAAATCTTCAAACACTTTCCAATTCTATGCTCTTCAAACCTGCAAAAAATTTTCCATGCAACTTCTCCAAACCCTTGTAGCTATGATACCATGTAAAATTATTAGAGCACAAATATGGATCTAGTTGAAGAATAATTGCAGAAACTTTCCAAGTTGAAAAAGAAAAACAATTAGAATTTAGAATGAAATTGATTCATAAATATTAGTTTTAGAATCAACACATAAAAGCAACTGAGTTAAGCTTAGTTGTACATGCAATAACTATGGATAGTTAAAGATAACTAAAGCTAAGTGCGCTTTATGTTCTACTAATGTGCACATACACCACATGCAAGCACTAGAGTTAACTAACTAAGCCAAGTGCACATCACATGTAAGCACTTGAGTTAAGTAACTAAAAAAAATGCACATCACATGCAATATCTAGAGTTGAACTAAAGCTAATTAAGGCTAACTATGTGCTTGTAAAGCACTTAAGTTAACTAGCTAAAGACAAATTCACATTGCATGCAATATCTAGAGTTGAAATAATGATAATCTAGGTGCATGTACACCAACAGGTTGACCTCGTTGAGCATAGAGTTCATAACTTGAATCCACGAAGGGTTGATGTGGTTTTCTTCTCCACGGGTGGCCATTTCTTGCTTTTGTGCTTGTTTGAGATCCATGTGATTATGAAGGCAATTATTTTGGAGAATATGCATGTTTTATTCATATCATGGGTTGTGATAAGCCTTATTTCCATTTTGTGAGTCCTTATATCACCTTAATGAATTCATAATAGAAGAATAAACCGCCTGTAGTTGTAGAGTAAAATTGGCAAAAGATTTTGATTAATCATTGAAACTAATGGAGGACTGATTCATTGTGAGCGGGCCACATGTTGATTGAATGTGATGGAATCATGGATATAGGAAACCTTATTATAGTTATAGTCTACAGGTTGGAACCTTTGTCATATTGAGGAATGAAAGAACATTCCATCCTTTCTTAATCACAGTGATTTTCGTAGTGAACTAGTGCGGTGCCATTGTCTTAGTGGACTGGTGTGGTGCCATTTCTTGATTATGGTGGATTGTGTCAGCAGAACACGTGAGCCTCTAGGATATCAAGTGCAGTGTGAAGTTTTTGGAACGAGGCAAAGACCTGTGTTGATGCCATTTGAATATTTTCTACACCAAAACATAGTTGGAGCAATGTTGAGGAAAAATATATTGACGTGAACAAATATGTATGACCATTGGAATGAGAATGTGGAGAAACAATTTTAGTTTGGTTCAGGATAAGGAATACGCTCTCATTCAATGAATTAAAAAGACATCAATTTTTTATTTATTTATTTATTTTGATTTTGTGACTGTACACATGGTTTTGTGACATAGTGGGAGCTGAACCCACATCACAATCATCATGCTTTGTTTGCAGTTTCTCATTCACTATTGTTAGCATTGTGCACATTTGTGTAGAATCAATAGTGGGATGTGGTGTGGTCCCGATTAATTACAAGGATGATGTAGAAAGGATTGGGCCAACAATGCACTGTGGAGACTCTTTGTGAGGCATGAGATGGTGTGCACCTGGAGAAGATGTAGAGACTATTTTATGATGCATGAGATGGTATGCACCTAGAGAAGAGTTTTTTTATTTTTAGAAGAACTAATGGTGCATGCCAAAGAACTTGCACACTTAGAGAAGAGTTTTGTGCTCCTAAGAACATCTGATATTTGTGTGTCCTTAGTAGACTAAGTGTAACGAATTTGTGTGAAAGTTGCCTCACCACTTCCTCGTTGCTGTGATGTGAATTATTAGGTTTGAATTGAAGCTGAGTTTCCTCTTTGATAGAGGCGAGGAGAGGTGTGTCTTGTGTTTCGTTGCCACATTATAGTAATCGCATACTGTAAGAATGAGTATCTATTTTGACTCACTGTAAAAGATCCTAGCTCATGAGTGACAATTGGGATGATTTTTTTTTTCAGTTGTTGAGATGAGTCCTCATGAGTATTTGTGTGTATTTCAGTGAATGTAGTGATGGGTCAGTAACGCATACTGAAATATTCTCGAAGAAAATTAAGATATATGAGGAGAAATCATCAAGAGACTAATGCAATATATTTTTTAGGTGAATTTGGTGAAGAGTTTCAGGTTGACGTTTATGGACCTGTAGTTTATCAAGTTAAGGATCACAATGCAATATATGGAATTTGAGGAAATCATTAAGAGGTTAATTTCATATCTATCCTCTTTCTCAGGTATAAATTATGAAATTTGGGTAACTAAAATGAAAACAATACTATGGAAGGTAGATTTGTTAAATTATGTTGAAGAGGATTTTGTTAATTCAAACCATAATATGAGAAGAGATGTATCAACATTACAAATTATAACATTTTCATTAGATGAAAGCATCTTATTCAATATACTACATGAATAAAATGAGATTCAAAATGCAAAAGTATTGTGGGATATTTTAGAAATGAAGTATGATTTCAATGAGGCTGAAAATGATGAGAGTAATGTCCTTGAAAATGATGATTCTGTTTTTTGTATCACAATTTGTTGTGAAACTAAAGATGACAAAATTGAAGCTACAATTATGGATGGTGAATGTGTGTATGTAATTGACATAGAAACATGTGATGATGAAGAAAAAACCATTAATGTAGAATTTGAACCTTTTTATGAAGAAAGCTTCTACGACGTAGAGATTTTAGGAGTCAAATTTTACGAGAGTTATGTATATCATGAAGAGTGGTTCAATCTGATGCATGAAAAGCATCTTATTGATGATTTTTTATTAGGTGATAATATGTGCCTTCCTCCATATAAAAATAAAATTAAGGACAACATGCTTGAGGTAACGTAATTGATTAAAAAGGTTGAAGACATGAAACAACCTACTATTTGAACAGAAAAATATGAATAAAGGCAAGCTCTCTTAAACAAATAAAATGAAAATAATAAGTGTGGTTATGTTTATGAATCTATCATTGTTTCTAAGTGTGAAAATATTGGCATCTAGGAAGAACCAATTACAAACATTATGGACAAGTATAATTCCCAAGAACCTGCAATATTGAATACACAGAATGTTATCATACAATCAAGATTAAGAAACAGGAGATTAAGAATTCAAATGTTCTACCATTGGCGCAGAAAATTTGAAATAGAGGAGAAGCTCCATCACTATCTTATTGCCAGTAAGGTGAACATGAAACTTCAACAAAAAATTAACAAGCATGGACCCTTTAACAAGAATAAAAAAATGAAAGCTTGGTTATCAAGTTTTTTTTATGTACCATTGTAATCCTAGCTGAAACTGAGACCAACAAGTGTATGTTAATCATCTTATGCTTTGATCCATTTATTCATTAAGAGGGGAACTTGGAATAATGGAAAAATGTAGAATTCTCCAAATTATCCTATTATTAGATATTTGTTGAGATTATGGTGTCTCAATCAAGTTGTGAGGTTTATTTAGGATGAAAATGTTATTTATGAGGAATTTGTTCCAACTCCTCAACAAGATTGTAACTTTATATATGCAAAAGATTTATTGTTAATGGTAAGTAGAGTGTGCTAAGTGAAGTCACCCTCCACGTTGGGCTGGTATCATCTGGAGCTGCACATTTCTTTAATGACTGGTTCTTTCTTAATTCTAATTTTAGTGTGGCGAGAATTGAACCGTTTTTCTACACTTTTAATTAAATTGATCAATTAATAAAACAAACTATTTGAATAGAGTTATAATTTTTTGGGAATATTGTATAAATAAGCAATGGTATTGGCCCACAGTATTGTAACGAAACCTATTTTACATGTTAATAATATCAATTGTAATGTTAGGATGAATATCCATAACAAGAATCTTGTTACATGTTTCTTTAAATGAATTTGTATTTGAAATATAATTAATAATACTAATAATAATAATAATTTAAAACTAGCAATTGCACCACATATTCCAAAAGAAATGTAGTATGGAAGTAAGATAGGAAAGAGTCACCTATAAGAAAGAAGATGTTGCAGAGAAGGATCCATCATGAAGGAATGAAAGGAAAAATTAGCTTGCATGGAACCAAGTCATGGAGATTTGAAGGATATTGATAATAAGAGAGATCAACAGGTAGACACTTCAGAAATTGTAGGAAGATGCATGGAAGAGGTAGTTCCAAGGGATTAACCCTCATACCACATGAAGCAAAATATTGACAACATGGAAATTAATCATAAGTTGTAAGAACATTGTCTTTGATGAAAATTTTCTAGATAATATAGATTCAATTAAAATTGATGAAATGAGGTCACTAATTCATGAATGAATAGTTCAAGATAAAGTAAATTGGGTAATCAAAAATATTTTCCAAGGTATATCTATCATAGCACAAGCTTAATTCTTAAATATATCTGAAGCACAAATATATAATAAATATAACTCAATTATTGGGAATTATAAATTCCAAAGAGGTGAAGGTAAATGAGCTGGTATAAATAAATATGACATCAACCCTTGGAAAACTTGCAAAATGTCAATCTCAATATGGAAGAAGTGCTAGTAGGGCATTATTGACAGGTGTTGTTAGAAAAGGAACTACATCAAATCGATTGACATCAATGAAAACAATATGTACAAAAAAATAAGAAAACGTTTATGGAGGCATTAAAAATTAGGATTCAAATACATGAGAATGATGAAATTGTTGGGCTAATATATGTAGGAAGCCTTATAAATATAGACTTTCGTATAATGTGAGGGAAAATGTGAAAGAGTCTTGGTATTGGAATCTCCATGTGCCACCAAATGAAAATGATGTAATGTAAAATTGTATATCTAGAGGGGCTAGGGGCTTATGAAATTCATGCCAAGCATATAACATGGGTTCGTCAAGTGGAATTATTCCCTAATTTTATGGAAAATAACACTAATGTGATGATTTCCATTAGCAAATGTCTGGAGCATAAACCATGGCATGTTAGGGCTATTACTATTTGTGACACATATTTCTATTGATACCATGTAGAATTCCAGTAATATTATGAGATATTTATAAAACTTGGCATACAATATTGGTCCAATGAGCTTCCTCCTTCAAGTTTTCATAAATTTTCTATCATAGCACAAGCTGAATTCTTAAATATATCTAAACCGCAAATATATAACAAATATAGTTCAATTATTGGGCATTAGAAATTCCAAAGAGGTGAAGGTAAATTATTTGGTATCAAGGAATATGACATCAACCCTTGGAAAACTTGCAAATATCAATCTCAATATGGAAGAAGTGCTAGTAGGGCATTATGTACATGTGTTGTTAGAAAAGGCACTACATCAAATCTATTGATGTCAATGAAAGCAGGTATGAAAAAACAATAAGAAAAAGTTTATGGAAGTATTAAAAAATTAGGATTCAATTACATGAGAATGATGAACTTGTTGGGCTAATATTTGTAGGAAACCTTATCAAGATATACTTTCATATAATGTGAGGGACAATGTGAAAGAATTTTGGTATTGGAATTTCCATGTGCCACTAAATGAAAATAATGTAATTTGACATTGTATATCTAAACAAGCTTATGACATTCATGCCAAGCATATAACACGGGTTCGTCAAGTGGAATTATTCCATGATTTTATGGACAATAACACTAATGTGACGATATTGGTCCAATGAGCGCCCTCCTTCAAGTGATCATAATTTTTTATCTAAGATATTAGCTGACCAATTATTTTATAATAAATAATGTGTTGGTGGAAGAAAATGAAAATAATGTTGTTATTTGGAACTCTTAAATGCTAAAAATTCCATTGTTCCAAATGATTCATGATGGTTAAATCCTACTATGAAGTGAAAAATATATTAATACTTTAGGCACACTCCTATTATAGATTCTATGACAACGTCAACAAATATTGATTCACTTAAAGACAACATTTCCATAAAATCCTTTATGAAGAATTTTAAGGAGAAAATATATAAACATATTAATCACTATCAGATAACATGATGGCATCGATTACAATTCAAGTAATCACGTGATGTATTTCAAAAGGGAACAATATTTGGTGGTTTATTTTGTTGATAATTACAAATTAACTCCACAAAAGTAAATATAAAGTGAGTATTGTCATAAAGAGTAGGTCTCTATACTTGTACATATTTTGTACAAGCATGCAAAGCTTAGTATGGATGCCTCTGATAGTAATGAAAATAATCATTAAGTGATTAGAGAGTACCATTTATACATTAGTGATGATTGTACACATTATTATGATTCATGTTTTTTTCAACATTGTTTAAATGTTATTTATAAAAAAATTATCGAGACAAGAGAGCACATTTAATGAAAATTGGGTACGATCAAATGGTTTTTCTAGTCAATTTAAATCAGCATAATCATTCGTATGATTGTCTCCTAATTTTTCATTTGTTATACATGAAGGCATGGTGTTGGGGCATGCGTAAAACATATACTTAGGAACCATTTATTGAATCACTCTACTTCCTTACTTGTAGATTCATATGATGTTGTAAACTGGTTCAAACAAAATTTAAGCCATGTATTGAATCCAAGGATGGCTCATGTGCCTAGGTAAGAATATAGATATACATAAATATATGTGTTTGTGTGTGTGTAATCAACTACACAAAATTCATCCATGGAATTTGGTGTAAATATTTGGATTGCATGCTTCAATAGGCTATCATAATTGTGAGATGAGGAGGTAACTCCACAAAACTGAATATGAATTATATGGAGATTGTGTGTGCACTTATACATGGGGGTGAGGCTATTGGGATTCAATTCCCAATGTCCCTTGGCCTTCCTTATTTAATAAATTACATTAATATACAATCCCACCCAATCCTTCAGGATTAGGTTTCAACATTCCCCCCTTTAATCTGAAGGGATGTTGGTGAGTCTAACCATCGTTCTGAACTTTTCAAACTTTTCTCTTCCAAGTGCTTTGGTGAAGATGTTTGTGGTCTACTCATTTGTGGAACAATGATGTATATGGATGGTTTTGGCCTTAACATGATGTAAAATAAGATGGTATTTTGTATTGATGTGATTTGATCGATCATGGAAATTTGGGTTCTTGGCCAACTTTATTACATAAGTGTTTTCGATCATGAGTGGCATTGAATGCATTTGTTTCATTTTCAAATCTTCTAGGATTTTCCTCAGCCACACAATTTCCTTTGTTGCTTCAGCTACTGCCACATATTCTTCCTCGGTTGTGGAATCTGCTGGAACTAACTATTTGCGTGATCTCCATGAGATAGCTCCTGATCTAAGACTCATGGTATAACCTGAAGTAGACACCCTAGTTTCTTTGTCCCCATCAAAGTCTGAATCAGAGTATCTGATCAAGCTGAAATCGCCTACCTTTGTATATTTGAGTCGAAAGTCTTTAGTCCCCTTCAAGTACTTTAGAACTCTTTTTGTAGCAGGCCAATGTCCTTCACAAGGTTTTTGCATAAAGCTAGAGAGGATTCCAATAGCAAATGAGATGTCTGGTCTGGTGATATTCAGGTAGATAAGACTTCCTACAAGTTGTCTATACTTTGTTGCATCCTCAAATTCATTCCCTTCAATGGATGTGAGCTTCAAGTTTTGTTCCATTGGAGAGGTTAAGGGATTGCATTCATCCATGCTAAACTTGTTCAAAATATCTCCAATGTACTTCTTTTGAGAAAGAAATATAAATTTAGGATCTTGAGTTACTTGAATACCTAGATAGTAATGAACATAACCCAAATCAGTCATTTCGAAATTCGAAACCTTTCTTCAATTCTTTCTTTATGGATGTAATATAACTCTCATTGTTCCTTATCATCAAAAGATCATCTACATACACCAAAATATATACAACTATTTTTCCAACTTTCTTAACAAATAAAGTTGCATCATCAAGATAAAAATGTTTGAAGTCAAGTTTCAGAATATGCTCAGTTAATTTCTCATACCAGGCTTGCATTGCTTTCTTGAGGCCATACAAGGATTTTATAAGTTTGCGTACTTTGTGTCCTCCGACCTTCACAAAAAATCCTTCTGGCTGGGAAATAAAAGCTTTTTCCTTTAGATATCCATTCCAAAAGGCATTTTTTACATCCATCTGATGGAATTTCCATCTCTTCTGAGTTGCGAGGGAAAAGAGTGTCTAGATGGTGGCCCATTTTGTTGTGGGAGATTTTTTTTTTTCATAATCGACCCCTTCTTTCTGTGAAAAACCTTTTTCCACAAGCCTGGCTTTGTGCTTGTCAAGTGAGCCATCTAATTTGTACTTGTTCTTATAGACCCACTTACATCCAATTGGTTTTGTTCCCAAAGGAGGATCAACCAGCTTCCAAGTGCTATTCTTTGTCAAGGCATCATACTCCTTTTGCATCGCTTCATTCCATTCATCATGAGAATTGGCTTCTTTGAAGGAAGTTGGTTCATGATCTGTAGACAAACTCAATTCACAATTATAAGCAATATCCATAGCAACAAGTGAATCAAAGTTATCTACATCACCTTCATTTTTTCTAGTGGAACTTCTTGTTCCTGTCTTTCCAACATCATCAGGACGAACGTTTTCTAGTGTCTTTGTCAGCCATTTGGGGGGACCTTTCTAAGATAGCCTAGGTGCTCATTTGACTGAGTTGGAATTGAATCAAGATTCAATCTCTCAATTCTGTCAATCACATTATAGAAGATGTCATCCGTGGTTGGTTCTTCATGTGGGGGAGAGACTGCTTTGGAAAATGATTCCACAGATTGATTTAGTATAGGAATCCCCCCTTCAAGATGTGGAATCTGAATATCAAATTCTTGAAAATACTTTTCATGTGTGAATCTATCCAGGCGATCAAGTTGCCGCTCAAAAACATTGTCAGTCTTGGAAGATTCAAGGAATATGACATATCTTGCTATTATAAATTTTTTATTGACTTCATCATAGAGACGCTATCCTCTAGAGGTATTGGAATACCCCAAGAAGATAATTTTTTGACTTATAGTACCAAGTTTATTCATTTCTACCTTGGGTATCAAAGCATAAGAGGTGGAACCAAAGACCCTGAAATTCTTTATTGAAGGAATGTCGCCATGCCACATTTCATAAGGAGTTTTGTTTCTGATTGAATTTGAAGGACACCTATTCTTTATGTATGCAACACATAGAACTGAATCAACCCAAAACATCAATTTTACATTCTTAAAAAACATCATGGACCAAACCATATTTAAAATTGTCCTATTCATTCTTTCAGTTACACCATTCTATTGGGGATTATAGGGCATATTTGTTTGATGTTTGATCCCATGTTGACAAAGATTATTTTCAAATTCATTTGAAGTTTATTCTTTTCCATTTTCAGTACGCAAAGAGCTAATATGAGTTTGTTCATAATTTTCAATACATGCATGAAAATTATTGAATGTTTGAAAAGCATCATATTTGTTCTTCAATAAGTAAACCCAACAAATTCTGGTGTAATCATCAATAAATGTCATCATCTATTTATTTCCACTTACAGAAGAAACAGGCATAGGCCCAGATAAATCTGAATGAATAAGCTCAAGTTTTCTATGTGCTCTGGAATCTCAATCATGAATGGAATGTTTGTTGTGCTTCCCTAGGAATTGTAGGCAGTCCATTAACACCAATTTTCTTCAAGAATAGAAGGTTGTCATAGTTTAAGTGTCGAAATATAGCAAGCCATAAAAGACTTTATGGGAATGTACCTTCATCATGATGTGAACTGAATACAAATTTTTGTGCATGAGAAGTGGAACCTTGCAGCTTCAAGAGTCTTCCTTCTTCTATTCCCTCCATGACAAGTGTGCAATTTGATAATTTTCTAACCTCAACCTTGCCATAAAAAATGTGAATGGAGTGTCCTTGCTAGCAAATGTTGACCAAGGAGAAAAGGTTTCTCCTCAACTTAGGGAGGTATAGAACCTCACGTAGAAGATGATCTGGAAGACCAGGAAAATTAAGGCTGACTGTGTCAAGCCTTGATGGCTTGAGTTTAGATTTATCTGCGAAGTATACTGCTCCATCAACTTTGTCAGTAAATTATTCAAATTTTTTTTTTCTAAATGTCATGTAACATGTTTCTCCTGAATCTAGCAACCAAGCATTTCTCCAAGAAGTAAATGAAACATCAAACAAATCTTCAGTTACTCCATTGTTACAACGTGCTACAACATAATGAGAAGATTCAAGTGCTTTACATTTGTATCTATCATTAGTTTTACCTTTTTCTTTATTTCTTTACTGCTTAATTTTATCCCAAGGCAGCTTACATGTAGATGCATCATGCCAGTATTTATTGCAGCATATCCAATGTAGATCATATTTTTCAGTTTGAGTTTTTTTGCCCCCCCTCCTCCCTCCCTCTGAAATTTTTTCTTCCTCTTCCTCATCGACCACCTCTTCCTCTGGAAGAATCTTGAGCATCAATCTTCTTTCTATGTTCAAATCATACAGCCTCTTCAGAAGACAGAGGGGTTGTCATCTTTCCAAAAGCCTTCTCTCTTTCTGCAAAATTTTTCTCAAGGAAATTAAAGGTGATTTTCATGAGGTTTCCACTTGCTTGCAAGGACTCAAGATAATATGAGTAAGTGGGATACAATGCCTTAAAATATGCTATGAGAGGTATATCAACTTCTACACCAATTCTCTTAATATCATGCATAATATATATTACTTCTAAAGCTAAAACAAGAGGGTCATCATTTTTCAATTCAAGACTGAACAACTTAATCATTAATTGAACAATTTCAAGTTTTGAATGTGAGTAATAGAGTTATTTTAGCTTGCTCAAGGCTTCATAGGAATTTGAAAATGGTGTAATATGGCGAATCACGTCTTCATTTATGGAAGCTACAATCAAGGCATAGGCCTTGTAGTTCTTCTTTTCCAAAATGGCGATCTCCTTTTCTGAAGTGGGCTTTTCTGGTGGAAGGCCTCCTTCCCCTTCACAAATTCCTCTCCGTAGCTCATTAAAAATGAGAGTGTGCTTGATTTTCCGAGACCATTCAGGATAGTTCTCCTTGCCAAAGAGAAAAAATCCTACAATATATATGAGAGAATGCATTCTTTTGAAGAAAAAAATACTTTGCTATCACTCTAAAGACTAAATCCTGGTTTAAATTCTGCATTTTTTTTTTTTTTTTGGGAAAAACAGGGGTATCATGTGAGAGAGGTATTTTTGGGGGGAGGTGTTTTCTAGAGAAGGCTTGTACCAAGGGAGGTATCTTCTGGGAGAGGTTTTTACCAGGGCAGGTGTTTTTTTGGGGGAGGTGTTTGCTTAGGCAGGGTGAGGCATTTTGTGGGGGAGGAAAAACTGTGTAAAAAATTTAGATTTATATAGAGGCCGAATTGTAATAAAACAAAGAGAGAGAATCTGTGTGGGAGGGGAGGGGGAGGAACGAGTGGGTGGGGAGGGTCTAGCTACCGTGAGTAGGTGGGGAGGGTCGAGTGGCCATGAGTGGGGAGGGGAGCGATGGAGGGAGCGACGAGAGGGAGTGGGATCTGGAGGGGAGGGTAGGTGAGGGGGGGGAGGGGGGGGAGAGCGAGTTGGGAGGGGTGAGCGTGTGGTGAGGGCTAAGTAGCTGTGAGCGATGAGGGAGGGCTGAGTGGGGAGAGCTTTGTGAGGGGGCGGGGGTCTGTGTGAGGGCAGGGGTTTGTGTGAGCAAGGAGCGCTGTGTGAGGGTGCGGGCGTCGTGAGCAGAGTGAGCGTGTGAGGGGGCGGGGGTCTGTGTGAGGGTGGAGAGATGAGTGAGGGGTCGAGAGTGTGTGTGAGGGTGCGGGGAGCGAGGGGCCATGAGTGGAGTGAGCGTGTGAGGGGGCAGGGGCCGAGGAACTGTAAAAAAAAAAAAAATCATAGTAAAATTAAATGTGCTTAGAATTTGAGCTTAAATTGCACAGTGGTGTGTAGAAAAAAAATTAGGCAGAATGTGAAGAAAAATATGCAGAATTATTCCAGAATGCAGAATGGTAGGAGCAGTAAAAAAAACTGAATGCACAATGATAGTCTACAAAAATTGCAGAACATAAGGGAGTTTCACCAAAGGTAGGAATGCCAAAAATGGGATTGGCTCTCATACCATGTCATACTAGGAGGTAACTCCACAAAACTGAAGATGAATTAGATGGAGATTGTGTGTGTACTTATACATGGAGGTGAGGCTATTGGGATTCACTTCCCAATGTCTCTTGGCCTTCCTTATTTACTAAATTACAATAATATACAATCTCACCCAATCCCTTAGGATTAGGTGTCAAAAATAATAATATTATCAGTAGTCCTTATTTTTGTGGAAGGGAATACACTGTTATGCAACCCTTTTTATAGATATAGTTACACATTAAATATACATTTAATTCTATATATTTGATCAAACAATCTTAGAACCACTTAATCATTTATTTTAAATTTCCTTCTATATATGTGATCAAGCAATCTTAGAACTCACTTATAGGTAGTCATTTTTTCTCAATTTCCTTGTAGTGAAAAAGAGACACTATTTCCACGTAGGAGCATGACTATATCCATAATTATACCTAGTGACAAGAAGTACTTAGGTATAACATTTCCTTTGGATAAACATTCTAAAGTGATAATTCCAAATTTATATATCCACATTAAAATAGATATATTATATGAATCCACACTCTTAAATGCTAATTCTAACTTTATATATCAACATTAAAGTACATATATTATCCTAAAATATATAATTTTTTAAAAAATAAATAAGTAAATGACTCATTGAATTTTTAACCCTCCGCGTCCACTGTACATACCATAAAATAACATCCTAGAAAAAATAATACATTAAAAATCCAAAAACAATGGCTATAACTATTCTAAATAGTATCCAAAAAAGAAAGGAACACCAAAAATAATAAAATGACCGTCTTACCTTTGAATACCATAAGATAACATCCTAGTAAAAATAAGAGACTAAGAAACCAAAAAAAATGGATAATTTTAAATTCTTGTATAACTATCCCAAATTTGATATCCAAAAACGAAGGGAAAACCAAAAATAGTAAAATGACCGTCTTACCTTTGAATTGACCTCGATTGTTGCATAATATATTTTATAAATGATCTGGTTTATGAGCTTAATTATGATTTACATTATTTCGACCAACCATAATCACAAATTTCATATATCATCTGATTTATGATTATCTGGATTTGGAGCTTAATTATGATCTGCATTATTTACGTCAACCATAATAAAAAATTTCATATATGATGATTGATATGATTTATGAATACTTCTAATTTTTTTTTTCGTATTGAATTTTACATTTTCAAATTTCTTAGATATCCATTCAAATTCTAACTTGGTAACTATGCTGAAAACCATCAAAATGGAAAAGTAAATGGACCACTCAATTTAACCTAACGGAGAATTTAAATCTATCGATGATCGGTTGGCAGCAAACTACCTACAATAGAGTGAATCGGAGACCAGAATTAATACCAGTTCGCAGTTACCGTTTCATTTTTCAACTGATGACACTAATGAGATTCAGATGTTTAAATGGAAATGCTAGATCAGCAGAATTTAGGTTATTCTTGTTACATTTATTACCAGCAGATGGTAAACTTTGCAACGAAAGAAACTGTGAATGGTAAACGATTTTATCTTTTTAGAATGAGCTGTCTCACCATGACACATTGATTTACAAGTGCATTTAGTTGCAGTAACATTACTCCAGATTCGTCCAAACCAATGCAACCGAATTTTTGAAAATAGGGATGATGGAAAACAATTTTGACAAGTTATATCAAACTAATTTATTCATTGTTATGCAGAATGCCATAGGTGTTGAGACCCATATCATTATCCATAAATTTAATATCAGGCTCCAACATTGAGGAAACCAATATAAATAAATAGCAAAATCATTGCCTAGCTAGATATGAGAAGTAAAAGTCCAAACTGTTGTCGAAGCTCTTTGAACCAATACCAAGCTCTACACAATAATATTTTATATATACGAAATATGTAAAAAAATTGACATCCACCTTTTCTACAGAGCAATTAATTATGAGAAAATTAATAATTCTTCCAAAAAAAAAAACAAATTCCATAAAAACATTGATAACAATTTTTCTATAAAGGCCGTTGATGGTAATTTTGTCATAAATTCATTTTACCAAAACCTAAATTATGGCATTTTGGGGGGTTATAAAACTAAAATTTATCTTACAAACACTCACTCTCATAAGAAAAATCAATTTTGAGTGGGGCATACAAATCGACATGAAACCATTATAAACAGACTGTAGAACTAAGAAAAAGTAGTCTGCCATTTTTTAAGCTGCTAACAATAATGATTCAAATTCAAAACATACCATATATTTAAACACAAACTATGTGCGCGCAGGCACGGGCACTGGGAATCGGGACCTGATCGCCCACTTAATGCTTCACTCGAGATGATGTGAAAGGTTACGAAAGGATTCACTCAGTATTGACTTCCCACGAACGCACCTTTTCCAACAAGAAGACAAAAGTAATATTCGTAAGAGAGCCTAAGTTAACAACATCAAACCATTCGTAAATTTGTTGCAATGGAGACATGATGCGTTAAGCTAAAATTTGCGATGCCAGAAACTATATTATGTGTGCGCCTCTACGGTCGGTGCAGAGTAAACATTCGAAATGCGTGAATATTCGAAGTAAAATCTGACCTAGGTTAGAAAAAATTGAACATTATCATTTTTTATAAAATTTGAGAGAAATTAAATGTCATTTGTTAATTATAACTAGCAGCTTGTAGGCAAATGTCTCTAAATATAGATAGGGCTAGCCACCTGTCAAGTTAAAGGCTTTGAATATGAATGAAGCATATAGCTCTTTTTCCAATAATGAAGCCAAATATCTGTCCTCGAAATCAGTGATAAACTCTTGATTTCAGGAGAAAATTATAGAAACTTCCCCTTCCTAGGAAACGATGGGGTAATAAAGCCTGTAAAATTTTTGAGAGAAGTCAATTATGTAAGGGAACAAAGGACTATGGTAGCTACATAATCTGTATGGTTAGCCAACCACACAGAAATTGCAGATTTCAAAATAAAATTTTAGGAAACAATAACTTTAAAAAGCAAGGAGAAAATAGGACTTTGGAGATATATAAGTTAAAAAAACCACCTTCTATGAAGGAAAACTTTTTAACGTAACAAAACTTGAAAGACAATCAAGTATAACAATTTAAGATATTTAATATAGCATAAATTTGAATTAAATTTTTTTAAGGTAATATAACTTGAAAGAGAATTACCGGTATAACAATTTAAAATATTCATGCATAATTTGGAGACCCCAAGATAAAATTTAGTAAGTTTTTATACCTACCTAAATCTGAGATACTCCAAAATCCGTTGCAATGACACACTTGAGAGGTCACATATTTTTTTCGTTAGGTGGAAGAGAAATTAGTAGGGGTTGGTGAGTTAGATAAGTAGGTAATAGATTGTAAATAAAAGAAGTAGATCTAATGGCCTAAAACATTTCAATCGTCTAACATTTAATCAATTGGTACAAACAGAGACATAGTGACAGCTAGGAGAGTTGTTTTCAAAGAAAAACAGTTTACAAAGTAATAAAATTATAATTATTTTTGATGATATTTTTTTTATTATAATAATGTGAAATGTATTATTAAATCATTTTTTTTTAATGTATGTGTATGTTCATCAACCACTTAATTATGATTAATCTATTTCTATTTCATTTATATATATACATTTAACTAATATATGCAATTATTATGTATTATAAATTTTAAATTTATTGGCATTTATATATGATAACATAAAATTTATATAAATAGTTATGAATTTTGTTTTTTAATATATATATGAATTATAAATTTTAAAATATATAAAGCCAAGGAATAACTGAGTTGGTTGAGTTCATGTTGCTAAGTATTGTTAAGATTAACCTTGACTTGGGAATGGCAGTGAACAACTAATGGTTTCAGGAACATGGCTTTGTGACCAATAGTTTTATGTGAGTTGTATTTAGTTGCAATGAAGTCTATAAATAGGTTGTTTTGTATCCATTATGTGTTCCAAGTACAAAGGTGTGAAGGGATGAGCACAGTATCCTGGACGAGTGTAAGGGGAAAAAGGTTAAGAGGGTCTATTCAGTAGTCATATGGGACCAAGATTTGAGTAGGGATCCCTCTGAGGCTTGGTCAATATTTTGGCTAAATCTAATAAAATTCTATTAAGCTAGATTTTTCTCAGAGTTGGGATGTTGCGGCAATGTAAATTTTTATGAGCGAGATCTCCCATATACAATTTAATTATGGGTGGATCTACATAAAATAATTCACCCTTCGTTTACAGTGCTTGAGACAATGGTTATGATAAAGCCGTGGGAATTCCTCTTCAAATTTAAAGAATAACTAGATGAAAAATCTTGACCAAAACCCATCTACATTTTGGGTATGCATAGCCATCAACCATAGCATAATTTCATAGGAAACATACAAACTATAAATATATACCAAGAAATACATAATTTCTCCCCAAATTTCCGATTGTGCATGACTATCCCATATTTCCATCTTAGAAATAGCAAATCGAAAAATTAAGAAAAAGAAGGTGAACACAGTGATAAGGGAGAGTATAAGATGAGCGAAAACAACATACCCTCAATCTTTTATAGCCAAACGAAAAATTAAGAAAAAGAAGTGAGGACAGTGATAAGGGAGAGTATAGGATGAGCGAAAAGAACATACCCGCAATCCTGTATTGCAGACCGAGGGGCGTAGCCATGTCGGAGAAAAACTTTTGCGAAAACCCTTGAAACTTCAGAGAGGCGGCTAACAACTACACTAGACCTGTTTAGGTTGTTCAAACCATACCCCAAATGTGTTTCCTTTGATTATTCTTTTTAGCTATGAATTTAAGGATATTTAGTGGGCAAACATAATTTAGATTACGAGCTAGAAGATATTGAGCAATGAAGGAATAAGGAGTTGTAGGATGGAAGATATTGAAGAATGAAGGAATAAGGAGTTGGAGATTGGTATTTAAATTTTAATTTGAAAGTGAAATATTCAAAAGTGGTACTACAAATTATGAGCAGCTATTTTTTATAAAAAAAAATTGTTTTTTATATTTTAATTTTAATTTTTCATATAATTTCAAAAAGGGTGAAGAATATTTAATTATTTATTTGTAATAATATTGGCTGAATCCAATCTCTTGTTTATTTTGTTGAGAAAATTGATAATATAGTTTTTAGATATTTTTGACAACCAAGAAAGCATGTAGACTAGTTCAACTTCATAATGCATTATTAAGAAACAATTTTATGAACTATTATTTTTTGGTTAACCAACTGAAAACTTTGATACTTGTTATTTCTTTTTTTTTCATGCAGAAGTTACTTTTTCTTTCCATACCATTTCATTCATATGGAGTGAGGAGTTCTTTTTGCTAATCTTAATATCTAATTTTATTTGCAATTTTAATAATGTGATTGAAAACCATTTATGAGGTGTATGAGTTTTTGAATATTAAGTGTTAATTTGGATTTTTAAAATTAAATTTTTTTTTATTTTATTTTAAGTAGTGTTAAAGATGAATACTTCTTAAATTATTTTTAGTATTGAATTTTACATTGTCAAATTTCTTAAATATCCATTCAAATTCTAACTCAAATTCTAACTTGGTAACTATGCTGGAAACCATCAAAAAGGGAAAAGTAAATGGACCACTCAATTTAACCCAACGGAGAATTTAAATCTATCCATGATCGGTTGGCAGCATACTACCTACAATAGAGACAAGTACATGCAAAATGAATCGGAGACCAGAATTAATACCAGTTCGCAGTTACCGTTTCATTTTTCAACTGATGACACTAATTAGATTCAGATGTTTAAATGGAAATGCTAGATCAGCAGAATTTAGGTTATTCTTGTTACATTTATTACCAGCAGATGGTAAACTTTGCAACGAAAGAAACTGTGAATGGTAAAAGATTTTATTCTTTTAGAATGAGCTGTCTTACCATGACACATTGATTTATAAGTGCATTTAGTTGCAGTAACATTACTCCAGATTCGTCCAAACCAATGCAACCGAATTTTTGAAAATAGGGATAATGGAAAACAATTTTGACAACTTATATCAAACTAATTTATTCATTGTTATGCAGAATGCCATAGGTGTTGAGACCCATAACATTATCCATAAATTTAATATCAGGCTCCAACATTAAGGAAACCAATATAAATAAATATCAAAATCATTGCCTAGCTAGATATGACAAGTAAAAGTCCAAACTGTTGTCGAAGCTCTTTGAACCAATACCAAGCTCTACACAATAATATTTTATATATACGAAATATGTAAAAAGATTGACATCCACCCTTTCTACAGAGCAATTAATTATGAGAAAATTAGTAATTCTTCCACCAAAAAAAAAAAAAAAACAAATTCCATAAAAACATTGATAAAATTTTTTCTATAAAGGCCGTTGATGGTAATTTTGTCATAAATTCATTTTACCACAACCTAAATTATGGCATTTTGGGGGGTGATAAAACGAAAATTTATCTTACAAACACTCACTCTCATAAGAAAAATCAATTTTGAGTGTGGCATACAAATCGACATGAAGCCATTATAAACAGACTGTAGAACTAAGAAAAAGTAGTCTGCCATTTTTTTAAGCTGCTAACAATAATGATTCAAATTCAAAACATACCATATATTTAAACACAAACTATGTGCGCGCAGGCACGGGCACTGGGAATCGGGACCTGATCGCCCACTTAATGCTTCACTCGAGATGATGTGAAAAGTTCCGAAAGGATTCACTCAGTATTGACTTCCCACGAGCGCACCTTTTCCAACAAGAAGACAAAAGTAATATTCGTAAGAGAGCCTAAGTTAACAACAACAAACCATTCGTAAATTTGTTGCAATGGAGGCATGATGCGTTAAGCTAAAATTTGCGATGCCAGAAACTATATTATGTGTGCGCCTCTACTGTCGGAGCAGAGTAAACATTCGAAATGCCTGAATATTCGAAGTAAAATCTGACCTAGGTTAGAAAAAATTGATCATTATCATTTTTTATAAAATTTGAGAGAAATTAAATGTCATTTGTTAATTATAACTAGCAGCTTGTAGGCAAATGTCTCTAAATATAGATAGGGCTAGCCACCTGTCAAGTTAAAGGCTTTGAATATGAATGAAGCATATAGCTCTTTTTCCAATAATGAAGCCAAATATCTGTCCTCGAAATCAGTGATAAACTCTTGATTTCAGGAGAAAATTATAGAAACTTCCCCTTCCTAGGAAACGATGGGCTAATAAAGCCTGTAAAATTTTTGAGAGAAGTCAATTATGTAAGGGAACAAAGGACTATGGTAGATACATAATCTGTATGATTAGCCAACCACAGAAATTGCAGATTTCAAAATAAAATTTTAGGAAACAATAACTTTAAAAAGAAAGGAGAAAATAGGACTTTGGAGATATATAAGTTAAAAAAAACCACCTTCTATGAAAGGAAAACTTTTGAACGTAACAAAACTTGAAAGACAATCAAGTATAACAATTTAAGATATTTAATATAGCATAAATTTGAATTAAATTTTTTTTAAGGTAACATAACTTGAAAGAGAATTACCTGTATAACAATTTAAAATATTTATGCATAATTTGGAGACCCCAATTTAAAATATTTATGCATAATTTGGAGACCCCAAGATAAAATTTAGTAAGTTCTTATACCTACCTAAATCTGAGATACTCCAAAATCCGTTGCAATGACACACTTGAGAGGTCACATATTTTTTTTCGTTAGGTGGAAGAGAAATTAGTAGGGGTTGTTGAGTTAGATAAGTAGGTAACAGATTGTAAATAAAAGAAGTAGATCTAATGGCCTAAAACATTTCAATGGTCTAACATTTAATCAGTTGGTACAAACAGAGACATAGTGACAGCTAGGAGAGTTGTTTTCAAAGAAAAACACTTTACAAAGTAATAAAATTATAATTATTTTTGATGATATTTGTTTTATTATAATAATGTGAAATGTATTATTAAATAATTTTTTTTAATGTATGTGTATGTTCATCAACCACTTAATTATGATTAATCTATTTCTATTTCATTTATATATATACATTTAACTAATATATGCAATTATTCTGTATTATAAATTTTAAATTTATTGGCATTTATATATGATAACATAAAATTTATATAAATAGTTATGAATTTTGTTTTTTAATATATATATATATATATATATATATATATATATATATGAATTATAAATTTTAAATTATATAAAACCAAGGAATAACTGAGTTGGTTGAGTTCATGTTGCTAAGTATTGTTAAGATTAACCTTGACTTGGGAATGGCAGTGAACAACTAATGGTTTCAGGAACATGGCTTTGTGACCAATAGTTTTATGTGAGTTGTATTTAGTTGCAATGAAGTCTATAAATAGGTTGTTTTGTATCCATTATGTGTTCCAAGTACAAAGGTGTGAAGGGCTGAGCACAATATCCCGGACGAGTGTAAGGGGAAAAAGGTTAAGAGGGTCTCTTCAGTAGTCATATGGGACCAAGATTTGAGTAGGGATCCCTCTGAGGCTTGGTCAATATTTTGGCTTAATCTAATAAAATTCTATTAAGCTAGATTTTTCTTAGAGTTGGGATGTTTGTGGTGTTCGAATGTGTACGATTGCTATTATTTATGTGTTTGTGATTAATGTTTATTTTACTTCAGCCTGAAAGTGGGATCCTAGAGGGAGTAATGATTTTAATGATTTTGTTTTGTCCATAGTTTTGTTGCGGCAATGTAAATTTTTATGGGCGAGATCTCCCATATACAATTTAATTATGGGTGGATCTACATAAAATAATTCACCCTTCATTTACAGTGTCCCCTTGAGACAATGATTATGATAAAGCCGTGGGAATTCCTCTTCAAATTTCATCATTACAATACAAGCATATGATTTAATGCAGAAAGAATAACTAGATGAAAAAAGTTGACCAAAACCCATCTACATTTTGGGTATGCATAGCCATCAACCATAGCATAATTCCATAGGAAACATACAAACTATAAATATATACCAAGAAATACATTATTTCTCCCCAAATTTCTGAGTGTGCATGACTATCCCATATTTCCATCTTAGAAATAGCAAATCGAAAAATTAAGAAAAAGAAGGTGAACAAATCGAAAAATTAAGAAAAAGAAGGTGAACACAGTGATAAGGGAGAGTATAAGATGAGCGAAAAGAACATACCCTCAATCTTTTATAGCCAAACGAAAAATTAAGAAAAAGAAGTGAGCACAGTGATAAGGGAGAGTATAGGATGAGCGAAAAGAACATACCCGCAATCCTGTATTGCAGACCGAGGGGCGTAGCCATGTTGGAGAAAAACTTTTGCGAAAACCCTTGAAACTTCAGAGAGGCGGCTAACAACTACACTAGGCCTGATTAGGTTGTTCAAACCATACCCCAAATGTGTTTCCTTTGATTATTCTTTTTAGCTATGAATTTAAGGATATTTAGTGGGCAAACATAATTTAGATTACGAGCTAGAAGATATTGAGCAATGAAGGAATAAGGAGTTGTAGCATGGAAGATATTGAAGAATGAAGGAATAAGGAGTTCGAGATTGGTATTTTAATTTTAATTTTAATTTGAAAGTGAAATATTCAAAAAGTGGTACTACAAAGAATTTTGTGAAAATTATGAGCAGCTATTTTTTATAAAAAAAATATCTTATTTTTTATATTTTAATTCTTATTTTTCATATAATTTTAAAGAGGGTGAAGAATATTTGATTATTTATTTGTAATAATATTGGCTGAATGGAATCCCTTGTTTATTTTGTTGAGAAAATTGATTATATAGTTTTTAGATATTTTTGACAACCAAGAAAGCATCTAGACTAGTTCAACTTCATAATGCATTATTAAGAAACAATTTTATGAACTATTATTTTTTGGTTAACCAACTGAAAACTTTGATACTTGTTATTTCTTTTTTTCATGCAAAAGTTACTTTTTCTTTCCATACCATTTCATTCATCTGGAGTGAGGAGTTCTTTTTGTTAATCTTAATATCTAATTTTATTTGCAATTTTTATAATGTGATTGAAAACCATTTATGTGGTGTATGAGTTTTTGAATATTAAAAGTGTTAATTTGGATTTTTAAAATTAAAGAATTTTTTATTTTATTTTAAGTAGTGTTAAAGATGAATACTTCTTAAATTATTTTTCATATTGAATTTTACATTGTCAAATTTCTTAGATATCCATTCAAATTCTAACTTGGTAGCTATGCTGAAAACCATCAAAAAAAAAAAGGGAAAAGTAAATGGACCACTCAATTTAACCTAACGGAGAATTTAAATCTATCCATGATCGGTTGGCAGCATACTACCTACAATTGAGACAAGTACATGCTAAATGAATCGGAGACCAGAATTAATACCAGTTCGCAGTTACCGTTTCATTCTTCAACTGATGACACTAATTAGATTCAGATGTTTAAATGGAAATGCTAGATCAGCAGAATTTAGGTTATTCTTATCACATTTATTACCAGCAGATGGTAAACTTTGCAACGAAAGAAACTGTGAATGGTAAACGATTTTATTTTTTAGAATGAGCTGTCTTACCATGACACATTGATTTATAAGTGCATTTAGTTGCAGTAACATTACTCCAGATTCGTCCAAACCAATGCAACCGAATTTTTGAAAATAGGGATAATGGAAAACAATTTTGACAACTTATATCAAACTAATTTATTCATTGTTATGCAGAATGCCATAGGTGTTGAGACCCATATCATTATCCATAAATTTAATATCAGGCTCCAACATTGAGGAAACCAATATAAACAAGAGTGGCTGCAAGGCAGCTAGTCCCTGCCTTGAGCCAGGACAAGTGTGAACGACATGGGCTTTCAAGTTACACCGTTACCTTATTTAACTAATATCTTCGCGTGAAAGACAACATTATACCTTGTAGTCGCAACTCATAGGGCGGCAACTCATAGTATCTGATTTTTTAGTTTAGTTTTTCATATGAACAATTCTCAAATTTAATGTTTGCTAGCGAGAGTGACAATGATACAGTTTCTTCTCGTAGCAAAAGTCAGAATGAATCGTTTCGGAAAATTGTTTCTCACCTCTTTCCTTCAAACACCTCTTTCCTTCCAACAATTTTTATCCTTGATCCATTTTGGTTTCCTTAAATACAATTCAAGTCTCTTTATTTCAGAATGATTCCATTTCCTGGTTGCCTGTAATCCCAAGAATATTCTGGATCTTTCCTGTAAAATTGTAAATTCCACCTATGGACCAAGAAGGATTTGCAACTTGTTTGGCCAACGGATGTTGTAATCCCCAAGGCATCCTCGCTTTCTCTCTCTCTCCAGCTGCCCTCTAGTTTCCTCTGCTGTTCGTAATGTAAATTTTTATTTTAATCCCTTGCTTTTCTCAAGCGTAAATAACTGGGTTAGTTGTTGCAAAAGCTGTTTTCTGAGAAACCGCTACAGTGGGAATTATGAAAGAGTTCATCCATGTAAAAACTAACTTATCTAGTAGTTTTGACACACAGCCCCGTTATTTGATTTGTAAGAGATACTGGTACTGGTAAATTAGGGTGAAGCCCAAGTTGGTCTAACTTTTTCTAGAGGAATATGGATGCTTACTGTATCTCTTGTACCTGAAAGAATTACAGATAAGTTTGTGGTACAAATAGGCTTCTAGGTAGGATCTAGTGCTATGTTGAAGTTTTCAATATGTGTTCTATGAATCTGGCTCTAGCTAGAGAGGGCACAATTGGGGTTGAAGCTTAGATGAAGTTGAACAGCGATGCATATTTTTAGATGAAGAATTTTAACATGTATATATGTTCTTTGTCATTTTTGTCACTATGCTAAATGCAAATGTAGATAAGTATTGTGTTTTGTCACGAAGTTTTTCAGCATAGGATGAACAAAATATTTTGGATTGTGAAAATTTTCACTAAAGATTTTTGTCTTGATATGTTTTAAGGCAAGGCTGAAGGGCCTTAGGATATTCAGAATTCAAGTCATTTAATGGATGAATTTAAGGAATAGCGGTGTTTCCATTGTGTTGGTTTCTTCATGCATCATTCTTGATTCCCTATGATTTTAGGTGGTTACTTATTGAAGAAGCAGAGATTGGATGATAGGCGATTTCCTAAAATGCATTTAAATTTACAGCGTCTTTTGCAGGTCAGTTTTCCTTTCTCACCGGGATGACTAGATTGAGTAGCTAAATTATGGCGATGCTTTGAATGTGCTTTCTGCATTAAAAAGTGACCTGAATCAATAATTGATTTGTTGCAGGTTATTGCACATGGAGAGCAAGTTTTCCCGAGAGTGAAAGATAAATGTGCTCAAAGAACATGGTTTGCAAGGGAGGACATTGGATATCGATGATGTGAACAAAAGATAGGAGAGAAATGTAAAGCCCTATCCCGCAAGCCGCCATCGCATCGTACATTCCGGCAGACATATTATCTTAAAGCTAGAATTTGTTCAGAAATGCAAGCAATTTTCAATGTTGCAGAGTTTTAGCTTAAAATTTTCAAGAAATCACTAAATCACTACGGAAATAAGAAACAGCCACATCCATAGTTACAACAGGAAATTAGGAAACATATGATCTTCAAACTGTAGACTACATACCCGGCACCTCTGACGCAGAGAGAACAGTGGCATGACTTATTACAACAACTTTCTATTTTATATCCAGGTGACCTGCCCATTTAACACCTCATACAACCTATCCAACCATAACTAGCCAGTCTCTATCGCATATACTATTAATCATTTGCAATTGCAAGGGTCGCAGGTATAGTTAGCTCCACATTTGCAACCGCCAGAAGTGCAACACCCACTCTCTCCCGCAATAGTAGCAGAACCCCCAAATTTTCTGCCAATTCAACAGATTTTCCGATCAGAAAATTTCCCCTTCGCCTCAGCTTTAATAACCGTAAAATTCTAGCATAATTTGTATGGTTCTAGGCAAGGCGTTCACTTAAATCTAGCAAGAAAGAGGTTATTCATGGAAATTTCAGAAAAAATTACAACATATGATCAATACCCTAAATATGATGCTTATCAATGAACACCAACTGGAGTGTTCGTTGATTTCATCCGCTAGGCCTCAGAGAAAACTGAAAGGGAACATAATTATTCTATATAATCATAAACGAATATAGGAACCCTAATCGACCAATAACACTTGGAAAACAATTGCTTCAAAGTAACCCTAATCGGCCATTAACGCTGGTTTTTTTGCAGATCTGAAGCCTTTATTTCATACGTATAGTAAGATTCGAAGATCTGTGACGGTCGGTCCCAGCTAGTCTAATCTTTCTTCTATCGATTTGCTAGAGCTGCAGCATGTAAGACAGATTGCTGAGCACAAAAACTCTGCTAAACTTATTTTTAATGTTTAGTAGTGCCAATCCACAATGGCTATCTGTAACGTCAAACCGCCGAGAAGCTATTGATACAGGCCCAACTGCAAGGTCCCGTGAACTCACTAACACAGAGTAAATTAGAGGAGGTACAAAACTACAATCTGCAAAACCCAACAAGGAGATTACACAAAGGTAAAAACATTGAAAAACAAAGAACATAACATCAAAGTAAATATTCAAAAAGGAAAAATATGCTCTAATGGAATTTACTTGCGCTTAAGCCTGAGAAAAAACGTCTAAGAGTTTCTCAAATTGTCACTAAAAATGAAGTAGCCAATAAATAAGACACAAACCGAAATAAGAAATAAAAAGTATATGAAAATAATTAAAGTGATTAAAAAAATAAAATAAAAACCTGGATAACCATGTGGGCCCTTGCATGAGGGCAACGTGCCTCACCTCCTCAATAACATAACAGAGCGAGCATGCATGCAGGGCGCTAAAACCACGCCACATAGGGGTTTTCTGAATATAGAGCCCGCGTTCGAGCCCATGCCAAGCACCATTCCTCCAGGTTTTGTTTCGGAAGAATCAATTGACAGGTTTTGTTCCGGACACAAGTGCTCGCTGCAACTGGGCTCAGGGCAATGGATGTTCACCAATTTTTCTTGCAATTTGCTACAAATATGCAGCACTATGCAAGTGGAACAAAACCTGTGCGAACAAGCATTGATTTCAAAATTGAGATATAGAGCAGCAAGAGAACGAGAAGTGCATGTAGCTATTCAACAAGAAGAGGGATAGAGGATATGTTGCTGCGTGTAGCTAGTCAGGCGGATTTACGACCTATCACTACAACAAGCATTGTGACCGATTTCAATTTCCGTGAGGTCTTTCATGGTGTTCCTTATGAAGAAGAAAGGTTCCTGCTGGTAAAGCACGAGTTTGTTCCTGAGCTATCCGGGTGAATTGGCTTGAAAATGCGATTCTGTGTGCATTCGATGATGGATTCAAGGCCAATCTGACCTCTCTGCAATTTTCTCATTAGTAATTAACTCTGTCATTTGTCTAAACCCCCAGTTCTGAAGATCTCGATTTGCCCGGCCGCCAGTCCGATTTCTGCGGCACCTCACGGCCGTACGCGCAAATTGCTGAATTGAGCAATTTGAGGTATATTAATGTCAGATGTTTAGCCTTTACAACATCCCACATCTTCAATTTTATGAGTATGGAGTTTATTCATGTAGTTTTTCAGCTGGATAGGGTTTGTAAATGTATATGTCAGTGCGTTTGTTTTTGGCAGATCTATAGTGGTGGTGACCGGGGTTTAAAATAGGCAGCTCAGTAACCTTGAATTCAGGGTTTGGATAGAGGTCCAGGGTTTGAATAGAGGATATGCAGTGGAGCTGGGGTTGCGGTGGAAGTTAGCAAAAGGCCAGGGTTTATTGTGTTTGAAATCTGCCACGACTATGTACAACAATGTTTCCCGTTGACGGGTAAGTTTCTTGCGAAATTTAAGTTATCATGCGAGTGAATACCTTTTAGATTGCTAAATTTGGTAAAATCTTCGCTGATTTTTTACAGTAATGATATAATGTAAAAAAACTGTCTTATGGGTTGCAAAATTTGGTAAATTCATCCCAAAATTTCTAAGAAACTATCAAAAGTAAGAAATGCCTTTTAGATTTCAAAATTTGGTTGCTGGGATTATTTTAGCTTTAATGTTCTCGTGTGAAGAATGTCTTGTAGATTGCAAAAAATGGTTAAATTTTATTGGAAAATTTGACGTATGATTTCATTTAAAGATCAATATTGAATCTGAAAGTAAAACATTTAGTGAGATTTCGAGTAAATTGCTGTTTCATTATATGCAATTAAATGAATATTTGATACTACAAAGTTCTATAATGTTCATAGAAACAAAGGATCGAGAGAGAACATTCTCACATGCAGAGTCATGCATAGCTCGTCCAGAAAACTGAGTTGGATTTCATGTGGAGTCGAACTTGTTATCACGATGACAAGTGCATCACAGGCGAATCCGACCGTCTGAAAGCTTCATCCAAGCCGCTTTCATTTGGGTACTTTTATTCAGTTTTGATTTAATAACTTCACCTCAATAATAATGATCGTAGAGATAAATTTCACAGTCTTAGAATTTTATTTTCCAACCACCTGCGGAAGAGAGCTCACACTTCCAGCCATCTCATATTGCAGGTAAACCTCCAGATATAAATACATGTAGAGCGAAGACAAAGTATACCAGTGTTCCGAATGTGTCGCAGTCAAGCAGATACCTCATTTTGATCGTTTAGAGGGCGATCACGGACTCACTGAATGAAGTCCTTCGTTTCTTCCGGAGGTAGGTGTTGCAGAGACCTGTAGCGAGAACGAAGAATTCTGGCCTATTCTTCAAGTTGAAGAAGCGCTGAATGAAAAGGCCAAGGAAGAAAGCACAATGACAGCGTGATGGCAAGCATAAGGACAACTGTTCAATGTAACAGAACCCGTGGCAGCATAAGCGGTGGACAATGATTTTTTATTTTCGGTGGAAAATGTTTGAGATTAACGCTGGAACTTTGGTTATAGATGTATGCCTCAGGATACCGATCTCATACTAATGTTTATGGAAACTTATGAAACATACAAAGCATTCATTCAAACTTATGAAACATACAAAGCATTCATTCAAACTAATGCTAGCATTAGTTTCCGAGAGTGAAATCTCAATAAAAAATATGCAAAAAAAAAGATTTTACCCTAAGTTTCTAGAGATCTGGCCTCGATATGAGGCCAAATAAGACCTCCAAAATTTCTAGTGGTTGAAATAGCGGCCAGAGGTTTCTGATTGGTTTAAAAAAAGTTGTTTATTAAATATAAAATCAAAACTTTGGATTATAAGTTTCATTTTTAACTCGGTTGTTGTGCAACACTAATGAAAATCTAAAAATCGATTACAAGAGTCCCTGCCATGCCGCAGGCGGCAGGGACTAATAAATAGCAAAATCATTGCCTAGCTAGATATGAGAAGTAAAAGTCCAAACTGTTGTCGAAGCTCTTTGAACCAATACCAAGCTCTACACAATAATATTTTATATATACGAAATATGTAAAAAAATTGACATCCACCTTTTCTACAGAGCAGTTAATTATGAGAAAATTAATAATTCTTCCAAAAAAAACAAATTCCATAAAAACATTGATAGCAATTTCTCTATAAAGGCCGTTGATGGTAATTTTGTCATAAATTCATTTTACCACAACCTAAATTATGGCATAAAACTAAAATTTATCTTACAAACACTCACTCTCATAAGAAAAATCAATTTTTAGTGGGGCATACAAATCGACATGAAACCATTATAAACAGACTGTAAAACTAAGAAAAAGTAGTCTGCCATTTTTTTAAGCTGCTAACAATAATGATTCAAATTCAAAACATACCATATATTTAAACACAAACTATGTGCGCGCAGGCACGGGCACTGGGAATCGGGACCTGATCGCCCACTTAATGCTTCACTCGAGATGATGTGAAAAGTTCCGAAAGGATTCACTCAGTATTGACTTCCCACGAGCGCACCTTTTCCACCAAGAAGACAAAAGTAATATTCGTAAGAGAGCCTAAGTTCACAACATCAAACCATTCATAAATTTGTTGCAATGGAGGCATGATGCGTTAAGCTAAAATTTGCGATGCCAGAAACTATATTATGTGTGCGCCTCTACCGTCGGAGCAGAGTAAAGATTCGAAATGCCTGAATATTCGAAGTAAAATCTGACATAGGTTAGAAAAATTTGAGCTTTATCATTTTTTATAAAATATCAGAGAAATTAAATGTCATTTGTTAATTATAACTAGCAGCTTGTAGGCAAATGTCTCTAAATATAGATAGGGCTAGCCACCTGTCAAGTTAAAGGCTTTGAATATGAAGGAAGCATATAGTTGTTTTTCCAATAATGAAGCCAAATATCAGGCCTCGAAATCAGTGATAAACTCTTGATTTCAGTAGAAAATTATAGAAACTTCCCCTTCCTCGGAAACGACGGGCTAATAAAGCCTGTAAAATTTTTGAGAGAAGTCAATTATGTAATAGAACAAAGTACTATGGTGGCTACATAATCTGTATGGTTAGCCAACCACACAGAAAATGCAGATTTCAAAATAAAATTTTAGGAAACAATAACTTTAAAAAGCAAGGAGAAAATAGGGCTTTGGAGATATATAAGTTTAAAAAACCATCTTCTATGAAGGAAAACTTTTTAACGTAACAAAACTTGAAAGACAATCGAGTATAACAATTTAAGATATTTAATATAACATAAATTTGAATTAAATTTTTTTAGGGTAACATAACTTGAAAGAGAATTACTGGTATAACAATTTAAAATATTTACGCATAGTGTGGAGACTCTAAGATAAAATTTAATAAGTTCTTATATCTATCTAAATCTGAGATACTCCAAAATCCGTCTGTAATGACACACTTGAGAGGTCACATTTTTCTTATCTTTAGGTGGAAGAGAAATTAGTAGGGGTTGGTGAGTTAAATAAGTAGGTAACAGATTGTAAATAAAAGAAGAAGTAGATATAATGGCCTAAAACATTTCAATCATTTAACATTTAATGGAATGGCACAAACAGAGACACAGTGACAGCTAGGAGAGTTGTTTTCAAAGAAAAACACTTTACAAAGTAATAAAGTTATAATTATTTTTTATGATATTTTTTTTTTATTATCGTAGGCCACATGTGTTTGGGCAAGCTGATACTACTTCGGCTGTTACTTTAGTTGGTTAACTTCTTTCCTGTTTATGTAAATTTGGGTACTGTTAGCTATCTTTTTGGTATTTGCAGTAATTATTTTGGACATACTATAGCCTTTAAAGTTGTTAGATCTAGGCTTAGACAATTCCGTTTTTGGCCTGATTACAACTGGCTGTGGTGGCCAACAGACCTGGTTTCCTTCGGGTAGGTTGAGGTCACTGCATTGGTTTTTTACTGTATGACTCTCTTCCCTTTATATTATCATAAATGAAAGGTCCTATGAAGCTTAAAAAAAAAAATTAATGTGAAATGTATTATTAAATAATTTTTTTAATGTGTATGTATGTTCATCAACCACTTAATTATGATTAATCTATTTGTATTTCATTTATATATATACATTTAACTAATATATGTAATTATTATATATTATAAATTTTAAATTTATTGGCATTTATATATGATAACATAAAATTTATATAAATAGTTATGAATTTTGTTTTTTAATATATACATAGAAATGAATTATAAATTTTAAAATATATAGAGGCAAGGAATAACTGAGTTGGTTGAGTTCATGTTTCTAAGTACTGTTAAGATTAACCTTGACTTCGGAACGACAGTGAACAATTAATGGTTTCAGGAACATGGCTTTGTGACCAATAGTTTTATGTGAGTTGTATTTAGTTGGAATGAAGTCTATAAATAGGTTGTTTTGTATCCATTACATATTCCAACTACAAAGGTGTGAAGGGTTGAGCACGGTATCTCGGACGAGTGTAAGGGGAAAAAGGTTAAGAGGATCTCTTCAGTAGTCATATAAGACCAAGATTTGAGGAGGGATCCCTCTAAGGCTTGGTCAATATTTTGGCTAAATCTAATAAAATTCTATTAAGCTAGATTTTTCTTAGAGTTGGGGCTTCCACAATAGTTTTTGGTGTTCGAATGTGTACGATTGCTATAATTTATGTGTTTGTGATTAATTTTTATTTTACTGAACACCTTGAAAGTGGGATCCTAGAGGGAGTAATGATTTTGTTTTGTCTATAGTTATGATTTTGTTTTGTCTATAGTTTTGTTGCGGCAATGTAAATTTTTATGGGCAAGATCTCCCATATAAAATTTAACTATGGGTGGATCTACATAAAATGAAAGAGTCCCCTTCAGACAATGGTTATGATTAAGTCATGGGAATTCCTCTTCAAATTTCCTCATTACAATACAAGCATATGATTTAATGCAGAGAGAATAACTGGATGAAAAATAATTATATGAAAAATGTTGACCAAAACCCATCTACATTTTGGGTATGTATAGCCATCAACCATAGCATAATTCGATAAGAAACATAAAAACTATAAATATATACCAAGAAATACATAATTTGCCCCCGAATTTCCAAGGAGTGTGCATGACTATCCCATATTTCCATCTCAGAAATAGAAAATCGAAAAATTAAGAAAAAGAAGGTGAACATAGTGGTAAGGGAGAGTATAAAATGAGCGAAAAGAACAGACCCTCAATCGTTTATAGCCAATCGAAAAATTAAGAAAACGAAGTGAGCACAGTGATCAGGGAGAGTGGAGAGTATAAGATGAGCGAAAAGAACATACCCGCAATCCTTTATTGCAGACCGAGGGGCATAGCCATGTTGGAGAAAAACTTTTGCGAAAACCCTTGAAACTTCAGTGAGGCAGATAACAACTATACTAGACCTGATTAGGTTGTTCAAACCATGCCCCAAATGTGTTTCCTTTAATCAAACCTTACACCATCTCTTAGTGTAGTAAATAAGGGCTACCATCCGTTATGGTTCATAATACCTATGTTCATGGCATAGATTCCGGTTCTTTCAGTTCACTAGCACTCACCACACTCACCCTGATCATGGATTATGATAAATAAAATTTGAAAAAATAAATTTAATTAAATTATAACATTATTTTAATTTATTTTTATTAATTATAAAAATAATTAATATATAAATCAAACATATTAAAATTTATTTAAGGTGATTTTTAATCATAGAGATTCACTCCTAATTTATTATAGAGATTCTTAATTTATAAATAAGTTTTTTTATGAGCCAATACTATGTCTTATCAATACCACATTCCAAGGAAACCATAACTCATTTCATATGACATTTATACATATGGATTTTTTTTTTAATACATCAATTTAATCTAAAGGGAAAAAATGCCATAATTACTTTAGAGATAAATTTGAACCTTTGATTTTGACTACTACTAAAAATATTCTAAGTTAAATGACTACCATCCACCTAGTAATTATTATTGATAACTAACATAGCTATATAAACTAAATGGTTAGTAAATGTGAATAAGCATCAATCAAAACACTTCATAATGCATCACATGTTACTAAGAAAATTAATAATACTAAATTATAACTTTATTATTATTATTATTATTATTATAATTATAAGAATAATTAATATATATATATATATATATATATAGATATGTTTGAAAAAACAAGGAAACATATTATTATCCATGGAGTTTTATACCACTATGGAGATTCTTAAATAGACTTTATTACATAAAAAAAATCCATAACTCAATACCACAATACTACATGCCCAAAAATCATAACCAACTTCATATGACACTTGTTAATATGGAATGTCGAAATTGATAAATTTAATTAAAAGAGAGAAAGGTGTATAAATACTTTGGAGATAATCTCAACGTTTGAATAATGTATACTACCCTTCGATGTAATTGAATTAGAATTGTAAAAGTTCTATGTCAAAATAGATATACCTAACAACATAATTACCATAGGTCTTAATATACACCTCACAATTCAACTTCCCTAATTTAACATCACTGTAAAAGGTATGGAGTTTAAAAAAAAAACAAAATTTACCAATTTATAACTTTCTTATTTACTTTCCATATTCCTTTAATTACCATTAATTAACCATCATCATTACATTGAGTTATCTTATTTAAAATAATAATGAATTAAACAACCATTTACTTCCATTTGTATAGAATATTAAATCAAACTCCATGATGTAAACTTTCATCAATTCCATGATTACTTTACCTTAGATAATTAATTGCATTTTTGATAATACAAATATCACATCATGCAAGGAATCAACATCATAAAAAATAGCACAACAAAGAAGCACATCATTAGAAAATGATATACCCTGGAAACCCTAGAGTGAAAAGAAAAATGTTTAATTTTATTATTAAACACCCGTGAGAGTGTTCAACACTCACAATGGCTATAAGGGAGTCCTCAACACTCACAATGGCTATAAGGAAGTCTGTCCGTAAAATATTACATAGAAAAATATTTAATTTTATTATTAAATGCTTGTGAGGGTGTTCAATCCTCACTCAATGGTTATAAGGCAGCCCATCCATTGTCCATTGTCATAAAATATTACATAGAAAAATAATTTTAAATGCAACATAAATCACTCTAATCTATTACCATCATCATGATATCATTTAGCCACTAATCCTCAATCTATATGTCTTTGTGGCCTGAATGTTTCCATTAGTGGATCATCCTGTTGTTAGAGTTCATCAATTTTCTTGGACTAACAAATTTTTATCTTCCACAATGTTAAACATGAACTATCATTAGAAAAAGTCACCATCCTTTCTTTCCATTGTTGTCGTCATCACACTTGATATCATGATTAGATAAAATATTAGTAAATCAATAATCGATATTATTAATGAAACTTCAACATCTATTTCTGTGAATGCATAAAACATAAACAAAATGTGAGGAAATATCTTATTTAACATCATTTTGCATACATTAATACCAATAAAATCACTATGAAGCATCATCTTCCAAGAAAATGTTAAAATAATATTGCATGCACTTTCATACTCCTTCCAAAGGAAATATAACATACTAGAAATTGCATACAAATGCATAAGAAACTTTCAAGAGGACTATCCCAACAAGAAATTTTCTTTGTGCCTTCCTTTTCCAAATGGATCAATGCAATAGACTATATACTTATGCACATGAATGCGTGTTATTTTCCAAAAGCATATTTTCCATGGGAGAGTTATTCATAATTTCTATTATGTATAAAAATGCAATCTCTATTTCAAAAAAAGTTAACATAATAGTTATGATTTCCTGTATGAAACTATTTGTCTTATCCAACATAAAATAACATGATAGCTTGTTCTTATTGCAAGTGAAACTTAAATTTATTTAAAAAAAAAAAACTATGTAAATATCGAACTGAAAAATAAAAACATTTATTTTCCAAGGGATCGAGCACATGAAATTTCATCTTTCATGCAACGAAATATTTTCCTCTTACCAAAAGATTAGTCTAATAACTATACATAATCTTCTCCTAAAATAAAACTAGTACTATAGCTAATCTCTTTAGGTGTGCAAATGCATATTATGTTTCCCAAAAGAAAGCTAACATAATCAGTATTATGTCATTGCACCTTCATTTTCTCCATAAATCTAATATGAAACCTATAATTTTCCATGCATGCAACTATATGTATTTCTCTAAAGAATATTCCAAAGAAATCTTAACACAACAAAGCATTCAATTACCAATTTTCCTCTCCAATAATCTAATTCAATAATGCATACAATGACATGTTTTTCTCTTCTCTTCTTTTAGAAGAGTTATAACACAACAAATACTTATTTTCATATATATATATATATATATATATATATATATATATATATTCTTAGGAAGCTAATACATTAATTAATTTTTTCCAAAAAGTACTTATACTAATTTTTTCTCAAATAACATAACCAATGGTCTTTTATGCAAAGGTTTTATGTTAAACATTATAAAAAAAAGTTACTCACCTATTCATTTCAAGTAGATCAAATATGCTAGATATTATTCATATGTACACAAATACATATCTATTTTAGTGTCCCAAAATTATCTTGAAAATTTTAATGTATATGCATCATGAAAGCATAGTTGGTAATATTTTAAATGAGATAACTATAATTTTTGAATAATCACTAACATAATTGTTTTATTTTTTACATGTTAATACCTTATTTCTTTTCAAGAAATATCCACATAATTGGTCTATTTTTTTCAATGGCAATAAATTAATTTATCTAACATTAATATAATATTTATCTATATTTGTACCTAAGAAATTATTCTTAACACACTAACAAATCAAATTCCATCGCTTTGTTTTAATTTTTCTTGTTTAAGTCATCAACTTTGGGCGTAATTTCTGAGCATCTTGAATCTAATTTTTGAAAAAAAACGGGTTTTGTTGGGAATAGGTTAACTAAAAAACACCTCTCTCAGTTTATATGAAATTTCCAAATAAGAAAAAACTCATTTACAAAATATTATTTCAGTTTGTACAGGTCTATCACAGTTTTGGAGATAAAAAGACATATACTGACATTATTTTTGAATAACTCATGCAATTCACACAATTATTTAGCCATGAAATTATTTTAAGGATTCAATGCACATGAAATAGTTTAAGAATTCAATGAACAAAACACTTATTCCTCTATGCAAGGAATTCCATGCAGGTTTTCCCAACCAATCAATCTCAACTCTTTATGATATGAAAATTTCAAGCAAATAAATTTGATTCTTATTTCTTCATGCACCATATGAAAATACAATAACTTTCAAAGAGCATAGTTAATTATTTCTTAATGTGTGCTTGGAATCCCTCATTCCTCTCTCTGGGCTTGATTCTACATGTATTTTTTCCATTAGTTCTCATATTTTCCCATAAACTTACCATAAGTGGAATTGAAGAAAATGAAATAGATTTTCTAAATCTTAAAATCATTCCTTAAATCGACCATAAATCATTCCATAAATTATATTTTTCCTAAATCTCAAAATCATATTTTTTCAAATTCTACAATCACTCAATAAATTATGCATAAATATATCATATTTTTTCAAAATATATTTGTTTTTTCTTTATGAAATGCATATCACTTATCTATAACTTTTCTAAAACTAAAACTTATTAGTTCTAAAACTCATAAAATATACTAACCTAGAAATATAATTTATTTACATATAAAAATATAAATCATTCGTGGTATAATAACTAAGAACCAATTCTTGAAATATTTATATAATTAAAAATAAATAAAAAATCTTCCTATAATATTATAAGAAATTTAATATTATTTAATTATTAACAACATTCATTTTCTCACAGTATTTTTGCACACCTATCAACTTTATTAATGAAATATTTAGAATAAAAACTAATGTAAATCCATGTTAATTGTGATATATGAAACTAACCTCGAAAGGAGCCCATTTTTTTAAACCTACGTTTTTAAATTAAAATTAATTGAAGTTACTTTTAATATAAATATAATAAAAATTAATAGAAAATAAAAAATGAACCTAAGGTACTTATAATATGAACAGAATAGAAGAGAAAACGCAAATGTAAATATCGACATATAAAAGTGTAGTTTATATATATAACTAGCACTTGCACCTAATGCTGCAAAGGAAATGCAAAGGAAACGCCGTAAGGAAGAAGCTAGAAAGAAATCAATTGTAATTAATTTGATGTTAAATAGAGAAATTAAGATATTGATTGTCAAAAATATATATAAAGTAATTAGGATACAGATAGCCAAAACAACAAAAAATGATGATGTTTAAAAGAATGTTGGAGGGATAGAAACTATAGAAAAACCAAAATAAAATCTTCTACAAGACAGAATGGAATTGATGTAGTTGTGGGTCAAATACAAGAGAATATCTAACATATATAAGAATGAAAAGGGCCCAAAAAAGACAAAATATAGTTGTCAGAGGTGGACAGTAAGGATGCCTCTGTAAATAGTATCTATGTAAACTTACCATAATTGAGGAGTTGCATGATAAACATTCCCATCACAAATCATTCTTAGGATTTGGATGTTATTTTTGGATTGTTTGGCAGTTGATCAAATCATGTGATAATGAGGAAGGGAAATTATCGCTGGAGGAGCAGCTTGAATGTACACAAAATCCATACTTTTACCAGGAGGGAGTGACTTCAACCACTTGGGAAATGAATACAAATTGTTGACATCTGGTTTGGAGAGACCCCATAATGGACCATACAATCCTTGGATAGAGAGGTCGAAAGCTGTCAATCTCTGGTGTGGAGATCTGTTAGTGATGGATGCAGCATATCTGTAGTAAGTATTTCTTGACTGACTCCAAGAACTCGTGAGCTTCTGCGAGATAGCCAGCCTAACATCCTCTGCAGTTTGTGAACAATGAAGGAGTATCAGTACTGTTTTTTTATTGAACAAACACGAAGGCATTGTTATGGCAACAGTTACATAGTTTCACCCCATACTATTGCTTGAAAACTAGAGTGTTTTCATAGCATAATCAACATTTTTTGTTTTCACCCCATATTACTGAATGAAAATCAGAGTGTTTTCATAGCACAATCAACTTTTTTAGTTATTTTCTCAATTATTTGCAAATAATGATTTTATTTCTGGAAAATACCACGAAGTGCAATAAAAGTTAAGGCATAAGGACAAATTGTATGAACTAATATTTCAAAATTGAGGAGAGATTTAACTGTAAAATTCAAAACCATTATTTATTATTTATTTATTTTCCCCTGTTTGGCCAGGATTGAATTGTTCATTTTATGTGACACTGCATTAGTTTTGCCAGCATTTCTTTTATATTTTGTCCCCTGGCTCATTCCTGCAGAAGTTGAATTATAGTTGCCAAAATTTTAGACTAGGAAGACTTACTCTCTGGGAAAGTACGAAGAGTTGAACTCTGTTTAGGTGCGGGAGAGAGTTTTGGCTTTGGCTTCGGAACCGTAGTTGGAACAGAAGATCCTGACCCTGATCCTGGCTTAGGCACAGTGACTGCCAGCAAAACAACCATTAAAAGCATCATCATCCATCTAATTGAAACAAACTGAAACCAAATTAATTCCATCTTATACGACAGTAATACCTGGGAGAAGATGGTGGTCTCCAGTATTTCCACCTTGAAGTCTGGCTAAAATCCCCACCATTGGACCATTGTTGTAGGTTGCAGGTTCTGTTTGCTCATAGTTATCTCTTGCATCTGCAAGGTTATCATTGTGATCAGGTCCTCCAACAATAGCGCCAACCAAAACATTTGGATCAATTCCTTGGTGGTCGAACCATGTAGCATATCCTTCTTTGCAACTAACGAATGATGGATCCTCTTTGTATGATACAATGGAGGAGGCCCTATGATGAACCTGACGAGGATAGTTTGGACCATATCCCACCATGTAGCTTGTAGCTCTTGGGTTGTCACCAAGTTATGTAATCAACCTACAAGAACATATCTTTAGTCAAAGGACTGAATAGAATTTAAGGCTTTCTAATCTAGAATTCATTAATCTATCTTAGTGACCAGATTCCATCAATTAAACATTGGTTCCCAGATAAACATAAACCCATCATGGGATTTATAATTATTATACCTGCGACTTAACCAATGCTAACAGTTCAGAGGGATCCACTTCTCCACCAGGGCATTGCAGTTGCTTGCCAGCAGATGACAAAAAATCAGAGTAGACTGTGAGGAGGAATGAGGCACTCATCACCATTTCTGCCAATACAATAGCCCACCTGAACAGCCAATGAAGCACTCCTACTTTAGTCCACTTTGTGGATTGCCATCAAGATTATGTATTTACAAAGGAAGATTGATGATGCCAAACCTGATGTTCATTGTACACTATAACCATTCTTCTGAAGGCAAGCACACATGAAATATTCAGCTTTTTCTTGGTATTGTTGCATGACTGCCTTGTTTTGCCCACCCCTGTCTTGCATGAAGAACTGATACAAACCGGTGACAATGTCAATTATCCATTCAATTTCTATCCAAACTAATTGAGTTGATGACCAACCCCATGTGGCCATTGGCATTAAGGCCTGTAAGCTGATGGCAAATACTACTTATAACTAGATAAAGTTCAATGGATATATTGAGATTATAAATCATGATCAATTGTTGGGAAGTCACAGCCATTAGAAAATTTGGTTTATTTATTGATATCCAACTTGGACCCCTGCATATTTATTATCCCAACTGAATTCTTTCATGGCCCACGTTGTCCCACCAAGTGTACCTGCATTGTCAATCATGTACTTCAAGTAGTATTGGTCTTCTGTTGCTTCATGAAGCCATGCACCTGCCCACAGGAGTTCATCCTGCACAAGGCATACCTAAATATCCAAACCCAAGTCACAGATCTATCACTTCATGCACATAATTAGTACTAACTTGCATCGAGTTGAAAAGTACTTACAGCATATCCACTAATTGAACCATAATATTTTCTCACGACTGTAATACTGCTGTCATACTTTCCTCGGTACTTGTCAGCAAACTCAAAAAGCTGCAAAATTTTTCCAAGCAATTGAATATTAATAAATTATATTAGATTCAAGCATTACCAAGTATAGTTATTCAAGCTGGGAATAATGTCTTTGATATTAAATTCTATGGATCAGGGAAAATTACCTGTTTGGCATGGCTCAGAAGCTCATTAGCGTAATCAGGATTAGATTGTTTGAAGACTATTGAAGCAGTTGCCATTGGAGCAGCAGTTTCTCCTCCAAGATCTGATCCAGGATTGCTAGTGTCAATCTTGTAGGCTTGTCTTGGTGTTGTCATATCTTCTGGCGTTTGCCAATAGTAATGGTCTGAGTTACCATCACCAACCTGAAAACAGACTGAAGGGAATGTTGAGCACGTAAATTTACCAACGTTCAATCTAATTGTAATACTTCATGAGGTCTAGATAGATCCTAGCTTTTCTCCCATGATGAAGAAAAACCTACCTCCCCATATAATACATTTGGCTCACGATGAGCTTTCAGAAGATAATTAGTGCCCGACTGAATGGCCTCCATGGAATAACCCAATTCTCCATTGTTAGCCAATTGTTTTCCATACTTAATCACACTCCAGGAGAGGGTGGTGATAGTGTATGCCATTGGAAGACCAAATTTCGCATTATCTCCTGCATCATAGTACCCTCCAATCAAATCTACCTGTCCACATTTCATCATGAATTTCGGCTATTAGACTAACATCACTTCACTGTCACTGAGTCTACAAACAAAATAACAATTCATCTCAAAGTATTATATTGATTTATACGAGAACATGAAATGAAAATCAGTTAGTGCATTGAACACAGCAAATAAGCAAGCTAAAACTACAGACCCCATTAGCAAATCCATCATGGAGTCTAGAATCAGCTCTCCAACTGGCCGTCTGGGTGGCAGGAAGCTTGCCAAATCTCTGAGCTTCATAAAAAAGAATGCTCTTACTCAAGGCCTCACCATAGTCATGCCCTGCTGCAGCACTCCCCATTGACAATAGAACCAACAACAACAGAGAATATGGTGTAGCCATTGTTGTACACAGAATGGGATTACAACATGAATGGTCTTCTGCCAGAAATTTATGCTCTTCAACTACCCAATTCACAGATCTCTTAGCTTCAGGACCCACAAATGCTGAACATCTGCAGTTGCCATGAAACCCCAAGGCCCACTGTTGTAAGCAGTGTGTATGTGTCTCTAATGTAGTGTGTTCCGTATATATGAAAAATGCAGCCAAAGAAAATGCATCCAAAGAGATATTCCAGGCTTCCAAACCATGGTAGGAATCCTTTTACAGTAATAATACTATAGTGCCTTGACACGCTATTGCAGATCTGGCCTTTTCAAATCAATGGTGGAAGAGAAATCAAGAAGTAGAAAAGATAACAAAACTTTCTAAAGTGATGTTCTGATAGGAAGAGTATAAGAAAAAGTTATGCTTGTTCAACTCAACAACAATAATGAGATCTTCAACATCAAAATTTCTGCCAACCTCTGAGCAGATCTCAATCACAATGAATAAGACAAGACAGAAAAAGAAAGATCAGTGAGAGAGGCGGCCAATGAGTGTTCCTCCTCCCACAGACAATGCACAACTCAGATGCACAAAAACTAACAGTACCATTGAAACAGTAACGTGACAACACTTGTTGATCAGAAGAAAATTTAGGACCCTCCACACATTGAATTAGAGATGGAAATGCAGAGAGAGTGGATCTGCAACTGCACCTGCACATGCACATGGAGGCAGCAAACTCAAAAAGCTGCAAAATTTTTCCAAGCAATTGAATATTAATATATTATATTAGATTCAAGCATTACCAAGTATAGTTATTCAAGCCGGGAATAATGTCTTTGATATTAAATTCTATGGATCATGGAAAATTACTTGTTTGGCATGGCTCAGAAGCTCATTAGCGTAATCACGATTAGATTGTTTGAAGACTATTGAAGCAGCTGCCATTGCAGCAACAGTTTCTCCTGCAAGATTTTATCCAGGATTGCTTGTGTCAATCTTCTAGGCTTGTCTTGGTGTTGTCATATCTTCTGGCCTTTGCCAATAGTAATGGTCTGAGTTACCATCACCAACCTGAAAACAGACTGAAGGGAATGTTGAGCACGTAAATTTACCAATGTTTAATCTAATTGTAATACTTCATGAGGTCTAGATAGATCCAAGCTTTGCTCCCATGATGAAGAAAAACCTACCTCCCCATATAATACATTTGGCTCACGATGAGCTTTCAAAAGATAATCAGTGCCCCACTGAATGGCCTCCATGGCATAACCCAATTCTCCATTGTTAGCCAATTGTTTTCCATACTCAATCACACTCAACTCCAGAGAGGGTGGTGATATTCAGTATGCTATCGGGAAGACCAAATTTCACATTATCTCCCGCATCATAGTACCCTCCCATCAAATCTACTTCCGTCCAGCTGCATTAACTGAATTTCAACTATCGTACCAACATCACTTCACTCTCACTGAGTCTACAAACAAAATAAAAATTCATCGCAAAGTATTATATTGATTTATACGAGAACATGAAATGAAAATCAGTTAGTGCATTGAACACATCAAATAAGCAAGCTAAAACTACAGACCCCATTAGCAAATCCATCATGGAGTCCAGAATCAGCTCTCAAACTGGCCGTCTGGGTGGCAGGAAGCTTGCCAGATCTCTGAGCTTCATAAAACAGAATGCTCTTACTCAAGGCCTCACCATAGTCATGCCCTGCTATAGCACTCCCCATTGACAATAGAACCAACAACAACAGAGAATATGGTGTAGCCATTGTTGTACACAGAATGGGATTACAACATGAATGGTCTTCTGCCAGAAATTTATGCTCTTCAACTACCCAATTCACAGATCTCTTAGCTTCAGGACCCATAAATGCTCAACATCTGCAGTTTCCATGAAACGCCAAGGCCCACTGTTGTAAGCAGTGTGTATGTGTCTCTAATGTAGTGTGTTTCGTATATATGAAAAATGCAGCCAAAGAAAATGCATCATAGTACCCTCCAATCAAATCTACCTATCCACATTTCATCATGAATTTCAACTATCAGACTAAGATCACTTCACTCTTACTAAGTCTACAAACAAAATAAAAATTCATCTCAAAGTATTATATTGATTTATACGATAACATGAACTGCAAATCAGTTAGTGCATTGAACACATCAAATAAGAAAGCTAAAACTACAGACCCCATTAGCAAATCCATCATGGATTCTAGAATCAGCTCTCCAACTAGCCGTCTGGGTGGTAGGAAGCTTGCCAGATCTCTGAGCTTCATAAAACAGAATGTTCTTACTCAAGGCCTCACCATAGTCATGCCCTGCTGTAGCACTCCCCATTCACAATAGAACCAACAACAACAGAGAATATGGTGTAGCCATTGTTGTACACAGAATGGGATTACAACATGAATGGTCTTTTGCCAGAAATTTATGCTCTTCAACTACCCAATTCACAGATCTCTTAGCTTCAGGACCCACAAATGCTCAACATCTGTAGTTGCCATGAAACCCCAAGGCCCACTGTTGTAAGCAGTGTGTATATGTCTCTAATGCAGTGTGTTCCGTATATATGAAAAATGCAGCCAAAGAAAAAGATAAATGAAAGAGATATTCCAGGCTTCCAAACCACGGTAGGAATCCTTTTACAGTACTAATACTATAGTGCCTTGACACACTGTTGCAGATCTGGCCTTTTCAAATCAATGGTGGAAGAGATATCAAGAAGCAGAAAAGATAACAAAACTTTCTAAAGTGATGTTCTGATAGGAAGAGTATAAGAAAAATTTATGCTTGTTCAACTCAACAACAATAATGAGATCTTCAACATCAAAATTTCTGCCAACCTCTGAGCAGATCTCAATCACAACGAATAAGACAAGACAAAAAAAGAAAGATCAGTGAGAGAGGCGGCCAATGAGTGTTCCTCCTCCCACAGACAATGCACAAATCAGATGCACAGAAACTAACAGTACCATTGAAAGAGAACCACAGATGCGCAGTTGCCTGCCATTCTCGCTCACACTCAAAACGAGCTTTGAAACAAACCTCTGTTATCAACACAGAGACAGCACAAAAACTCTACGCCTCTTTGAAATCGGAGAATGTCTAGGTCGGCCAATGCCCTACCTTCATAACTACATTGTAAACTAACTTTTGGATCGAGGGTTGAAAATTTTTGAATCGTCTAACATATAATCTAAGGGTTTCACATTATGACACGATGCACATCAGCAAAGTTGTTTTCAAATAAAGACGCCTTACGGCGTAAATATAGTTTCGATTTAGTATAGGTAAGAAAGCTAGATTTTATATAGGGAGGAATGACAGATGGAGTGGTGATATTGCTATTACTAATTGTTTTGTTAGAATAATGTGTTTACCATTTTAATTTAGCTATTAAGTGGAGAGTGGAATTTTTTATAAAATATTTTAAATGTTTTAACAATATTTATAAAGTTAAGATCTAATTTGTAGTTATTTAAATCAAGGAGAAAATATATAGAGGCAAAGAGTTGAATCCAATTTTACAATATAATAATTGTTGACTTTTAATGTTCAGTGTGGAGAGAATTGAATTTTTTTTTGTATTTTTTTAATTAAATTGATTAATTAATATTAAAACAAATCATTATTTGAATATGGTTATAATTTTTTGGGAATGTGATATAACTAAGCAATGGTATTGGTCCATATTATTGTAAAAAAATCTATTTACATGTTAAGAATATCTATAGTAAAGTTAGGATGAATATCTAGGATAAGAATCTTGTTACATGTTTCTTTAAATGTATATATATTTGAAATATAATTAATAATAAATTAAAATAAACTGATCATTATTTTTTTTATTGTATATGGATCTTCATCAACCACTTAATTATGATTGAGCTAGTTTTATTTCACACACACACACACATATATTTATTGCAATTTATATATGATAACGTAAAATTTACCATATATAAATATTTGTGAATTTTATTTTTTAATACATATATGAATTAATCATTTTAAAATACACAGACCTAAGCGATGACTAATTTGGTCCAGTTTATGTTGCTAAGCACTATTAGGATTAGTCTTGACTCTGCAATCACACTTTACAACGAATGGTTTCAGGCACATGGTTTTGGGAATTTTGATTTCATGTGAGAAGTGTGCCAATTACCAAGGTGCCAAGAGTTGAGAAGGGTCTCTTTGGCAAGTGTGAGGTGCCAAAGTTTGAGTAGGGTATCCCCAGTCAGTGTATTGGACCAAGGTTTGAGCAGGGCTCTCCCACAGGCTTGGTCATGGTCACAGTTTTAGCTAATCTAATAGAAATTCGGTTAGGCTGAGTTTTTCTCGAGTAATATTTTTTTGTTATAATGTATATGATTGCTTCTATTTACATGTTTGCAAATAATGTATATTTTACCTTTCCTTTCATACATAACAATGGTAAGACATTGTTGAGGAGGTAAATCCCCTCTGCGGACAGAGGCGATCCCTACTAGCCCAGCAGGGGTCTAGCAACAAACAAACAATGTTATGATGCAAGTTCCTAATTACGAATGAAAAGGCTGGAGATAGAAGCCTACCTGGATTCCAACGCTAGGATCTGAAGAAGAAGCGTCCCCGTTCCTCAGCCTTGGCAGATCACAATCCCTCCACGATCTCCACGGATGAACACCTTCACATGGAAGAAACAAACAGATACAAGCATAGAAACCAGCATACGTAACTAAACATCAGTCAGAAAGGACGTTACTCACATTAACATGATGGAAAACAGAGTGGAACCATAATCATAATCATCTATTAAATAACCAGCGAAGAGAGATTACAACCAAGTTCTGACGTCGTGGTCTCCTTCGGATGGGTCTCCAGTCATCCACGTCTCGCAAAGCTCGCCAAGGAAAGGGAAAACCTCTCCAGAGTCTCGTGACAATGGTCTCCTTACTTGAGTCAGCCTTAAGGGAAAGAGAGGATTCTTTACAACACAAAGGCTCTTGGGAATATGGAGATTCAGAGCTTAGGCACTTCAATACTAGCTTGCCATGGATTTGAGCAGGCTTTTATAGATGGGGGAGGAGTTGGGATCCCTATTATTATGGGATTGGCCCTATCAACAAGGAAGGTTCCATGAGAGGTGGCAAAACAACTTCCCTTCCATAGAACTTCCGCAGCCAAACCTCCCAACTCAAGATAGGTAATGGTTTGTGAGTTTGTTGGAACTCAACTTCGGCCATCCTTATTTAAAAAACAACTCCCAAATTGGGTGGCACAACTACGGCTCTATTACAGAGCGCCAGTTGGCGCAACCTCTTTGCAGTAATTTACCCATTGGCGCGAGTACTGAACTACCTGCCCGCGCCAATGCCAAAAGGGATGTTTTTCATGACTTTTGCAAGGAGATGTCTCAAGGGAAAATAAAGCTCATGTTCAGAGGGATGCATTGATGATGTTTTCAAGGCATGACAATGTTCATAGGTCACAGAATGGGTCCTCCATTGTGCAGAATGGGGAATGGTAAGGACGGTGACAAATTACTGTGTAATAGATGCCCCCTAAAGTATGAGGCCCGAGAGGGAGAGGGGTGAAATGCTTTACGAGAACATGTTCAACTGAAAGCCCGCCGTCGGAAAACCTGCATAGAAAGATACAACTGATATCTCAAGTACATGATGTATAAGTGGTATGGACGCAGCCATCCGAAACAGAGTATGCTATAATCCGGATCCAGGGTATGGGCGCAGCCATCCAACTAAGATCAAACCAATAGACTCAGGTATGGTTGCAGCCATCCAATCAGTGAGTCATGTACATAATGATAATAATCCACAATCGCAGCCTGGATTACAACAGACACAATCCAGGGTCTTGCGCTCCATCTCGACCCAACAGAGTACAAGTTCAAGCATGTGAATATGTGAGCCGAAGTCGAACATGCAAGAACATCGTCTGATTACCAGCCAACAGACGCGAGAGAAACCACCAATAATGACAATGGTCCTCAAGGTACTACAGGTACAATCTACGGCGTGCGAATAAATGAGTTGACGTCGAACACCCGCAGAATCATTCGATCGGAAGTCAATGATGTAAACTTCACGTCGAATGCGATGAACCTGCCATTGAGGCATGCAGGCTCCAAGGTACCATCAGGAGTCTCTAGACCAACTTCCCGGATAATGAGTTGAAGTCGACAGGAAGTGACCTTGATCGAAGGTGGGCCATAATGATTCCCACATCATCGACACGAGACAGAGGAACATGATGTTTTTGTTGTGAATCAGGATCGTATGAGAAACAGAGGAAGGTTGATATTTGCAGAGGCCAACTTATCTTGAACACATGAACGGCACGACAATGGACTTGGCAGTATTTGACATCAATGGATCAGGGGTCATGGCGACGAGGCCGTGAACAGATGAGAGGTCAAAAGAGATTACCCAAACCCATGGAAGCAAAGTGAAGCAACGAGATGAGATGTCCCCAACCCGACACGAATGCAGACAAGTGCCATGTTCAAGAGCGACATACTGCCGACGACAACGATGATGGTTCCATTTTTCCCCCACCATTTCTGGCGAGTACCCCAATTATTTTTAATAACAAGCTTGAAGGGGATAGCATATGCTTGCGATATAAGTCCGCCCTTCGGGCGAATCCATCCTAGTGCATTTAACGAGTCCCAGGAAGGAGAAACTCGGAGAACGTCCTTTCGACTATATCCGATGTCATCAGGGTTTAACAAGTCTGACAAAGGAAGAACTCAGCGTCTTTTCATATTTAGAGAGTTTGAAAAGACAGTAGAAAAGAAAACTCCACAGGTCCCTTTTCGTAAATAGTTCCCCAAATCCGAAAAGGTAGAAAACAATATCCGGGAAAACCTCCTAGTCGCAATAGGCTAGGGTATTCCTTTTTCGTAATCAATCCATCCCAGCCCGAAAAAGGGTTAAACTTATACTGGGTGGATGTCGATTCATGTCCATTTTAACGAGATCAAAACGACAAGGGTCTCGGCGATCTTTTCATATTTAGAGAGTCAAAAAAGAGCTGAAAGATGACTCCAGAGTGACTTTTTTGTGTATTTACCTAGTCCAAAAAAGTATAAAATACAACTCATTTCCATCTTTTAAGTCGCAAAAAACCCGCTGCTGCACATACCAAGCAAGTGTAAAATCCATTTTCGACATAACATATGCAAATATTTGATAAAAATAACTTTTAAAACTCATTTAACGTCGAAAAAGTTATAAATATGTCTAATTGATAAAAATAAAATTACTTTTACTATTTACCTTGGTAGAACACAACAGTGGTCCATTTGGAGCAGAAACTTCCATCGACGATTGCGACCAATCCAGGAAACCATTCAGCTTCTCGTCTGTCACAGGTAAAAGGCGTTCCCTTGCTCTACATTTTCATTCATTTTTTAATGATTTTCCCTTAAAAATCAGTCTTGTATGGTCAATTTTTGAATTTTAGGGCTGCGCCCATTGGCGCGAGTATCGGGCACGGACCCACGCCAATGAGCTCTTTTTAATAAAGGGCTTGTGCCACATGGCGCGACTGTTAGCAAAACAGCCGCGCCAGCGGCCGAACCTTAAATTCCGCCCAAAATTTCGATATTTAGACCAAATTACTTGGAATTTGAAGCTCATCAAAGATCTAACCAGGGGTTTTTGACCATGTGAATGCAGATAATCACTCAAAATGGCAATCGAATGGAAGGAACGAGAGCACGGAGAAGAGGATGAACAAGCCATGCAAAGCCAAGCTTGCATGAATGCACTTAGAAACTGTGGATTGAAGAAGTTCTTCCTCACGCCATGTTTACGAGCTCAGCCCGAGCTCCTCCAGTATTTAATCAGTATCTGGGACGAACAGGAACAGGTGTTCAGGTTACGAGACCAGGTGTTAGAACTGGAGGTCACCGACATTTATTTCATCACTGGATTGTCCCGGAGAGGTCCAATCCCTGTACTGACCGGAAGCAGACCATCTGGGGAAAAGATGGAAGAAGTAATGGCACGGGTGTGCCGAGGGGCACAAACAGGATCAGGAAGCAAGAAGGTGGATATCCACACCATCCCTGATCTAGCACTGAGAGTAGTTCTCCATACCATTACGCGGGCTGCTGGGTCACAGGCTCCGCACGAGGCCACGAAGACTCAACTCCTGCTGGCCTTAGAATGCATGGGTCCCCTACTGTTCAACTGGGCAGAAGCAGTAACTATCAACATGAAAAGGCAACTCACAAAGTGCAAACAGGGGAAACTGAAACAGTTCGGTTATGGTTCCATCTTGGTATCGTTCATTCTGGAACGCATACCAATCTTCCAGGGCCAAGGGGCTGCAGTGGCGAGTCCGATACCACGAGAGCCACGAATGGCTCGCTGGGCAGCACTGATGCCCAGATCTGGAGGTGGCCAACAGATGTCCTGGAGGCCAGAGTTCTTTAGGTGGCTACGGCGCCAACTGATCGTCGTGGAAGATTGGCCCTATTCGGGAACCGACTTTACCGGGGACCCAGATCTCCCACTACCAGAAGGAGACGACTGGGACGAGGAGCTGGGTAAGACCTCATATTTTTGATTTTATGTTTATATGTTTTTTTTTGTTAATACACATTCGTCTTAACACAATTATATATGCATGCAGATGTAGGACCTGAGAGACCAGCCGGGATGTCTCCAATCTCCCGGAGGACACAACTCGCCCCTGAGATCCAGGGGGAAGGTACCGGAGGAGAGGAAATGATCCAGAACCTCGAGGGGATCGCCCATGGGATCCCCGACTATGCCCGGCTAGCAGACGTACCGATGGCATACCAGCGCCACACGGTGGGAGTTCCGAATCGGATCCACCGAATCCTGAGGCGCCTAGTGCGTGCAGTGACGTGCTACCATGAGCACCATGCGGATTAGTCCTTAGGATTTATGCCACACCTATTTTTGAGAGACATAGTGTCTCAGGATGTACTAAGACGATTATGTATATTTTTGAGTTTTATGTGACACACTCTATGTAAACATTTCGATACCTATATATATACATATCTATTTCTGGATGAGTCTTTCTTTACATGTGATGATGATTTATAAATTGCGCAAATGTCTGTCTAATACCAAATTTGCTACTGCATCCGTTAATGTATTCAAATGCCTGGGTATATGATGATATGTAATGTAGTCAAAATTCCTTTCCAGTAATCGAATACGCAAATACAGACGTAAGATGGACGGTTTCCTTACCGAATAGTGTCCGTTCAGCTGTAACACTACAAGTTGTGAATCTAGGTACACGAGCAATTCACGGATACCAAGGTTTACTGCCTCGGTTAACAATTCCAACACGGCACTATATTCCGCGATATTGTTCATGGTACGTCCTAAACACACACCTTGCAGGTCAATCAACTCACCAGCAGGATCGTAAATTACCCAGGCTGCGGAAGACAGATTCCTGGTACTGCGGGAGGCACCATCCGCGAAACCAACAAATGGATGAATAGACATCTTCACAACCAGGAAGACCCGATCAGCATAAAGATGTTTACAAAGCACACCACACTATGCACACAAATGACAATCACACACCTATGTACACACACCACACCACGAAATCACTTCAGGCGTAGTACTTCTTAAGGTACAGCCCATTCCTGGGCTGTGCCAGTGGAACTCCTTCGTAATCTATAAGCTCGTAGGCCCCATTTTTCAAAACACGTTTTACTATATAGGGACCGTGCCACATAGGCTGGAGTTTACCGGCTCCAAGCTTATCATGTGCTTGATCGTACAAGAGAACGAGGTCTCCTTCAATGAAAGAACGAGGAGAAACAGTTTGATCAAAATGAGTTTTGACCCTCTTCTTTTGTGCTTCGATGATCAAAGCAGCTAATCGACGGGTTTCATCCAACCGTTCGAGATACAGAAGACGTTCTTCCTCGGGAGAGGTATCCGGTAATAGCTCCAAAGCTAATTTAAGCGAAGGAATTTCACATTCAACCGGCAGAGTAGCTTCCAGACCGTACACCAATTGGAAAGGTGTGAACCCGGTTGCACTCTTAGAAGATGTTCGGTATGCCCAGAGAGCTGAGAACAATTGGAGATGTCAATTGGATTTATGAATCCCAACTATTCGCTGAAGCATGGTGACCAAAACCTTGTTCACCTCTTCAACCTGACCATTCGCTTGAGGGTAGTATGGTGTTGAGCTGTCGTGACGCAAGCCCAACGTTGAAGTCAGCTCCGTCATCATGTAATCACGGAAATGAGTACCATGATCAGTGACGATGGCTTGAGGAACCCCGAATCATGCAATAACGTGGTTGAATATAAATGAAGCAGCCGTTTTCCCGTCAGCAGCTAGTGTAGGCATCGCCTCGGCCCACTTAGTGAAGTAGTCGACGGCGACAATGATATATGCATGCCCCCCGGCCGAGTGAGGGTTACACGTCATAAAATCCACGCCCCATTTCGCAAAAGGGCCGACGGTAATAACGGGATGCAAAGGCAATGGTGGCGCGCGCATCTTGCGCTGAAAAATCTGGCATGGATGACATTTACGGACTGCAATGATACAATCCTTGAATATGGAAGGCCAGAAATAACCTGCCCGCAGAATCTTCTGGGCAGTAGCATACCCGGACATGTGTCCGCCACAGGCGCCACTGTGGCAGTCATTCAAGACTTTCTCAGCCTCTTCCAAGGTAAGGCATCGTCGGAGCACCGAATCTACTCCAATGCGATATAAGGTATCTCCTACGATACGGTAGGGTTGGGACTGGTGCCGAATCCGACGGCGGGCAGTTTTATCCAACTCAGACCGAAATGTCTCGGTCTAAAGATACACTATGATGTCACCGTACCAAGGATCACGAGTATCGATAAGAAACAGCGTTTCGTCTGGTATATGGTCTTCAGAGTGTGAAGGAACAGAGTCTGTAGGGAGAGAACATATCAAATCCGCGAAGACCAGTGATTTAGTTGACTTGGCAGTGGTGAACTCCAAGTCAAACTCCTGCAGGATCACGATCCATTTGGAGTACTTTCCCCCTAGTAATTGTCTAGAAAGAATATACGTCATAGGGTTACAGTCTGAAATCACTGTTATTGTGCGCAAAAGGATGTAATGGCGAAAGCGTTGTACGGCATGTACTGCTGCTAAGGCCAACTTCTCGACATGTGCATAACGCGTTTCCGGGTGGAGAAGGTTCCGAGACAGGTAATAAACAACATGTTCGTCCCCGTTCTCGTCATCCTGCACCAAGACCATGGCGATGGTGCTTAATGCGGCGGCTAGATACAAAGTAAAGTCGCGGTGGTAGTCCGGAGGACGAAGCATCGGAGCATTGACTAGCAATGTCTTCAGCTTCTCAAAGGATTCCTGAGCAATTTCGTCCTTTGGCCACCTCGGCATAATTCGGGATAAAGCGCCTAAGAAAATTCGCTTTCCCTTGTAGAATCTGTAACTGATACAGGGAGGAGGGTGATGGGAGATTTACGATGGCCTCAACCTTTAGAGGGTCAAGGCGAATTCTATCTTTCGAGACTATAAAGCCTAAAAGACAGCCATAATCAACGCAGAAGACGCACTTATGAGGGTTGAGCCTGATATTGTAGCGTCTGCAACGAAGGAATATCTGGCAGAGATGCTTAGGATGGTCCTCTCGCTTACCCGAATGGGCTGGCAAGTCATCCAGATAAGGCTGGACGATATGGCGAATATCATGAAAAGCGTAGGACATCGCACGCTGAAACGTGGCGCCAACGTTTTTTAAGCCGAACGGGAGTTTTTTGTACGCGAAAGTGCCCCACGGATAGATGAATGTGGTCTTATGTTGATCCTCAGGTGTAATATTGATTTGGTTGTAGCCTGAGAAACCGTCCATTAAGGAATAGATCTCACTCCCGGCACATTCGTCGATAATCTAGTCGATAAACGGAGTGGGATAATTATCCTTAGGACAGGCGCGATTGATATCGCGATAATCCACACAGACTCGAATTGTACCCTGCTTTTTATCAACAGGGACGATATTGGACACCCATTCTGTAAGGGGGATAGGATAAATAAAACTCGCGTTCAGAAGTTTTTCAACTTCTGCCTTGATGGCGGCGACTTTCCGAGGATGCATGGGACGTAAGCGTTGGCGCACGGGTTTCGCACCTGGGTAGGTTGGAATCTCGTGCACGACAATACTCAGATAAATTCCCGGCATTTCCTCGTAAGACCATGCGAAAACATCTCTGAATTCTTTGAAAAGCTTAGTATAGACTTCAATCTCATCGGGAGAACAAGTCACACCCACATGAATGTTCTCAACAATCCCCGGTTTAACGGAGATGTTGATTGGAACAGTTTGAGTAATGTTACTCAGATTACCCTCCGAAAAGACCTCGTGTGTTAAGATCGATGTTTGAAGAGGAGGGGAAGGAACCTGAGTAGCATAACGCTCCAGACAATCAGTCATTGCCCCCAAGCTGGGCATAAACGAGGAGCGATGATGTCCATCGCCCCAGGGAAGCTCCTCAAAAGACATAGTTTCAATGATAGCCTCATCTGAAGGAAAATTCTCTCTAAGAGGATCTGGTGAATCAGCCTGACCAAGCCAGGGGGATTGTGAATAGACGTCAAGAGCCATGCTCATCGGAGCATGCTGAGGAGGTGGAGGGTCCGATGCGGCAACAATCTCACAGTAGTTGATCTCTACTGGCGTTAAAGGCATGGATTCTCCAAACTCATATACCTGCTCAGGTGTAGGAATAAGCCAGGGGTCATCAGTCCTGGACAACATGTTGACTTGAGCAGTATTCGGTGGCGGTGAGGGGAATATACCCATGAGAACTGGGTCTTTGAAAAGACCAGGTCCTATGCTGTCTGGGGGATTCGGAATTTGATCCACATATGGCACGTTTTTCTCAGAGCTAGAGGTGAAAAATGACAACTGATCTACCGTGACAATCTTGCCTTCATGGGGGAACTTAATGAATCGAAAGACGGTAGACGGCACGTAGAGCATGGCATGGGTCCAGCTGCGGCCAAGAAGTATATTGTAGTTGAGTTTAGCGTCAACCACTTCTACTTCTAAGTTTACAGTTTTTCCCTGTAATGTGATCGCAAGACTCTCGAGAACTCCCAGGGGTTTAGACTCCCGACCATCAAATGCCTCGAGGGCATTGGGAGATGACGACAAGGCCGGAGAGCCAATGGCCTTCCAGCAAGTGGAGGACATAACGCAGGTAGATGCACCCTCATCTACGACGGCCCTATGAATGTTGAGACCGTTAATCCCGACTTGAATGACCAAAGCAATTTGGTGTGGAAGCCGGGGAGTAAAATTCTCCAGATCGAAGGTGAGAAGGCTCGAGTCGGCGGGATCGATACCCCCGATGGTAGATAGTAAAGCCTTCCGTTGTGAAGGACAACTTTGAAGAACCTCAAGTGCAGACATGGCACATGGCGCCTGTGCCAGATCCTCAACGATACTGTAATGTTGAGCGGCACGAGCATTTGGATTGTAAGAGGATCTTCGAAGAACACCCTTGGGAGGTGGTTTCACAACGGGTTCGGGAGTCGGCTTCTCGATTTCCAATGGACCGGAGACAGGTGGGGGAGGTGGCCCTTCTGCAACTGCCTTCCTGGGTGCCTGCCGCGGTTCATTATAATCCTTCGACCGCGTAGCGATAGTGATAGGTGCATTAGTCTTCATCATGAAAACTTGAGACCCAAACGGTGCAGATGGTGACGCCTGTTCGACCATCTGGGTCTGCTGAGATGGAAATGGCTCTTTTAAAACAGCTGGAGTCCCTTTTGAGCCTTTAAGAAGTTGACTAACTTCGGACCGTCGTGGACAATCCTTAGTATAATGGTCACCTTCACAGATGAGGCAAGGGAATTTCGGCTTACGTTGGGAGCCATCCTCAGTCCGAGATTTAGATTCTGGTTTCGGGGCATCAGATTTTGATTTGCCTTTGCCCTTCTTCTTCCCCTTGGATGATTTGTCCGTAGGATTGGCCTGGATGGCATTCACCTCCGCGGTTTTACCAGAATCAAATGGGGTGGGATTAGCAGAGGTATTGTTGGAAGAATTAGCCTTCTGCTTCCCATTCGAAGACTTCTTCGAATTTTGAGAAATGGAACCAATGACACCATCCACTGTAGGGGTAGGCGGAGCCTTAGTGGTTCCGGGCCGTGGAGCATCAATCAAGATGTCATAAAGTGTGCCAGACTGCGAATAGACAAGATCTAGGTACTGGGCACGCGCGATAGCTTGTTCCTCTGTCACACATGCTCCCATCGCGATATCCTGAGCGATTTTATTCACAAAGGAGGTGGTGAACCAGTGAGTCAAAATCTGATCAGGTATGTGAAACTTGATCAGTCGACGACGGCGCCGCCACTCATGAATGTGATCTGAGATGTGAGTGGCCTTGTCCTGCTTCAGAGAAGTTAGGAGGTGTGTCCCGGCCTCATATCGGACCGGTAACTGGAAATGCATGAGGAAAGCCATGGCTAATGAGTTGAAATCCTGAAAAATACCACGGGATAGCTCTATGTACCACTTAGCGGCAGCTCCTCTTAAAGTACGCTGGAAAAGACGCAAACGAATTGAATCGTCGACCCAAGAGTTAGACGAACACCAGAGGTGATACGTCATCACATGCGCCTGGGGGTCTTCGCCAGCTTTGCCCTCAAACTTGGGACAGTCACCTGGTATCTTGGTGGGGACCGGAGGCCAATATGGATTATGCGAAATGGGATCATTGGTCAACTTTGAAACGTCCGGCAGTTCCAAGGTAGCCATGAATGACAATGGAGGATTAACTACCATACCAGTCCCAGGATAAGGTCCGGTACCCGTGCTCCACGATGGTTGTGAATATCCCTGCCCCCATGGGTTCTGTCCCGAAGGATTCTGACCGTAGAGGGCATAGTTCGTATAACCAGACTGATTTGGCTGCTGGTAACCATAGTGCGGGGCTTGATAACCAGGGTTCGGGCCCTGATTAGGTGTCTGCCCTGTATAAGCAGCGTTTGAATTTGGCTGCTGAGCGTAGGTAGAACCGGGTGGAGGAGGATAATACTGAGAGCCTCCAGAGTGGTTATAGTTCGGTTGAGACTGACCATGAGGATAATAACCACTCTAAGGATGAGTAGGCTACTGATAAGTGGAACCCTGCGGAGCCTGGTACGTAGGGCGCAGCTGTTGATTTGGCTGCAGCATTGAATGAACAGGCTGTTGAGCAGAGTGAACGGAATGAGAGGGCTGCCCTGAATGAACAGGTTGAAACGAGTGAGGGGGCTAGCCTGAATGACCAGGCTGGCCCGGGTGACCAGGCGGTGTTGGTTGCGCAGGTTGACCTGGTTGTAAGTGAGCCCCAGGTTGTGCCGGATGGGTCGGCTAGCCTGGAGGTGGGACACCGGGCTGTACCGGATGAGCCGGTTGCCCTGGTGGAGGAAGAGGACCAGGTGCTTGCTGGAAACCAGTTTGACCTGAAGCAGAACCATAGGGTGGTCCTGGCTGATATGCAACGTTAGAAATGACAGGATACTGCGGTTGCATTGGTAAAGAAGGCTGGATTTTCCCCCCAAGACCATAGGCGTGTCCCGGTTGATACCCTAGCTGAGGTTGAGCAGGTTGACCAGCAGGGCTATAATATGGTCCTTGCGGATTGTACAATGGCCGTTGCTGGCCCGCAGGGTAGCCTTGGATGGGTTGTCCCTGTGGGTCATACAAATAGCCAGGTTGGCCCGCAGGTTGGCCCTGGAAGGGTTGTCCCTGTGGGTTGTAAGCCTGGTTGTATGGTAAACCTTGAACATACAAATAAGCCTCAGGAGCAGGAAGGCGCAAAACCTCCCCGTGCTCGTCGAACTGACCTGGGAACGCATACACGAGAGTGCCATCCTGTGCATAGTGCGAAAAGAAGGATCGGTAAGGATCTTGGGGAACTTGTCCAGCTCCGGCGTTCGGCTGCTGCAAAAACAACCGATACTCCTCCGGAGAGATATTCTCCGGTATAGCAGTAGCTAGGTAAACATCTTCAGGAGTTGGCCCAGCCCTAGTAGCAGATGTTGAGACAACAGAAGAAGAGGCAACCACACAAATAGTGGGCCGAACGGGAACAGAAGTGACGGGCGTCGAAGGGGACACCCCGGGTGTAGTGGTAGCTGGTCTCGACGCGGGAGATGATATCCCCATAGAGGCTGCAGCTGAAATGATCTGACCCAGAGATCTGTATCCCTGTGGTAAAGAAGGACTGGCTGACGACGTGGTAGCCAGCTCGGAGCCGTCTCCCTCAAACAATCTACGAGGGATGAGCTGATAGTCATCAGACCTCAGAATTTCCTCACCAGAATCACTCATGGTTGATCCTGCCGTTAAATCACGCAAAACGCGGCGAGGACTAGGAGGAAAAACAGCAGCAACAAACGGTGAACCCGATGTAAGAGAAAGGAAATCAGCTCCTAATCTCAATTCAGACACAGGGTCCGAAAAGGGCCAATTGAACTCAACTGGTCCTCCAAAGGGTTGGTCGGCGAGAACCGGTCCCCCGTCAGGAAACTCGGAAACAACAGGCTGCTGTGGTTCAACAGAAGGCTGAGAAGCTTCTGAAGAATCGTCCGTGTAAGGACTACCAGTAGACGAAACCGATGGTTCCGCCACTGTGGCAAAAGACTAGAAGAAAAGGGAAAACACACACACGGGCTGAAAATGAGTTAAGACACACGATCAAACGGTCAACAAGCAATGTCTAAATAGGTGTGAAATCGTGGGCGATTAATTTTACCACATTGGAAAGTAAGAAATTCTACCGTTTCATGTTTCAAGAGTCGAGAAACGATAAAAAGATGACTCTATCTCTTTCAGAGTTGACACAAGCGTGAAAGGACAAGCGCTTGACGGTCTTTTCAAGTTTAGGGAGTTAGAAAAGACCAAATGACTGCTCAGGAAAAACTAGGCACAAAGGGTGTACCAAATATCTGCGAACTGCAATATACACCTTGGCTTCAAAATGAAACAGAAATCGACCAAGGACTTTCCGTACGTGCAGGTAGTCTCCCTGAATGCTGTGTTCGGTGTATCACGGGTATAGGGTGGCAGACTCGACTTCCTGTGGATAAAGGATTGAAAACCTATAGGGGTCTCCCTTTATATACGCGACGGTACGGGGAGCGCAAGTCCATACTAGCGCTGTCTAAAGCCAACAAGCGAACGACAGCTGCTAGGTTTAACGACGCCGGAACACGTCTCTAGCCTAGACCTTCTAAATATGTTGCGTTAAGTTCCAATGTTGCCTTAGGTTAATTGAATAAATTTTATAGTTGATCTTCAATTAAGTTTCAATTTCCAGGCCCTATCGTATGTAGTGTCTCCTAAATGCAAAGCTATATGCCACAGTGCAACATTTCGTTCGATGAAAACTAATTAAAGAAGAGTTGAGAGCTTTTACACAAACGAAATGAAAGGGAACCAAGCAACGAGATCTCTAATGCAACTAACGCAATTGACAACTTTTCATTCAAAACACTAATCACTAGTGATATGGAAAAGATCACAATTTGCACTAATTAACAAAAGCAAAAGAGATTTATTTTTTGATTTTCAATGTTTCATGGCTAATATGCACTAATCACACTTGAAAACAAATGGAGCAACTTGAGAAACAATATTCAAGAGAGCGAAACAAACACATTTCACTCAACAAAAATGCATGCTTTACATTTCACATTTCACCCTTTGAATTCATCAGAATATCCAACAAAAATGCATGCTTTACTTTGAGCCTCTAAAAACTTTCTCTTCTCTATAGGAATGCGGGTCCATGCTCTAGATCTGAAAATGCGGAAATGACTGACTTTAGGTTGTATGCCAGTCCAAGCCTCAAAAGGTGCTTTTCTAGTAACAAATTTATGAGGAGATCTATTCTGGATGTATGAGTCACAATTGATAGCTTCAGCCCACAATTTTAATGAGAGAGATCTTGCATGCAACATGTGATTGACCATCTCTTTCAAAGATCAATTCTTCCTTTCAGCCACCCCATTTTGTTGTGCAGTGTAAGTAGCTGTATGCTGCAACTGTATGCCTACTTCATCACAAAGATTCTTGATATCTTTGTTGACATATTTCATCCTGTTATTTTTGTGAAGTATCTTGATGCATTTTCTAGATTGATTTTTCCCATGCAATTTGAAAATCTTTATATGTTGAAAAACTTCATACTTGAGTTTCAAGAAGTAAACCCAAGTGAATCTCCTGTAATCATCTATAAATGACAACATATATCTTTCTTATCTCATTGAAATCACTAGAAATGGACCCATGAGATCAATATGTACAAGTTCCAAAGGTGAAGAGGCTCTCCATGCATGCCCCTTCTCGAACTTGTCTTGTGGATGTTTTCCAAGAGCACATCCATTACAAATACCATTTGAAAATTCAATGGTCGACAATCCTTTGACCATCTCTTTCTTTCTAAGTTTCTGCATATATCTAAAATTCAAGTGCTCAAATCTCTCCTGCCAGATCCTACTTTCTTCATTTGCATGCGTAAGTAGCAAAATATAATCTTATTGAAGAACAAAATCAGAAAATTTATACAGAAGAGATTGATCATTTACCTTGTGAGATGAAATATTGAAGTTGGTTTGCATGTCATAAATGCTCATGGAATCCAGGGTAAATTCCACTTTCCTTCCACTACCTTTGTGTGTCATTTGATACATTGAAAGAAGATTCAAAGAAAGCCTTGGAATATGCAAGACAATATCAAAACTTCCATCTTCGAGTTTCACTCTTCCTTGTCCTGTTGATGCAACTGCAGAATTGTCCCCCATGAGAATAGGGGGTCCTCAATATGCATGTAGAAAAAAAAAGGATTCCTTTGAAGAAGCCATATGATGTGAAGCTCCTGAATCGATGATCCATTCTTGTGGTGTATAATGAAAAGCAATCAAAGCATGCCCATCACCCCTTAATTTGATGGTTTTTCCTTCTTCTTCTTCTTGGCACTTTCTGAAATGTGATGACCAACATTATTTTACTAAAGAGTATTTTCCATAAAATAAATAGTCTTCTACATGCAGGAGCATTCAGGATGATAACTTCTATCACAATAAGAACACTTGAAGTTTCCTTTCTTTCCCTTCTTACCCTTGGAGCTGAAATAACCATATGGAGGTCTTGGATTTCCTCCCTTTCTTGGATCTGGATCTCTTTCCTTTCCTTTGCCTTTGTATTGATAGTTTTGTTTCGTGTTGGACTTTCCTTTCTCAAGCATGGCAAGTGCATGTGCATTCACATAATTTAATGAACCCATTTTTATGAGCTTATCCTACTCATGAATAAGAGACTCAATAAATGCGTCAAACTTGGGCATTTTCCATTTTTCCTCAGTTGCAAGTCTAACTATATGAAATGTGAAAATGAAAACATCATATTGAGGGCCTAATTTAGAAAAGATAGAAAGTATAAATTGGCCTTGCCATTTTGATTTATTGATCCCGCAATCACATAGTTGTAGAAGCAATGATTTAAATTTCATAAAGAAATATTGAATGTTCTCAAAGGTATTTGGATCCAAGGAATTTAGCTCATTTTTTAGAATATGAGGCCACATCTCATCTTTCTTTCCAAATAAATTTTCTTAGATTGTCCAAACCTCATTCAGAGTGTTAAATTTGTCCACATGGAACCGCAATGCTAGAGATATAGACAACAATAGAAGACCAAAAGCCTCGTCCATCCTGTTGAATTATTTGGATTTTAAAATGTTGAAATTGGGTTCAGATTTCGTATTCATAACTATTTTTTACAATCCTTTGCCTCTCATGTGAACCAAAATATCTGGCTTCCATTGGAGGTAGTTATACGGAGTAAGAATTGCTGAAGATGAGAACTCTATTGCGGAAATTCTTTGATATTTTTATCTACAAATCAAATCTTCAAACACTTTCCAATTCTATGCTCTTCAAACCTGCAAAAATGTTTCCATGCAACTTCTCCAAACCCTTGTATCTATGATACCATGTAAAATTATTAGAGCACAAATATGGATCTAGTTGAAGAATAATTGCAGAAACTTTCCAAGTTGAAAAAGAAAAAAAATTAGAAATTAGAATGAAATTGATTCATAAATATTAGTTTTAGAATCAACACATAAAAGCAACTGAGTTAAGCTTAGTTGTACATGCAATAACTATGGATAGTTAAAGCTAACTGAAGCTAAGTGCGCTTTATGTTCTGCTAATGTGCACATACACCACATGCAAGCACTAGAGTTAACTAACTAAGCCAAGTGCACATCACATGTAAGCACTTGAGTTAAGTAGCTTAAAAAAAAATGCACATCACATGCAATATCTAGAGTTGAACTAAAGCTAATTAAGGCTAACTATGTGCTTGTAAAGCACTTAAGTTAACTAGCTAAAGACAAATTCACGTTGCATGCAATATCTAGAGTTGAAATAATGATAATCTAGGTGCATGTACACCAACAGGCTGACCTCGTTGAGCATAGAGTTCCTAACTTGAATCCACGAAGGGTTGATGTGGTTTTCTTGTCCATGAGCGGCAATTTCTTGCTTTTTTGCTTGTTTGAGATCCATGTGATTATGAAGGCAATTATTTTGGAGAATATGCATGTTTTATTTATATCATGGGTTGTGATAAGCCTTATTTCGATGTTGTGAGTCCTTATATCACCTTAATGAATTCATAATAGAATAATAAACCGCCTGTAGTTGTAGAGTAAAATTGGCAAAAGATTTCGAGTAATGATTGAAACTAATGGAGGACTAATTCATTGTGAGCGGGCCGCATGTTGATTGAATGTGATGGAATCATGGATATAGGAAACCTTCTTATAGTTATAGTCTACAAGTTGGAACCTTTGTCATATTGAGGAATGAAAGAACATTCCATCCTTTCTTAATCACAGTGATTTTCGTAGTGAACTAGTGCGGTGCCATTGTCTTAGTGGACTGGTGTGGTACCATTTCTTGATTATGGTGGATTGTGTCAGCATAACTCGTGAGCCTCTAGTATATCAAGTGCAGTGTGAAGTTTTTGGAAGGAGGCAAAGACCTGTGTTGATGCCATTTGAATATTTTCTACACCAAAACATAGTTGGAGCAATGTTGAGGAAAAATATATTGACGTGAACAAATATGTATGACCATTGGAATGAGAATATGGAGAAACAATTTTAGTTTGGTTCAGGATAAGGAATACACTCTCATTCAATGAATTAAAAAGACATCAATTTTTTATTTATTTATTTATTTTGATTTTGTGACTGTACACATGGTTTTGTGACATAGTGGGAGTTGAACCCACATCACAATCATCATGCTTTGTTTTCATTTTCTCATTCACTATTGTGAAAATTGTGCACATTTGTGTAGAATCAATAGTGGGATGTGGTGTGGTGCCGATTAATTACAGAGATGATGTAGAAAGGATTGGGCCAACAATGCACCGTGGAGACTCTTTGTGAGGCATGAGATGGTGTGCACCTGGAGAAGATGTAGAGACTATTTTATGATGCATGAGATGGTATGCACCTAGAGAAGAGTTTTGTTCTTTTTAGAAGAACTAATGGTGCATGCCAAAGAACTTGCACACTTAGAGAAGAGTTTTGTGCTCCTAAGAACATCTGATATTTGTGTGTCCTTAGTAGACTAAGTGTAGCAACTTTGTGTGAAAGTTGCCTCACCACTTCCTCGTTGTTGTGATGTGAATTATTAGGTGTGAATTGAAGCTGAGTTTCCTCTTTGATAGAGGCGAGGAGAGGTGTCTTGTGTTTCTTTGCCACATTACAGTAATCGCATACTGTAAGAATGAGTATCTATTTTGACTCACTGTAAAAGATCCTAGCTCATGAGTGACAATTGGGATGAGTTTTTTTTTCAGTTGTTGAGATGAGTCCTCATGAGTATTTGTGTGCATTTCAGTGAATGTAGTGATGGGTCAGTAACGCATACTGAAATATTCTCGAAGAAAATTAAGATATATGAGGAGAAATCATCAAGAGACTAATGCAATATATTTTTTAGGTGAATTTGGTGAAGAGTTTCAGGTTGACGTTTATGGACCTGTAGTTTATCAAGTTAAGGATCATAATGCAATATATGGAATTTGAGGAAATCGTTAAGAGGTTAATTTCATATCTATCCTCTTTCTCAGGTATAAATTATGAAATTTGGGTAACTAAAATGAAAACAATACTATGGAAGGTAGATTTGTTAAATTATGTTGAAGAGGATTTTGTTAATTCAAACCATAATATGAGAAGAGATGTATCAAAATTACAAATTATAACATTTTCATTAGATGAAAGCATCTTATTCAATATACTACATAAATTAAATGAGATTCAAAATGCAAAAGTATTGTGGGATATTTTAGAAATGAAGTACGATTTCAATGAGGCTGAAAATGATGAGAGTAATGTCCTTGAAAATGATGATTCTGTTTTTTGTATCACAATTTATTGTGAAACTAAACATGACAAAATTGAAGCTACAATTATGGATGGTGAATGTGTGTATGTAATGGACATAGAAACATGTGATGATGAAGAAAAAACCATTAATTTAGAATTTGAAACTTTTTATGAAGAAAGCTTCTACGATGTAGAGATTTTAGGAGTCAAATTTTACGAGAGCTATGTATATCGTGAAGCGTGGTTCAATCTGATGCATGAAAAGCATCTTATTGATGATTTTTTATTAGGTGATAATATGTGCCTTCCTCCATATAAAAATAAAATGAAGGACAACATGCTTGAGGTAACGTAATTGATTAAAAAGGTTGAAGACATGAAACAACCTACTATTTGAATAGAAAAATATGAAGAAAGGCAAGCTCTCTTAAACAAATAGAATGAAAATAATAAGTGTGTTTATGTTTATGAATCTAACATTGTTTCTAAGTGTGAAAATATTGGCATCTAGGAAGAACCAATTACAAACATTATGGACAAGTATAATTCCCAAGAACCTGCAATATTGAATACAAAGAATGTTATCATACAATCAAGATTAAGAAAGAGGAGATTAAGAATTCAAATGTTCTACCTTTGGCGCAGAAAATGTAAAATAGAGGAGAAGCTCCATCACTATCTTATGGCCAGTAAGGTGAACATGAAACTTCAACAACAAATTAACAAGCATGGACCCTTTAACAAGAATAAAAAAATGAAAGCTTGGTTATCAAGTTTTTTTTATGTACCATTGTAATCCTAGTTGAAACTGAGACCAACAAGCGTATGTTAATCATATTATGCTTTGATCCATTTATCCATTAAGAGGGGAACTTGGAATAATGGAAAAATGTCGAATTCTCCAAATTATCCTATTTTTAGATATTTGTTGAGATTATGGTGTCTCAATCAAGTTGTGAGGTTTATTTAGGATGAAAATGCTATTTATCAGGAATTTGTTCCAACTCCTCAACAAGATTGTAACTTTATATATGCAAAATATTTATTGTTAATGGTAAGTAGAGTGTGCTAAGTGAAGTCACCCTCCACGTTGGGTTGGTATCATCTGGAGCTGCACATTTCTTTAATGACTGGTTCTTTCTTAATTCTAATTTTAGTGTGGTGAGAATTGAACCGTTTTTCTACACTTTTAATTAAATTGATCAATTAATAAAACAAACTATTGGAATAGAGTTATAATTTTTTGGGAATATTGTATAAATAAGCAATGGTATTGGCCCACAGTACTGTAACGAAACCTATTTTACATGTTAAGAATATCAATTGTAATGTTAGGATGAATATCCATAACAAGAATCTTGTTACATGTTTCTTTAAATGAATATGTATTTGAAATATAATTAATAATACTAATAATAATAATAATTTAAAACTAGCAATTGCACCACATCTTCCAAAAGAAATGTCGTAAGGAAGTAAGATAGGAAAGAGTCACCTATAAGAAAGAAGATGTTGCAGAGAAGGATCCATCATGAAGGAATGAAAGGCAAATTTATCTTGCATGGAACCAAGTCATGGAGTAATAAGAGAGATCAACAGGTAGACACTTCAGAAATTCTAGGAAGATGCATGGAAGAGGTAGTTCCAAGGGATTAACCCTCATACCACTTGAAGCAAAATATTGACAACATGGAAATTAATCATAAGTTGTAATAATATTGTCTTTGATGAAAATTTTCTAGATAATATAGATTCAATTAAAATTGATGAAATGAGGCCACTAATTCATGAATGAATAGTTCAATATAAAGTAAATTGGGTGATCAAAAATATTTTCCAAGGTGTATCTATCATAGCACAAGATTAATTCTTAAATATATCTGAAGCACAAATATATAATAAATATAACTCAATTATTGGGCATTATAAATTCCAAAGAGGTGAAGGTAAATGAGCTGGTATAAATAAATATGACATCAACCCTTGGAAAACTTGCAAAATGTCAATCTCAATATGGAAGAAGTGCTAGTAGGGCATTATTGACAGGTGTTGTTAGAAAAGGAACTACATCAAATCGATTAACATCAATGAAAACAATATGTACAAAACAATAAGAAAAAGTTTATGGAGGCATTAAAAATTAGGATTCAAATACATGAGAATGATGAAATTGTTGGGCTAATATATGTAGGAAGCCTTATAAATATAGACTTTCGTATAATGTGAGGGAAAATGTGAAAGAGTCTTGGTATTGGAATCTCCATGTGCCACCAAATGAAAATGATGTAATGTAAAATTGTATATCTAGAGGGGCTAGGGGCTTATGAAATTCATGCCAAGCATATAACATGGGTTCGTCAAGTGGAATTTTTCCCTAATTTTATGGAAAATAACACTAATGTGATGATTTCCCTTAGCAAATGTCTCGAGCATAAACCATGGCATGTTAGGGCTATTACTATTTGTGATAGATATTTCTATTGATACCATGTAGAATTCCAGTAATATTATGAGATATTTATAAAAATTGGCATACAATATTTGTCCAATGAGCTTCCTCCTTCAAGTTTTCATAAATTTTCTATCATAGCACAAGCTTAATTCTTAAATATATCTAAACCCCAAATATATAACAAATATAGTTCAATTATTGGGCATTAGAAATTCCAAAGAGGTGAAGGTAAATTATTTGGTATCAAGGAATATGACATCAACCCTTGGAAAACATGCAAATATCAATCTCAATATGGAAGAAGTGCTAGTAGGGCATTATGTACATGTGTTGTTAGAAAAGGCACTACATCAAATCTATTGATGTCAATGAAAGAAGGTATGAAAAACAAATAAGAAAAAGTTTATGGAGGTATTAAAAAATTAGGATTCAATTACATGAGAATGATGAACTTGTTGGGCTAATATTTGTAGGAAACCTTATCAAGATATACTTTCATATAATGTGAGGGAAAATGTGAAAGAATTTTGGTATTGGAATTTCCATGTGCCACTAAATGAAAATAATGTAATTTGACATTGTATATCTAAACAGGCTTATGACATTCATGCCAAGCATATAACACGGGTTCGTCAAGTGGAATTATTCCATGATTTTATGGACAATAACACTAATGTGACGATATTGGTCCAATGAGCCCCCTCCTTCAAGTGATCATAATTTTTTATCTAAGATATTAGCTGACCAATTATTTTATAATAAATAATGTGTTGGTGGAAGAAAATGAAAATAATGTTGTTATTTGGAACTCTTAAATGCTAAAAATTCCATTGTTCCAAATGATTCATGATGGTTAAATCCTACTATGAAGTGAAAAATATATTAATACTTTAGGCACACTCCTATTATAGATTCTGTGACAACGTTAACAAATATTGATTCACTTAAAGACAACATTTCCATAAAATCCTTTATGAAGAATTTTAAGGAGAAAATATATAAATATATTAATCACTATCAGATAACATGATGGCATCGATTACAATTCAAGTAATCACGTGATGTATTTCAAAAGGGAACAATATTTGGTGGTTTATTTTGTTCATAATTACAAATTAATTCCACAAAAGTAAATATAAAGTGATATTATCATAAAGAGTAGGTCTCTATACTTGTACATATTTTGTACAAGCATGCAAAGCTTAGTATGGATGCCTCTAATAGTAATGAAAATAATCATTAAGTGATTAGAGAGTACCATTTATACATTAGTGATGATTGTACACATTATAATGATTCATGTTTTTTTCAACATTGTTTAAATGTTATTTATAAAAAATTATCGAGACAAGAGAGCACATTTAATGAAAATTGGGTACGGTCAAATGGTTTTTCTAGTCAATTTAAATCAGCATAATCATTCGTATGATTGTCTCCTAATTTTTCATTCGTTATACATCAAGGCATGGTGTTGGGGCATGCGTAAAACATATACTTAGGAACCATTTATTGAATCACTCTACTTCCTTGTAGATTCATATGATGTTGTGAACTGGTTCAAACAAAATTTAAGCCATGTATTGAATCCAAGGATGGCTCATGTGCCTAGGTAAGAATATAGATATACATAAATATATGTGTTTGTGTGTGTGTAATCAAATACACAAAATTCATGGAATTTGGTGTAAATATTTGGATTGCATGCTTCAATAGGTTATCATAATTGTGAGACGAGGAGGTAACTCCACAAAAATGAATATGAATTATATGGAGATTGTGTGTGCACTTATACATGGGGGTGAGGCTATTGGGATTCAATTCCCAATGTCCCTTGGCCTTCCTTATTTAATAAATTACATTAATATACAATCCCACCCAATCCTTTAGGATTAGGTTTCAACATTCCCCCCTTTAATCTGAAGGGATGTTGGTGAGTCCAACCATCGTTCTGAACTTTTCAAACTTTTTTCTTCCAAGTGCTTTGGTCAAGATGTTTGTGGTCTACTCATTTGTGGAACAATGATTTATATGGATGGTTTTGGCCTTAACATGATGTAAAATAAGATGGTATTTTGTATTGATGTGATTTGATCGATCATGGAAATTTGAGTTCTTGGCCATCTTTATTACATAAGCGTTTTCGATCATGAGTGGCATTGAATGCATTTGTTTCATTTTCAAATCTTCTAGGATTTTACTCAGCCACACAATTTCCTTTGTTGCTTCAGCTACTGCCACATATTCTTCCTCGGTTGTGGAATCTGCTGGAACTGACTATTTGCGTGATCTCCATGAGATAGCTCCTGATCTAAGACTCATGGTATAACCTGAAGTAGACACCCTAGTTTCTTTGTCCCCATCAAAGTCTGAATCAGAGTATCTGATCAAGCTCAAATCGCCTACCTTTGTATATTTGAGTCAAAAGTCTTTAGTCCGCTTCAAGTAATTTAGAACTCTTTTTGTAGCTTTCCAATGTCCTTCACAAGGTTTTTGCATAAAGCTAGAGAGGATTCCAATAGAAAATGAGATGTCTGGTCTGGTGATATTCAGGTACATAAGACTTCCTACAAGTTGTCTATATTTTGTTGCATCCTAAAATTCATTCCCTTCAATGGATGTGAGCTTCAGGTTTTGTTCCATTGGAGACGTTAAGGGATTGCATTCATCCATGCTAAACTTGTTCAAAATATCTCCAATGTACTTCTTTTGAGAAAGAAATATAAATTTAGGATCTTGAGTTACTTGAATACCTAGATAGTAATGAACATAACCCAAATCAGTCATTTCGAAATTCGAAACCTTTCTTCAATTCTTTCTTTATGGATGCAATATAACTCTCATTGTTCCCTATCATCAAAATATCATCTACATACACAAAAATATATACAACTATTTTTCCAACTTTCTTAACAAATAAAGTTGCATCATCAAGATAAAAATGTTTGAAGTCAAGTTTCAGAATATGCTCAGTTAATTTCTCATACCAGGCTTGCATTGCTTTCTTGAGGCCATACAAGGATTTTATAAGTTTGCGTACTTTGTGTCCTCCGACCTTCACAAAAAATCCTTCTGGCTGGGAAATAAAAGCTTTTTCCTTTAGATATCCATTCCAAAAGGCATTTTTTACATCCATCTGATGGAATTTCCATCTCTTCTGAGTTGCGAGGGAAAAGAGTGTCTAGATGGTGGCCCATTTTGTTGTGGGAGATTTTTTTTTTTCATAATCGACCCCTTCTTTCTGTGAAAAACCTTTTTCCACAAGCCTGGCTTTGTGCTTGTCAAGTGAGCCATCTAATTTGTACTTGTTCTTATAGACCCACTTACATCCAATTGGTTTTGTTCCCAAAGGAGGATCAACCAGCTTCCAAGTGCTATTCTTTGTCAAGGCATCATACTCCTTTTGCATCGCTTCATTCCATTCATCATGAGAATTGGCTTCTTTGAAGGAAGTTGGTTCATGATCTGTAGACAAACTCAATTCACAATTATAAGCAATATCCATAGCAACAAGTGAATCAAAGATATCTACATCACCTTCATTTTTTCTAGTGGAACTTCTTGTTCCTGTCTTTCCAACATCATCAGGACGAACGTTTTCTAGTGTCTTTGTCAGCCATTTGGGGGGACCTTTCTAAGATAGCCTAGGCGCTCATTTGACTGAGTTGGAATTGAATCAAGATTCAATCTCTCAATTCTGTCAATCACATTATCGAATATGTCATCCGTGGTTGGTTCTTCATGTGGGGGAGAGACTGCTTTGGAAAATGATTCCACAAATTGATTTAGTATAGGAATCCCCCCCTCGAGATGTGGAATCTGATTATCAAATTCTTGAAAATACTTTGCATGTGTGAATCTATCCAGGCGATCAAGTTGCCGCTCAAAAACATTGTCAGTCTTGGAAGATTCAAGGAATATGACATATCTTGCTATTATAAATTTTTTATTGACTTCATCATAGAGACGCTATCCTCTAGAGGTATTGGAATACCCCAAGAAGATAATTTTTTGACTTATAGTACCAAGTTTATTCATTTCTACCTTGGGTATCAAAGCATAAGAGGTGGAACCAAAGACCCTGAAATTCTTTATTGAAGGAATGTCGCCATGCCACATTTCATAAGGAGTTTTGTTTCTGATTGAATTTGAAGGACACCTATTCTTTATGTATGCAACACATAGAACTGAATCAACCCAAAACATCAATTTTACATTCTTAAAAAACATCATGGACCAAACCATATTTAAAATTGTCCTATTCATTCTTTCAGTTACACCATTCTGTTGGGGATTATAGGGCATATTTGTTTGATGTTTGATCCCATGTTGACAAAGATTATTTTCAAATTCATTTGAAGTTTATTCTTTTCCATTTTCAGTACGCAAAGAGCTAATATGAGTTTGTTCATAATTTTCAATACATGCATGAAAATTATTGAATGTTTGAAAAGCATCATATTTGTTCTTCAATAAGTAAACCCAACAAATTCTGGTGTAATCATCAATAAATGTCATCATCTATTTATTTCCACTTACAGAAGAAACAGGCATAGGCCCAGATAAATCTGAATGAATAAGCTCAAGTTTTCTATGTGCTCTGGAATCTCAATCATGAATGGAATGTTTGTTGTGCTTCCCTAGGAATTGTAGGCAGTCCATTAACACCAATTTTCTTCAAGAATAGAAGGTTGTCATAGTTTAAGTGTCGAAATATAGCAAGCCATAAAAGACTTTATGGGAATGTACCTTCATCATGATGTGAACTGAATACAAATTTTTGTGCATGAGAAGTGGAACCTTGCAGCTTCAAGAGTCTTCCTTCTTCTATTCCCTCCATGACAAGTGTGCAATTTGATAATTTTCTAACCTCAACCTTGCCATAAAAAATGTGAATGGAGTGTCCTTGCTAGCAAATGTTGACCAAGGAGAAAAGGTTTCTCCTCAACTTAGGGAGGTATAGAACCTCACGTAGAAGATGATCTGGAAGACCAGGAAAATTAAGGCTGACTGTGTCAAGCCTTGATGGCTTGAGTTTAGATTTATCTGCGAAGTATACTGCTCCATCAACTTTGTCAGTAAATTATTCAAATTTTTTTTTTCTAAATGTCATGTAACATGTTTCTCCTGAATCTAGCAACCAAGCATTTCTCCAAGAAGTAAATGAAACATCAAACAAGTCTTCAGTTACTCCATTGTTACAACGTGCTACAACATAATGAGAAGATTCAGGTGCTTTACCTTTGTATCTATCATTAGTTTTACCTTTTTCTTTATTTATTTACTGCTTAATTTTATCCCAAGGCAGATTACATGTAGATGCATCATGCCAGTATTTATTGCAGCATATCCAATGTAGATCATATTTTTCAGTTTGAGTTTTTTTGCCCCCCCTCCTCCCTCCCTCTGAAATTTTTTCTTCCTCTTCCTCTTCGACCACCTCTTCCTCTGGAAGAATCTTGAGCATGAATCTTCTTTTATGTTCAAATCATACAGCCTCTTCAAAAGACAGAGGGGTTGTCATCTTTCCAAAAGCCTTCTCTCTTTCTGCAAAATTTTTCTCAAGGCAATTAAAGGTGATTTTCATGAGGTTTCCACTTGCTTGCAAGGACTCAAGATAATATGAGTAAGTGGGATACAATGCCTTAAAATATGCTATGAGAGGTATATCAACTTCTACACCAATTCTCTTAATATCATGCATAATATATATTACTTCTAAAGCTAAAACAAGAGGGTCATCATTTTTCAATTCAAGACTGAACAACTTAATCATTAATTGAACAATTTCAAGTTTTGAATGTGAGTCATAGAGTTATTTTAGCTTGCTCAAGGCTTCATAGGAATTTGAAAATGGTGTAATATGGAGAATCTCGTCTTCATTTATGGAAGCTACAATCAAGGCATAGGCCTTGTAGTTCTTCTTTTCCCAAATGGCGATCTCCTTTTCTGAAGTGGGCTTTTCTGGTGGAAGGCCTCCTTCCCCTTCACAAATTCCTCTCCGTAGCTCATTAAAAATGAGAGTGTGCTTGATTTTCCGAGACCATTCAGGATAGTTCTCCTTGCCAAAGAGAAAAAATCCTACAATATATATGAGAGAATGCATTCTTTTGAAGAAAAAAATACTTTGCTATCACTCTAAAGACTAAATCCTGGTTTAAATTCTGCATTTTTTTTTTTTTTTTGGGAAAAACAGGGGTATCATGTGAGAGAGGTATTTTTGGGGGGAGGTGTTTTCTAGAGAAGGCTTGTACCAAGGGAGGTATCTTCTGGGAGAGGTTTTTACCAGGGCAGGTGTTTTTTTGGGGGAGGTGTTTGCTTAGGCAGGGTGAGGCATTTTGTGGGGGAGGAAAAACTGTGTAAAAAATTTAGATTTATATAGAGGCCGAATTGTAATAAAACAAAGAGAGAGAATCTGTGTGGGAGGGGAGGGGGAGGAACGAGTGGGTGGGGAGGGTCTAGCTACCGTGAGTAGGTGGGGAGGGTCGAGTGGCCATGAGTGGGGAGGGGAGCGATGGAGGGAGCGACGAGAGGGAGTGGGATCTGGAGGGGAGGGTAGGTGAGGGGGGGGAGGGGGGGGAGAGCGAGTTGGGAGGGGTGAGCGTGTGGTGAGGGCTAAGTAGCTGTGAGCGATGAGGGAGGGCTGAGTGGGGAGAGCTTTGTGAGGGGGCGGGGGTCTGTGTGAGGGCAGGGGTTTGTGTGAGCAAGGAGCGCTGTGTGAGGGTGCGGGCGTCGTGAGCAGAGTGAGCGTGTGAGGGGGCGGGGGTCTGTGTGAGGGTGGAGAGATGAGTGAGGGGTCGAGAGTGTGTGTGAGGGTGCGGGGAGCGAGGGGCCATGAGTGGAGTGAGCGTGTGAGGGGGCAGGGGCCGAGGAACTGTAAAAAAAAAAAAAATCATAGTAAAATTAAATGTGCTTAGAATTTGAGCTTAAATTGCACAGTGGTGTGTAGAAAAAAAATTAGGCAGAATGTGAAGAAAAATATGCAGAATTATTCCAGAATGCAGAATGGTAGGAGCAGTAAAAAAAACTGAATGCACAATGATAGTCTACAAAAATTGCAGAACATAAGGGAGTTTCACCAAAGGTAGGAATGCCAAAAATGGGATTGGCTCTCATACCATGTCATACTAGGAGGTAACTCCACAAAACTGAAGATGAATTAGATGGAGATTGTGTGTGTACTTATACATGGAGGTGAGGCTATTGGGATTCACTTCCCAATGTCTCTTGGCCTTCCTTATTTACTAAATTACAATAATATACAATCTCACCCAATCCCTTAGGATTAGGTGTCAAAAATAATAATATTATTAGTAGTCCTTATATCACTGATAATTCATGTTCATTTGGTTCTCTATAAATCAAGTACACAAAATAATTAATATAAGGTCATCAATTTTCAATTGATATAAATTCATACGTATTTTTGTGGAAAGGAATACACTGTTATGCAACCCTTTTTATAGATATAGTTACACATTAAATATACATTTAATTCTATATATTTGATCAAACAATCTTAGAACCACTTAATCATTTATTTTAAATTTCCTTCTATATATGTGATCAAGCAATCTTAGAACTCACTTATAGGTAGTCATTTATTCTCAATTTCCTTGTAATGAAAAAGAGACACTATTTCCACATAGGAGCATGACTATATCCATAATTATACCTAGTGACAAGAAGTACTTAGGTATAACATTTCCTTTGGATAAACATTCTAAAGTGATAATTCCAAATTTATATATCCACATTAAAATAGATATATTATATGAATCCACACTCTTAAGTGCTAATTCTAACTTTATATATCAACATTAAAGTACATATATTATCCTAAAATATATAATTTTTTAAAAAATAAATAAGTAAACGACTCATTGAATTTTTAACCCTCCGCATCCACTGTACATACCATAAAATAACATCCTAGAAAAAATAATACATTAAAAATCCAAAAATAATGGCTATAACTATTCTAAATAGTATCCAAAAAAGAAAGGAACACCAAAAATAATAAAATGACCGTCTTACCTTTGAATACCATAAGATAACATCCTAGTAAAAATAAGAGACTAAGAAACCAAAAAAAATGGATAATTTTAAATTCTTGAATAGCTATCCCAAATTTGATATCCAAAAACGAAGGGAAAACCAAAAATAGTAAAATGACCGTCTTACCTTTGAATTGACCTCGATTGTTGCATAATATATTTTATAAATGATCTGGTTTATGAGCTTAATTATGATTTAAATTATTTAGACCAACCATAATCACAAATTTCATATATCATCTGATTTATGATTATCTGGATTTCGAGCTTAATTATGATCTGCATTACTTACGTCAACCATAATAAAATATTTCATATATGATGATTGATATGATTTATGAATACTTCTAACTTTTTTTTTCGTATTGAATTTTACATTTTCAAATTTCTTAGATATCCATTCAAATTCTAACTTGGTAACTATGCTGAAAACCATCAAAAGGGAAAAGTAAATGGACCACTCAATTTAACCTAACGGAGAATTTAAATCTATCGATGATCGGTTGGCAGTAAACTACCTACAATAGAGACAAGTACATGCAAAATGAATCGGAGACCAGGATTAATACCAGTTCGCAGTTACCGTTTCATTTTTCAACTCATGACACTAATGAGATTCAGATGTTTAAATGGAAATGCTAGATCAGCAGAATTTAGGTTATTCTTGTTACATTTATTACCAGCAGATGGTAAACTTTGCAACGAAAGAAACTGTGAATGGTAAACGATTTTATCTTTTTAGAATGAGCTGTCTCACCATGACACATTGATTTACAAGTGCATTTAGTTGCAGTAACATTACTCCAGATTCGTCCAAACCAATGCAACCGAATTTTTGAAAATAGGGATGATGGAAAACAATTTTGACAACTTATATCAAACTAATTTATTCATTGTTATGCAGAATGCCATAGGTGTTGAGACCCATATCATTATCCATAAATTTAATATCAGGCTCCAACATTGAGGAAACCAATATAAATAAATAGCAAAATCATTGCCTAGCTAGATATGAGAAGTAAAAGTCCAAACTGTTGTCGAAGCTCTTTGAACCAATACCAAGCTCTACACAATAATATTTTATATATACGAAATATGTAAAAAAATTGACATCCACCTTTTCTACAGAGCAATTAATTATGAGAAAATTAATAATTCTTCAAAAAAAAAACAAATTCCATAAAAACATTGATAACAATTTTTCTATAAAGGCCGTTGATGGTAATTTTGTCATAAATTCATTTTACCAAAACCTAAATTATGGCATTTTGGGGGGTTATAAAACTAAAATTTATCTTACAAACACTCACTCTCATAAGAAAAATCAATTTTGAGTGGGGCATACAAATCGACATGAAACCATTATAAACAGACTGTAGAACTAAGAAAAAGTAGTCTGCCATTTTTTAAGCTGCTAACAATAATGATTCAAATTCAAAACATACCATATATTTAAACACAAACTATGTGCGCGCAGGCACGGCCACTGGGAATCGGGACCTGATCGCCCACTTAATGCTTCACTCGAGATGATGTGAAAGGTTACGAAAGGATTCACTCAGTATTGACTTCCCACGAACGCACCTTTTCCAACAAGAAGACAAAAGTAATATTCGTAAGAGAGCCTAAGTTAACAACATCAAACCATTCGTAAATTTGTTGCAATGGAGGCATGATGAGTTAAGCTAAAAATTGCGATGCCAGAAACTATATTATGTGTGCGCCTCTACTGTCGGTGCAGAGTAAACATTCGAAATGCGTGAATATTCGAAGTAAAATCTGACCTAGGTTAGAAAAAATTGAGCATTATCATTTTTTATAAAATTTGAGAGAAATTAAATGTCATTTGTTAATTATAACTAGCAGCTTGTAGGCAAATGTCTCTAAATATAGATAGGGCTAGCCACCTGTCAAGTTGAAGGCTTTGAATATGAATGAAGCATATAGCTCTTTTTCCAATAATGAAGCCAAATATCTGTCCTCGAAATCAGTGATAAACTCTTGATTTCAGGAGAAAATTATAGAAACTTCCCCTTCCTAGGAAACGATGGGCTAATAAAGCCTGTAAAATTTTTGAGAGAAGTCAATTATGTCAGGGAACAAAGGACTATGGTAGCTACATAATCTGTATGATTAGCCAACCACAGAAATTGCAGATTTCAAAATAAAATTTTAGGAAACAATAACTTTAAAAAGAAAGGAGAAAATAGGACTTTGGAGATATATAAGTTAAAAAAACCACCTTCTATGAAAGGAAAACTTTTGAACGTAACAAAACTTGAAAGACAATCAAGTATAACAATTTAAGATATTTAATAGAGCATAAATTTGAATTAAAATTTTTTTAAGGTAACATAACTTGAGAGAGAGTTACCTGTATAACAATTTAAAATATTTATGCATAATTTGGAGACCCCAAGATAAAATTTAGTAAGTTCTTATACCTACCTAAATCCGAGATACTCCAAAATCCGTTGCAATGACACACTTGAGAGGTCACATATTTTTTTTCGTTAGGTGGAAGAGAAATTAGTAGGGGTTGTTGAGTTAGATAAGTAGGTAACAGATTGTAAATAAAAGAAGTAGATCTAATGGCCTAAAACATTTCAATCGTCTAACATTTAATCAGTTGGTACAAACAGAGACATAGTGACAGCTAGGAGAGTTGTTTTAAAAAAAAAACACTTTACAAAGTAATAAAATTATAATTATTTTTGATGATATTTGTTTTATTATAATAATTTGAAATGTATTATTAAATAATTTTTTTTAATGTATGTGTATGTTCATTAACCACTTAATTATGATTAATCTATTTCTATTTCATTTATATATATACATTAAACTAATATATGCAATTATTATGTATTATAAATTTTAAATTTATTGGCATTTATATATGATAACATAAAATTTATATAAATAGTTATGAATTTTGTTTTTTAATATATATATATATATATGAATTATAAATTTTAAATTATATAAAGCCAAGGAATAACTGAGTTGGTTGAGTTCATGTTGCTAAGTATTGTTAAGATTAACCTTGACTTGAGAATGGCAGTGAACAACTAATGGTTTCAGGAACATGGCTTTGTGACCAATAGTTTTATGTGAGTTGTATTTAGTTGCAATGAAGTCTATAAATAGGTTGTTTTGTATCCATTATGTGTTCCAAGTACAAAGGTGTGAAGGGCTGAGCACAGTATCCTGGACGAGTGTAAGGGGAAAAAGGTTAAGAGGGTCTCTTCAGTAGTCATATGGGACCAAGATTTGAGTAGGGATCCCTCTGAGGCTTGGTCAATATTTTGGCTAAATCTAATAAAATTCTATTAAGCTAGATTTTTCTTAGAGTTGGGATGTTTGTGGTGTTCGAATGTGTACGATTGCTATTATTTATGTGTTTGTGATTAATGTTTATTTTACTTCAGCCTGAAAGTGGGATCCTAGAGGGAGTAATGATTTTAATGATTTTGTTTTGTCCATAATTTTGTTGCGGCAATGTAAATTTTTATGGGCGAGATCTCCCATATACAATTTAATTATGGGTGGATCTACATAAAATAATTCACCCTTCGTTTACAGTGTCCCCTTGAGACAATGATTATGATAAAGCCGTGGGAATTCCTCTTCAAATTTCTCATTACAATACAAGCATATGATTTAATGCAGAAAGAATAACTAGATGAAAAAAGTTGACCAAAACCCATCTACATTTTGGGTATGCATAGCCATCAACCATAGCATAATTCCATAGGAAACATACAAACTATAAATATATACCAAGAAATACATAATTTCTCCCCAAATTTCTGAGTGTGCATGACTATCCCATATTTCCATCTTAGAAATAGCAAATAGAAAAATTAAGAAAAAGAAGGTGAACAAATCGAAAAATTAAGAAAAAGAAGGTGAACACAGTGATAAGGGAGAGTATAAGATGAGCGAAAAGAACATACTCTCAATCTTTTATAGCCAAACGAAAAATTAAGAAAAAGAAGTGAGCACAGTGATAAGGGAGAGTATAGGATGAGCGAAAAGAACATACCCGCAATCCTGTATTGCAGACCGAGGGGCGTAGCCATGTTGGAGAAAAACTTTTGCGAAAACCCTTGAAACTTCAGAGAGGCGGCTAACAACTACACTAGGCCTGATTAGGTTGTTCAAACCATACCCCAAATGTGTTTCCTTTGATTATTCTTTTTAGCTATGAATTTAAGGATATTTAGTGGCCAAGCATAATTTAGATTACGAGCTAGAAGATATTGAGCAATGAAGGAATAAGGAGTTGTAGCATGGAAGATGCAATGAAGGAATAAGGAGTTGTAGCATGGAAGATATTGAAGAATGAAGGAATAAGGAGTTCGAGATTGGTATTTTAATTTTAATTTTAATTTTAATTTGAAAGTGAAATATTCAAAAAGTGGTATTACAAAGAATTTTGTGAAAATTATGAGTAGCTATTTTTTATAAAAAAAATATCTTATTTTTTATATTTTAATTCTTATTTTTCATATAATTTCAAAGAGGGTGAAGAATATTTGATTATTTATTTGTAATAATATTGGCTGAATGGAATCTCTTGTTTATTTTGTTGAGAAAATTGATTATATAGTTTTTAGATATTTTTGACAACCAAGAAAGCATCTAGACTAGTTATTATTTTTTGGTTAACCAACTGAAAACTTTGATACTTTTTATTTCTTTTTTTTCATGCAAAAGTTACTTTTTCTTTCCATTCCATTTCATTCATCTGGAGTGAGGAGTTCTTTTTGTTAATCTTAATATCTAATTTTATTTGCAATTTTTATAATGTGATTGAAAACCATTTATGTGGTGTATGAGTTTTTGAATATTAAAAGTGTTAATTTGGATTTTTAAAATTAAAGAATTTTTTATTTTATTTTAAGTAGTGTTAAAGACGAATACTTCTTAAATTATTTTTCGTATTGAATTTTACATTGTCAAATTTCTTAGATATCCATTCAAATTCTAACTTGGTAGCTATGCTGAAAACCATCAAAAAAAGGGAAAAGTAAATGGACCACTCAATTAAACCTAACGGAGAATTTAAATCTATCCATGATCGGTTGGCAGCATACTACCTACAATTGAGACAAGTACATGCAAAATGAATCGGAGAACAGAATTAATACCAGTTCGCAATTACCGTTTCATTTTTCAACTGATGACACTAATTAGATTCAGATGTTTAAATGGAAATGCTAGATCAGCAGAATTTAGGTTATTCTTATTACATTTATTACCAGCAGATGGTAAACTTTGCAACGAAAGAAACTGTGAATGGTAAACGATTTTATTTTTTAGAATGAGCTGTCTTACCATGACACATTGATTTATAAGTGCATTTAGTTGCAGTAACATTACTCCAGATTCGTCCAAACCAATGCAACCGAATTTTTGAAAATAGGGATAATGGAAAACAATTTTGACAACTTATATCAAACTAATTTATTCATTGTTATGCAGAATGCCATAGGTGTTGAGACCCATATCATTATCCATAAATTTAATATCAGGCTCCAACATTGAGGAAACCAATATAAAATAAATAGCAAAATCATTGCCTAGCTAGATATGAGAAGTAAAAGTCCAAACTGTTGTCGAAGCTCTTTGAACCAATACCAAGCTCTACACAATAATATTTTATATATACGAAATATGTAAAAAAATTGACATCCACCTTTTCTACAGAGCAGTTAATTATGAGAAAATTAATAATTCTTCCAAAAAAACAAATTCCATAAAAACATTGATAGCAATTTCTCTATAAAGGTCGTTGATGGTAATTTTGTCATAAATTCATTTTACCACAACCTAAATTATGGCATAAAACTAAAATTTATCTTACAAACACTCACTCTCATAAGAAAAATCAATTTTGAGTGGGGCATACAAATCGACATGAAACCATTATAAACAGACTGTAAAACTAAGAAAAAGTAGTCTGCCATTTTTTTAAGCTGCTAACAATAATGATTCAAATTCAAAACATACCATATATTTAAACACAAACTATGTGCGCGCAGGCACGGGCACTGGGAATCGGGACCTGATCGCCCACTTAATGCTTCACTCGAGATGATGTGAAAAGTTCCGAAAGGATTCACTCAGTATTGACTTCCCACGAGCGCACCTTTTCCACCAAGAAGACAAAAGTAATATTCGTAAGAGAGCCTAAGTTCACAACATCAAACCATTCATAAATTTGTTGCAATGGAGGCATGATGCGTTAAGCTAAAATTTGCGATGCCAGAAACTATATTATGTGTGCGCCTCTACCGTCGGAGCAGAGTAAAGATTCGAAATGCCTGAATATTCGAAGTAAAATCTGACATAGGTTAGAAAAATTTGAGCTTTATCATTTTTTATAAAATATCAGAGAAATTAAATGTCATTTGTTAATTATAACTAGCAGCTTGTAGGCAAATGTCTCTAAATATAGATAGGGCTAGCCACCTGTCAAGTTAAAGGCTTTGAATATGAAGGAAGCATATAGTTGTTTTTCCAATAATGAAGCCAAATATCAGGCCTCGAAATCAGTGATAAACTCTTGATTTCAGTAGAAAATTATAGAAACTTCCCCTTCCTCGGAAACGACGGGCTAATAAAGCCTGTAAAATTTTTGAGAGAAGTCAATTATGTAATAGAACAAAGTACTATGGTGGCTACATAATCTGTATGGTTAGCCAACCACACAGAAAATGCAGATTTCAAAATAAAATTTTAGGAAACAATAACTTTAAAAAGCAAGGAGAAAATAGGGCTTTGGAGATATATAAGTTTAAAAAACCATCTTCTATGAAGGAAAACTTTTTAACGTAACAAAACTTGAAAGACAATCGAGTATAACAATTTAAGATATTTAATATAACATAAATTTGAATTAAATTTTTTTAGGGTAACATAACTTGAAAGAGAATTACTGGTATAACAATTTAAAATATTTACGCATAGTGTGGAGACTCTAAGATAAAATTTAATAAGTTCTTATATCTATCTAAATCTGAGATACTCCAAAATCCGTCTGTAATGACACACTTGAGAGGTCACATTTTTCTTATCTTTAGGTGGAAGAGAAATTAGTAGGGGTTGGTGAGTTAAATAAGTAGGTAACAGATTGTAAATAAAAGAAGAAGTAGATATAATGGCCTAAAACATTTCAATCATTTAACATTTAATGGAATGGCACAAACAGAGACACAGTGACAGCTAGGAGAGTTGTTTTCAAAGAAAAACACTTTACAAAGTAATAAAGTTATAATTATTTTTTATGATATTTTTTTATTATTATCGTAGGCCACATGTGTTTGGGCAACCTGATACTACTTTGGTTGTTGCTTTAGTTGGTTAACTTCTTTCCTGTTTATGTAAATTTGGGTACTGTTAGCTATCTTTTTGGTATTTGCAGTAATTATTTTGGACATACTATAGCCCTTAAAGTTGTTAGATCTAGGCTTAGACAATTCCGTTTTTGGCCTGATTACAACTGGCTGTGGTGGCCAACAGACCTGGTTTCCTTCGGGTAGGTTGAGGTCACTGCATTGGTTTTTTACTGTATGACTCTCTTCCCTTTATATTATCATAAATGAAAGGTCCTATGAAGCTTAAAATAAATAAATAATGTGAAATGTATTATTAAATAATTTTTTTAATGTGTATGTATGTTCATCAACCACTTAATTATGATTAATCTATTTGTATTTCATTTATATATATACATTTAACTAATATATGTAATTATTATATATTATAAATTTTAAATTTATTGGCATTTATATATGATAACATAAAATTTATATAAATAGTTATGAATTTTGTTTTTTAATATATACATAGAAATGAATTATAAATTTTAAAATATATAGAGGCAAGGAATAACTGAGTTGGTTGAGTTCATGTTTCTAAGTACTGTTAAGATTAACCTTGACTTCGGAACGACAGTGAACAATTAATGGTTTCAGGAACATGGCTTTGTGACCAATAGTTTTATGTGAGTTGTATTTAGTTGGAATGAAGTCTATAAATAGGTTGTTTTGTATCCATTACATATTCCAACTACAAAGGTGTGAAGGGTTGAGCACGGTATCTCGGACGAGTGTAAGGGGAAAAAGGTTAAGAGGATCTCTTCAGTAGTCATATAAGACCAAGATTTGAGGAGGGATCCCTCTAAGGCTTGGTCAATATTTTGGCTAAATCTAATAAAATTCTATTAAGCTAGATTTTTCTTAGAGTTGGGGCTTCCACAATAGTTTTTGGTGTTCGAATGTGTACGATTGCTATAATTTATGTGTTTGTGATTAATTTTTATTTTACTGAACACCTTGAAAGTGGGATCCTAGAGGGAGTAATGATTTTGTTTTGTCTATAGTTATGATTTTGTTTTGTCTATAGTTTTGTTGTGGCAATGTAAATTTTTATGGGCGAGATCTCCCATATAAAATTTAACTATGGGTGGATCTACATAAAATAAAAGAGTCCCCTTCAGACAATGGTTATGATTAAGTCATGGGAATTCCTCTTCAAATTTCCTCATTACAATACAAGCATATGATTTAATGCAGAGAGAATAACTGGATGAAAAATAATTATATGAAAAATGTTGACCAAAACCCATCTACATTTTGGGTATGTATAGCCATCAACCATAGCATAATTCGATAAGAAACATAAAAACTATAAATATATACCAAGAAATACATAATTTGCCCCCGAATTTCCAAGGAGTGTGCATGACTATCCCATATTTCCATCTCAGAAATAGAAAATCGAAAAATTAAGAAAAAGAAGGTGAACATAGTGGTAAGGGAGAGTATAAAATGAGCGAAAAGAACAGACCCTCAATCGTTTATAGCCAATCGAAAAATTAAGAAAACGAAGTGAGCACAGTGATCAGGGAGAGTGGAGAGTATAAGATGAGCGAAAAGAACATACCCGCAATCCTTTATTGCAGACCGAGGGGCATAGCCATGTTGGAGAAAAACTTTTGCGAAAACCCTTGAAACTTCAGTGAGGCAGATAACAACTATACTAGACCTGATTAGGTTGTTCAAACCATGCCCCAAATGTGTTTCCTTTAATCAAACCTTACACCATCTCTTAGTGTAGTAAATAAGGGCTACCATCCGTTATGGTTCATAATACCTATGTTCATGGCATAGATTCCGGTTCTTTCAGTTCACTAGCACTCACCACACTCACCCTGATCATGGATTATGATAAATAAAATTTGAAAAAATAAATTTAATTAAATTATAACATTATTTTAATTTATTTTTATTAATTATAAAAATAATTAATATATAAATCAAACATATTAAAATTTATTTAAGGTGATTTTTAATCATAGAGATTCACTCCTAATTTATTATAGAGATTCTTAATTTATAAATAAGTTTTTTTATGAGCCAATACTATGTCTTATCAATACCACATTCCAAGGAAACCATAACTCATTTCATATGACATTTATACATATGGATTTTTTTTTTAATACATCAATTTAATCTAAAGGGAAAAAATGCCATAATTACTTTAGAGATAAATTTGAACCTTTGATTTTGACTACTACTAAAAATATTCTAAGTTAAATGACTACCATCCACCTAGTAATTATTATTGATAACTAACATAGCTATATAAACTAAATGGTTAGTAAATGTGAATAAGCATCAATCAAAACACTTCATAATGCATCACATGTTACTAAGAAAATTAATAATACTAAATTATAACTTTATTATTATTATTATTATTATTATAATTATAAGAATAATTAATATATATATATATATATATATATAGATATGTTTGAAAAAACAAGGAAACATATTATTATCCATGGAGTTTTATACCACTATGGAGATTCTTAAATAGACTTTATTACATAAAAAAAATCCATAACTCAATACCACAATACTACATGCCCAAAAATCATAACCAACTTCATATGACACTTGTTAATATGGAATGTCGAAATTGATAAATTTAATTAAAAGAGAGAAAGGTGTATAAATACTTTGGAGATAATCTCAACGTTTGAATAATGTATACTACCCTTCGATGTAATTGAATTAGAATTGTAAAAGTTCTATGTCAAAATAGATATACCTAACAACATAATTACCATAGGTCTTAATATACACCTCACAATTCAACTTCCCTAATTTAACATCACTGTAAAAGGTATGGAGTTTAAAAAAAAAACAAAATTTACCAATTTATAACTTTCTTATTTACTTTCCATATTCCTTTAATTACCATTAATTAACCATCATCATTACATTGAGTTATCTTATTTAAAATAATAATGAATTAAACAACCATTTACTTCCATTTGTATAGAATATTAAATCAAACTCCATGATGTAAACTTTCATCAATTCCATGATTACTTTACCTTAGATAATTAATTGCATTTTTGATAATACAAATATCACATCATGCAAGGAATCAACATCATAAAAAATAGCACAACAAAGAAGCACATCATTAGAAAATGATATACCCTGGAAACCCTAGAGTGAAAAGAAAAATGTTTAATTTTATTATTAAACACCCGTGAGAGTGTTCAACACTCACAATGGCTATAAGGGAGTCCTCAACACTCACAATGGCTATAAGGAAGTCTGTCCGTAAAATATTACATAGAAAAATATTTAATTTTATTATTAAATGCTTGTGAGGGTGTTCAATCCTCACTCAATGGTTATAAGGCAGCCCATCCATTGTCCATTGTCATAAAATATTACATAGAAAAATAATTTTAAATGCAACATAAATCACTCTAATCTATTACCATCATCATGATATCATTTAGCCACTAATCCTCAATCTATATGTCTTTGTGGCCTGAATGTTTCCATTAGTGGATCATCCTGTTGTTAGAGTTCATCAATTTTCTTGGACTAACAAATTTTTATCTTCCACAATGTTAAACATGAACTATCATTAGAAAAAGTCACCATCCTTTCTTTCCATTGTTGTCGTCATCACACTTGATATCATGATTAGATAAAATATTAGTAAATCAATAATCGATATTATTAATGAAACTTCAACATCTATTTCTGTGAATGCATAAAACATAAACAAAATGTGAGGAAATATCTTATTTAACATCATTTTGCATACATTAATACCAATAAAATCACTATGAAGCATCATCTTCCAAGAAAATGTTAAAATAATATTGCATGCACTTTCATACTCCTTCCAAAGGAAATATAACATACTAGAAATTGCATACAAATGCATAAGAAACTTTCAAGAGGACTATCCCAACAAGAAATTTTCTTTGTGCCTTCCTTTTCCAAATGGATCAATGCAATAGACTATATACTTATGCACATGAATGCGTGTTATTTTCCAAAAGCATATTTTCCATGGGAGAGTTATTCATAATTTCTATTATGTATAAAAATGCAATCTCTATTTCAAAAAAAGTTAACATAATAGTTATGATTTCCTGTATGAAACTATTTGTCTTATCCAACATAAAATAACATGATAGCTTGTTCTTATTGCAAGTGAAACTTAAATTTATTTAAAAAAAAAAAACTATGTAAATATCGAACTGAAAAATAAAAACATTTATTTTCCAAGGGATCGAGCACATGAAATTTCATCTTTCATGCAACGAAATATTTTCCTCTTACCAAAAGATTAGTCTAATAACTATACATAATCTTCTCCTAAAATAAAACTAGTACTATAGCTAATCTCTTTAGGTGTGCAAATGCATATTATGTTTCCCAAAAGAAAGCTAACATAATCAGTATTATGTCATTGCACCTTCATTTTCTCCATAAATCTAATACGAAACCTATAATTTTCCATGCATGCAACTATATGTATTTCTCTAAAGAATATTCCAAAGAAATCTTAACACAACAAAGCATTCAATTATCAATTTTCCTCTGCAATAATCTAATTCAATAATGCATACAATGACATGTTTTTCTCTTCTCTTCTTTTAGAAGAGTTATAACACAACAAATACTTATTTTCATATATATATATATATATATATATATATATATATATATATTCTTAGGAAGCTAATACATTAATTAATTTTTTCCAAAAAGTACTTATACTAATTTTTTCTCAAATAACATAACCAATGGTCTTTTATGCAAAGGTTTTATGTTAAACATTATAAAAAAAAGTTACTCACCTATTCATTTCAAGTAGATCAAATATGCTAGATATTATTCATATGTACACAAATACATATCTATTTTAGTGTCCCAAAATTATCTTGAAAATTTTAATGTATATGCATCATGAAAGCATAGTTGGTAATATTTTAAATGAGATAACTATAATTTTTGAATAATCACTAACATAATTGTTTTATTTTTTACATGTTAATACCTTATTTCTTTTCAAGAAATATCCACATAATTGGTCTATTTTTTTCAATGGCAATAAATTAATTTATCTAACATTAATATAATATTTATCTATATTTGTACCTAAGAAATTATTCTTAACACACTAACAAATCAAATTCCATCGCTTTGTTTTAATTTTTCTTGTTTAAGTCATCAACTTTGGGCGTAATTTCTGAGCATCTTGAATCTAATTTTTGAAAAAAAACGGGTTTTGTTGGGAATAGGTTAACTAAAAAACACCTCTCTCAGTTTATATGAAATTTCCAAATAAGAAAAAACTCATTTACAAAATATTATTTCAGTTTGTACAGGTCTATCACAGTTTTGGAGATAAAAAGACATATACTGACATTATTTTTGAATAACTCATGCAATTCACACAATTATTTAGCCATGAAATTATTTTAAGGATTCAATGCACATGAAATAGTTTAAGAATTCAATGAACAAAACACTTATTCCTCTATGCAAGGAATTCCATGCAGGTTTTCCCAACCAATCAATCTCAACTCTTTATGATATGAAAATTTCAAGCAAATAAATTTGATTCTTATTTCTTCATGCACCATATGAAAATACAATAACTTTCAAAGAGCATAGTTAATTATTTCTTAATGTGTGCTTGGAATCCCTCATTCCTCTCTCTGGGCTTGATTCTACATGTATTTTTTCCATTAGTTCTCATATTTTCCCATAAACTTACCATAAGTGGAATTGAAGAAAATGAAATAGATTTTCTAAATCTTAAAATCATTCCTTAAATCGACCATAAATCATTCCATAAATTATATTTTTCCTAAATCTCAAAATCATATTTTTTCAAATTCTACAATCACTCAATAAATTATGCATAAATATATCATATTTTTTCAAAATATATTTGTTTTTTCTTTATGAAATGCATATCACTTATCTATAACTTTTCTAAAACTAAAACTTATTAGTTCTAAAACTCATAAAATATACTAACCTAGAAATATAATTTATTTACATATAAAAATATAAATCATTCGTGGTATAATAACTAAGAACCAATTCTTGAAATATTTATATAATTAAAAATAAATAAAAAATCTTCCTATAATATTATAAGAAATTTAATATTATTTAATTATTAACAACATTCATTTTCTCACAGTATTTTTGCACACCTATCAACTTTATTAATGAAATATTTAGAATAAAAACTAATGTAAATCCATGTTAATTGTGATATATGAAACTAACCTCGAAAGGAGCCCATTTTTTTAAACCTACGTTTTTAAATTAAAATTAATTGAAGTTACTTTTAATATAAATATAATAAAAATTAATAGAAAATAAAAAATGAACCTAAGGTACTTATAATATGAACAGAATAGAAGAGAAAACGCAAATGTAAATATCGACATATAAAAGTGTAGTTTATATATATAACTAGCACTTGCACCTAATGCTGCAAAGGAAATGCAAAGGAAACGCCGTAAGGAAGAAGCTAGAAAGAAATCAATTGTAATTAATTTGATGTTAAATAGAGAAATTAAGATATTGATTGTCAAAAATATATATAAAGTAATTAGGATACAGATAGCCAAAACAACAAAAAATGATGATGTTTAAAAGAATGTTGGAGGGATAGAAACTATAGAAAAACCAAAATAAAATCTTCTACAAGACAGAATGGAATTGATGTAGTTGTGGGTCAAATACAAGAGAATATCTAACATATATAAGAATGAAAAGGGCCCAAAAAAGACAAAATATAGTTGTCAGAGGTGGACAGTAAGGATGCCTCTGTAAATAGTATCTATGTAAACTTACCATAATTGAGGAGTTGCATGATAAACATTCCCATCACAAATCATTCTTAGGATTTGGATGTTATTTTTGGATTGTTTGGCAGTTGATCAAATCATGTGATAATGAGGAAGGGAAATTATCGCTGGAGGAGCAGCTTGAATGTACACAAAATCCATACTTTTACCAGGAGGGAGTGACTTCAACCACTTGGGAAATGAATACAAATTGTTGACATCTGGTTTGGAGAGACCCCATAATGGACCATACAATCCTTGGATAGAGAGGTCGAAAGCTGTCAATCTCTGGTGTGGAGATCTGTTAGTGATGGATGCAGCATATCTGTAGTAAGTATTTCTTGACTGACTCCAAGAACTCGTGAGCTTCTGCGAGATAGCCAGCCTAACATCCTCTGCAGTTTGTGAACAATGAAGGAGTATCAGTACTGTTTTTTTATTGAACAAACACGAAGGCATTGTTATGGAAATAGTTACATAGTTTCACCCCATACTATTGCTTGAAAACTAGAGTGTTTTCATAGAATAATCAACATTTTTTGTTTTCACCCCATATTACTGAATGAAAATCAGAGTGTTTTCATAGCACAATCAACTTTTTTAGTTATTTTCTCAATTATTTGCAAATAATGATTTTATTTCTGGAAAATACCACGAAGTGCAATAAAAGTTAAGGCATAAGGACAAATTGTATGAACTAATATTTCAAAATTGAGGAGAGATTTAACTGTAAAATTCAAAACCATTATTTATTATTTATTTATTTTCCCCTGTTTGGCCAGGATTGAATTGTTCATTTTATGTGACACTGCATTAGTTTTGCCAGCATTTCTTTTATATTTTGTCCCCTGGCTCATTCCTGCAGAAGTTGAATTATAGTTGCCAAAATTTTAGACTAGGAAGACTTACTCTCTGGGAAAGTACGAAGAGTTGAACTCTGTTTAGGTGCGGGAGAGAGTTTTGGCTTTGGCTTCGGAACCGTAGTTGGAACAGAAGATCCTGACCCTGATCCTGGCTTAGGCACAGTGACTGCCAGCAAAACAACCATTAAAAGCATCATCATCCATCTAATTGAAACAAACTGAAACCAAATTAATTCCATCTTATACGACAGTAATACCTGGGAGAAGATGGTGGTCTCCAGTATTTCCACCTTGAAGTCTGGCTAAAATCCCCACCATTGGACCATTGTTGTAGGTTGCAGGTTCTGTTTGCTCATAGTTATCTCTTGCATCTGCAAGGTTATCATTGTGATCAGGTCCTCCAACAATAGCGCCAACCAAAACATTTGGATCAATTCCTTGGTGGTCGAACCATGTAGCATATCCTTCTTTGCAACTAACGAATGATGGATCCTCTTTGTATGATACAATGGAGGAGGCCCTATGATGAACCTGACGAGGATAGTTTGGACCATATCCCACCATGTAGCTTGTAGCTCTTGGGTTGTCACCAAGTTATGTAATCAACCTACAAGAACATATCTTTAGTCAAAGGACTGAATAGAATTTAAGGCTTTCTAATCTAGAATTCATTAATCTATCTTAGTGACCAGATTCCATCAATTAAACATTGGTTCCCAGATAAACATAAACCCATCATGGGATTTATAATTATTATACCTGCGACTTAACCAATGCTAACAGTTCAGAGGGATCCACTTCTCCACCAGGGCATTGCAGTTGCTTGCCAGCAGATGACAAAAAATCAGAGTAGACTGTGAGGAGGAATGAGGCACTCATCACCATTTCTGCCAATACAATAGCCCACCTGAACAGCCAATGAAGCACTCCTACTTTAGTCCACTTTGTGGATTGCCATCAAGATTATGTATTTACAAAGGAAGATTGATGATGCCAAACCTGATGTTCATTGTACACTATAACCATTCTTCTGAAGGCAAGCACACATGAAATATTCAGCTTTTTCTTGGTATTGTTGCATGACTGCCTTGTTTTGCCCACCCCTGTCTTGCATGAAGAACTGATACAAACCGGTGACAATGTCAATTATCCATTCAATTTCTATCCAAACTAATTGAGTTGATGACCAACCCCATGTGGCCATTGGCATTAAGGCCTGTAAGCTGATGGCAAATACTACTTATAACTAGATAAAGTTCAATGGATATATTGAGATTATAAATCATGATCAATTGTTGGGAAGTCACAGCCATTAGAAAATTTGGTTTATTTATTGATATCCAACTTGGACCCCTGCATATTTATTATCCCAACTGAATTCTTTCATGGCCCACGTTGTCCCACCAAGTGTACCTGCATTGTCAATCATGTACTTCAAGTAGTATTGGTCTTCTGTTGCTTCATGAAGCCATGCACCTGCCCACAGGAGTTCATCCTGCACAAGGCATACCTAAATATCCAAACCCAAGTCACAGATCTATCACTTCATGCACATAATTAGTACTAACTTGCATCGAGTTGAAAAGTACTTACAGCATATCCACTAATTGAACCATAATATTTTCTCACGACTGTAATACTGCTGTCATACTTTCCTCGGTACTTGTCAGCAAACTCAAAAAGCTGCAAAATTTTTCCAAGCAATTGAATATTAATAAATTATATTAGATTCAAGCATTACCAAGTATAGTTATTCAAGCTGGGAATAATGTCTTTGATATTAAATTCTATGGATCAGGGAAAATTACCTGTTTGGCATGGCTCAGAAGCTCATTAGCGTAATCAGGATTAGATTGTTTGAAGACTATTGAAGCAGTTGCCATTGGAGCAGCAGTTTCTCCTCCAAGATCTGATCCAGGATTGCTAGTGTCAATCTTGTAGGCTTGTCTTGGTGTTGTCATATCTTCTGGCGTTTGCCAATAGTAATGGTCTGAGTTACCATCACCAACCTGAAAACAGACTGAAGGGAATGTTGAGCACGTAAATTTACCAACGTTCAATCTAATTGTAATACTTCATGAGGTCTAGATAGATCCTAGCTTTTCTCCCATGATGAAGAAAAACCTACCTCCCCATATAATACATTTGGCTCACGATGAGCTTTCAGAAGATAATTAGTGCCCGACTGAATGGCCTCCATGGAATAACCCAATTCTCCATTGTTAGCCAATTGTTTTCCATACTTAATCACACTCCAGGAGAGGGTGGTGATAGTGTATGCCATTGGAAGACCAAATTTCGCATTATCTCCTGCATCATAGTACCCTCCAATCAAATCTACCTGTCCACATTTCATCATGAATTTCGGCTATTAGACTAACATCACTTCACTGTCACTGAGTCTACAAACAAAATAACAATTCATCTCAAAGTATTATATTGATTTATACGAGAACATGAAATGAAAATCAGTTAGTGCATTGAACACGGCAAATAAGCAAGCTAAAACTACGGACCCATTATGGAAATCCATCATGAGTCTAGAATCGGCTCTCAGCGCGTACGGGTGGCGAGAGCTTGCCAAATCTCTGAGCTTCATAAAAAAGAATGCTCTTACTCAAGGCCTCACCATAGTCATGCCCTGCTGCAGCACTCCCCATTGACAATAGAACCAACAACAACAGAGAATATGGTGTAGCCATTGTTGTACACAGAATGGGATTACAACATGAATGGTCTTCTGCCAGAAATTTATGCTCTTCAACTACCCAATTCACAGATCTCTTAGCTTCAGGACCCACAAATGCTGAACATCTGCAGTTGCCATGAAACCCCAAGGCCCACTGTTGTAAGCAGTGTGTATGTGTCTCTAATGTAGTGTGTTCCGTATATATGAAAAATGCAGCCAAAGAAAATGCATCCAAAGAGATATTCCAGGCTTCCAAACCATGGTAGGAATCCTTTTACAGTAATAATACTATAGTGCCTTGACACGCTATTGCAGATCTGGCCTTTTCAAATCAATGGTGGAAGAGAAATCAAGAAGTAGAAAAGATAACAAAACTTTCTAAAGTGATGTTCTGATAGGAAGAGTATAAGAAAAAGTTATGCTTGTTCAACTCAACAACAATAATGAGATCTTCAACATCAAAATTTCTGCCAACCTCTGAGCAGATCTCAATCACAATGAATAAGACAAGACAGAAAAAGAAAGATCAGTGAGAGAGGCGGCCAATGAGTGTTCCTCCTCCCACAGACAATGCACAACTCAGATGCACAAAAACTAACAGTACCATTGAAACAGTAACGTGACAACACTTGTTGATCAGAAGAAAATTTAGGACCCTCCACACATTGAATTAGAGATGGAAATGCAGAGAGAGTGGATCTGCAACTGCACCTGCACATGCACATGGAGGCAGCAAACTCAAAAAGCTGCAAAATTTTTCCAAGCAATTGAATATTAATATATTATATTAGATTCAAGCATTACCAAGTATAGTTATTCAAGCCGGGAATAATGTCTTTGATATTAAATTCTATGGATCATGGAAAATTACTTGTTTGGCATGGCTCAGAAGCTCATTAGCGTAATCACGATTAGATTGTTTGAAGACTATTGAAGCAGCTGCCATTGCAGCAACAGTTTCTCCTGCAAGATTTTATCCAGGATTGCTTGTGTCAATCTTCTAGGCTTGTCTTGGTGTTGTCATATCTTCTGGCCTTTGCCAATAGTAATGGTCTGAGTTACCATCACCAACCTGAAAACAGACTGAAGGGAATGTTGAGCACGTAAATTTACCAATGTTTAATCTAATTGTAATACTTCATGAGGTCTAGATAGATCCAAGCTTTGCTCCCATGATGAAGAAAAACCTACCTCCCCATATAATACATTTGGCTCACGATGAGCTTTCAAAAGATAATCAGTGCCCCACTGAATGGCCTCCATGGCATAACCCAATTCTCCATTGTTAGCCAATTGTTTTCCATACTCAATCACACTCCAGGAGAGGGTGGTGATAGTGTATGCCATTGGAAGACCAAATTTCACATTATCTCCTGCATCATAGTACCCTCCAATCAAATCTACCTGTCCACATTTCATCATGAATTTCAACTATCAGACTAACATCACTTCACTCTCACTGAGTCTACAAACAAAATAAAAATTCATCGCAAAGTATTATATTGATTTATACGAGAACATGAAATGAAAATCAGTTAGTGCATTGAACACATCAAATAAGCAAGCTAAAACTACAGACCCCATTAGCAAATCCATCATGGAGTCCAGAATCAGCTCTCAAACTGGCCGTCTGGGTGGCAGGAAGCTTGCCAGATCTCTGAGCTTCATAAAACAGAATGCTCTTACTCAAGGCCTCACCATAGTCATGCCCTGCTATAGCACTCCCCATTGACAATAGAACCAACAACAACAGAGAATATGGTGTAGCCATTGTTGTACACAGAATGGGATTACAACATGAATGGTCTTCTGCCAGAAATTTATGCTCTTCAACTACCCAATTCACAGATCTCTTAGCTTCAGGACCCATAAATGCTCAACATCTGCAGTTTCCATGAAACGCCAAGGCCCACTGTTGTAAGCAGTGTGTATGTGTCTCTAATGTAGTGTGTTTCGTATATATGAAAAATGCAGCCAAAGAAAATGCATCATAGTACCCTCCAATCAAATCTACCTATCCACATTTCATCATGAATTTCAACTATCAGACTAAGATCACTTCACTCTTACTAAGTCTACAAACAAAATAAAAATTCATCTCAAAGTATTATATTGATTTATACGATAACATGAACTGCAAATCAGTTAGTGCATTGAACACATCAAATAAGAAAGCTAAAACTACAGACCCCATTAGCAAATCCATCATGGATTCTAGAATCAGCTCTCCAACTAGCCGTCTGGGTGGTAGGAAGCTTGCCAGATCTCTGAGCTTCATAAAACAGAATGTTCTTACTCAAGGCCTCACCATAGTCATGCCCTGCTGTAGCACTCCCCATTCACAATAGAACCAACAACAACAGAGAATATGGTGTAGCCATTGTTGTACACAGAATGGGATTACAACATGAATGGTCTTTTGCCAGAAATTTATGCTCTTCAACTACCCAATTCACAGATCTCTTAGCTTCAGGACCCACAAATGCTCAACATCTGTAGTTGCCATGAAACCCCAAGGCCCACTGTTGTAAGCAGTGTGTATATGTCTCTAATGCAGTGTGTTCCGTATATATGAAAAATGCAGCCAAAGAAAAAGATAAATGAAAGAGATATTCCAGGCTTCCAAACCACGGTAGGAATCCTTTTACAGTACTAATACTATAGTGCCTTGACACACTGTTGCAGATCTGGCCTTTTCAAATCAATGGTGGAAGAGATATCAAGAAGCAGAAAAGATAACAAAACTTTCTAAAGTGATGTTCTGATAGGAAGAGTATAAGAAAAATTTATGCTTGTTCAACTCAACAACAATAATGAGATCTTCAACATCAAAATTTCTGCCAACCTCTGAGCAGATCTCAATCACAACGAATAAGACAAGACAAAAAAAGAAAGATCAGTGAGAGAGGCGGCCAATGAGTGTTCCTCCTCCCACAGACAATGCACAAATCAGATGCACAGAAACTAACAGTACCATTGAAAGAGAACCACAGATGCGCAGTTGCCTGCCATTCTCGCTCACACTCAAAACGAGCTTTGAAACAAACCTCTGTTATCAACACAGAGACAGCACAAAAACTCTACGCCTCTTTGAAATCGGAGAATGTCTAGGTCGGCCAATGCCCTACCTTCATAACTACATTGTAAACTAACTTTTGGATCGAGGGTTGAAAATTTTTGAATCGTCTAACATATAATCTAAGGGTTTCACATTATGACACGATGCACATCAGCAAAGTTGTTTTCAAATAAAGACGCCTTACGGCGTAAATATAGTTTCGATTTAGTATAGGTAAGAAAGCTAGATTTTATATAGGGAGGAATGACAGATGGAGTGGTGATATTGCTATTACTAATTGTTTTGTTAGAATAATGTGTTTACCATTTTAATTTAGCTATTAAGTGGAGAGTGGAATTTTTTATAAAATATTTTAAATGTTTTAACAATATTTATAAAGTTAAGATCTAATTTGTAGTTATTTAAATCAAGGAGAAAATATATAGAGGCAAAGAGTTGAATCCAATTTTACAATATAATAATTGTTGACTTTTAATGTTCAGTGTGGAGAGAATTGAATTTTTTTTTGTATTTTTTTAATTAAATTGATTAATTAATATTAAAACAAATCATTATTTGAATATGGTTATAATTTTTTGGGAATGTGATATAACTAAGCAATGGTATTGGTCCATATTATTGTAAAAAAATCTATTTACATGTTAAGAATATCTATAGTAAAGTTAGGATGAATATCTAGGATAAGAATCTTGTTACATGTTTCTTTAAATGTATATATATTTGAAATATAATTAATAATAAATTAAAATAAACTGATCATTATTTTTTTTATTGTATATGGATCTTCATCAACCACTTAATTATGATTGAGCTAGTTTTATTTCACACACACACACACATATATTTATTGCAATTTATATATGATAACGTAAAATTTACCATATATAAATATTTGTGAATTTTATTTTTTAATACATATATGAATTAATCATTTTAAAATACACAGACCTAAGCGATGACTAATTTGGTCCAGTTTATGTTGCTAAGCACTATTAGGATTAGTCTTGACTCTGCAATCACACTTTACAACGAATGGTTTCAGGCACATGGTTTTGGGAATTTTGATTTCATGTGAGAAGTGTGCCAATTACCAAGGTGCCAAGAGTTGAGAAGGGTCTCTTTGGCAAGTGTGAGGTGCCAAAGTTTGAGTAGGGTATCCCCAGTCAGTGTATTGGACCAAGGTTTGAGCAGGGCTCTCCCACAGGCTTGGTCATGGTCACAGTTTTAGCTAATCTAATAGAAATTCGGTTAGGCTGAGTTTTTCTCGAGTAATATTTTTTTGTTATAATGTATATGATTGCTTCTATTTACATGTTTGCAAATAATGTATATTTTACCTTTCCTTTCATACATAACAATGGTAAGACATTGTTGAGGAGGTAAATCCCCTCTGCGGACAGAGGCGATCCCTACTAGCCCAGCAGGGGTCTAGCAACAAACAAACAATGTTATGATGCAAGTTCCTAATTACGAATGAAAAGGCTGGAGATAGAAGCCTACCTGGATTCCAACGCTAGGATCTGAAGAAGAAGCGTCCCCGTTCCTCAGCCTTGGCAGATCACAATCCCTCCACGATCTCCACGGATGAACACCTTCACATGGAAGAAACAAACAGATACAAGCATAGAAACCAGCATACGTAACTAAACATCAGTCAGAAAGGACGTTACTCACATTAACATGATGGAAAACAGAGTGGAACCATAATCATAATCATCTATTAAATAACCAGCGAAGAGAGATTACAACCAAGTTCTGACGTCGCGGTCTCCTTCGGACGGGTCTCCAGTCATCCACGTCTCGCAAAGCTCGCCAAGGAAAGGGAAAACCTCTCCAGAGTCTCATGACAATGGTCTCCTTACTTGAGTCAGCCTTAAGGGAAAGAGAGGATTCTTTACAACACAAAGGCTCTTGGGAATATGGAGATTCAGAGCTTAGGCACTTCAATACTAGCTTGCCATGGATTTGAGCAGGCTTTTATAGATGGGGGAGGAGTTGGGATCCCTATTATTATGGGATTGGCCCTATCAACAAGGAAGGTTCCATGAGAGGTGGCAAAACAACTTCCCTTCCATAGAACTTCCGCAGCCAAACCTCCCAACTCAAGATAGGTAATGGTTTGTGAGTTTGTTGGAACTCAACTTCGGCCATCCTTATTTAAAAAACAACTCCCAAATTGGGTGGCACAACTACGGCTCTATTACAGAGCGCCAGTTGGCGCAACCTCTTTGCAGTAATTTACCCATTGGCGCGAGTACTGAACTACCTGCCCGCGCCAATGCCAAAAGGGATGTTTTTCATGACTTTTGCAAGGAGATGTCTCAAGGGAAAATAAAGCTCATGTTCAGAGGGATGCATTGATGATGTTTTCAAGGCATGACAATGTCCACAGGTCACAGAATGGGTCCTCCATTGTGCGGGATGGGGAATGGTAAGGACGGTGACAAATTACTGTGTAACAGATGCCCCGTAAAGTATGAGGCCCGAGAGGGAGAGGGGTGAAATGCTTTACGAGAACATGTTCCACTGAAAGCCCGCCGTCGGAAAACCTGCGCAGAAAGATACAACTGATATCTCAAGTACATGATGTATAAGTGGTATGGACGCAGCCATCCGAAACAGAGTATGCTATAATCCGGATCCAGGGTATGGGCGCAGCCATCCAACTAAGATCAAACAAATAGACTCAGGTATGGTCGCAGCCATCCAATTAGTGAGTCATGTACATAATGATAATAATCCACAATCGCAGCCTGGATTACAACAGACACAATCCAGGGTCTTGCGCTCCATCTCGACCCAAACAAAGTACAAGTTCAAGCATGCGAATATGTGAGCTGAAGTCGAACATGCAAGAACATCGTCTGATTACCAGCCAATGATGAAAGCTGTTAACAGACGCAAGAGAAACCACCAATAATGACAATGGTCCTCAAGGTACTACAGGTACAATCTACGGCGTGCGAATAAATGAGTTGACGTCGAACACCCGCAGAATCACTCGATCGGAGGCCAATGATGTAAAACTCTCGTCGAATGCGACGAACCTGCCATTGAGGCATGCAGGCTCCAAGGTACCATAAGGAGTCTCTAGACCAACTTCCTGGATAATGAGTTGATGTCGACAGGAAGTGACCTTGATCGAAGGTGGGCCATAATGATTCCCACATCATCGACACGAGACAGAGGAACATGATGTTTTGTTGTGAATCAGGATCGTATGAGAAACAGAGGAAGGTTGATATTTGCAGAGGCCAACTTATCTTGAACACATGAACGGCACGACAGTGGACTTGGCAGCATTTGACATCAACGGATCAGAGGTCATGGTGACGAGGCAGTGAACAGATGAGAGGTCAAAAGAGATTACCCAAACCCATGGAGGCAAAGTGAAGCAACGAGATGAGATGTCCCCAACCCGACACGAATGCAGACAAGTGCCATGTTCAAGAGCGACATACTGCCGACGACAACGACGATGGTTCCATTTTTCCCCCACCATTTCTGGCGAGTACCCCAATTATTTTTAATAACAAGCTTGAAGGGGATAGCATATGCTTGCGATATAAGTCCGCCCTTCGGGCGAATCCATCCTAGTGCATTTAACGAGTCCCAGGAAGGAGAAACTCGGAGAACGTCCTTTCGACTATATCCGATGTCATCAGGGTTTAACAAGTCTGACAAAGGAAGAACTCAGCGTCTTTTCATATTTAGAGAGTTTGAAAAGACAGTAGAAAAGAAAACTCCACAGGTCCCTTTTCGTAAATAGTTCCCCAAATCCGAAAAGGTAGAAAACAATATCCGGGAAAACCTCCTAGTCGCAATAGGCTAGGGTATTCCTTTTTCGTAATCAATCCATCCCAGCCCGAAAAAGGGTTAAACTTATACTGGGTGGATGTCGATTCATGTCCATTTTAACGAGATCAAAACGACAAGGGTCTCGGCGATCTTTTCATATTTAGAGAGTCAAAAAAGAGCTGAAAGATGACTCCAGAGTGACTTTTTTGTGTATTTACCTAGTCCAAAAAAGTATAAAATACAACTCATTTCCATCTTTTAAGTCGCAAAAAACCCGCTGCTGCACATACCAAGCAAGTGTAAAATCCATTTTCGACATAACATATGCAAATATTTGATAAAAATAACTTTTAAAACTCATTTAACGTCGAAAAAGTTATAAATATGTCTAATTGATAAAAATAAAATTACTTTTACTATTTACCTTGGTAGAACACAACAGTGGTCCATTTGGAGCAGAAACTTCCATCGACGATTGCGACCAATCCAGGAAACCATTCAGCTTCTCGTCTGTCACAGGTAAAAGGCGTTCCCTTGCTCTACATTTTCATTCATTTTTTAATGATTTTCCCTTAAAAATCAGTCTTGTATGGTCAATTTTTGAATTTTAGGGCTGCGCCCATTGGCGCGAGTATCGGGCACGGACCCACGCCAATGAGCTCTTTTTAATAAAGGGCTTGTGCCACATGGCGCGACTGTTAGCAAAACAGCCGCGCCAGCGGCCGAACCTTAAATTCCGCCCAAAATTTCGATATTTAGACCAAATTACTTGGAATTTGAAGCTCATCAAAGATCTAACCAGGGGTTTTTGACCATGTGAATGCAGATAATCACTCAAAATGGCAATCGAATGGAAGGAACGAGAGCACGGAGACGAGGATGAACAGGCCATGCAAAGCCAAGCTTGCATGAATGCACTCAGAGACTGTGGATTGAAAAAGTTCTTCCTCACGCCATGTTTACGAGCTCAGCCCGAGCTCCTCCAGTATCTAATCAGTATCTGGGATGAAAATGAACAGGTGTTCAAGTTACGAGACCAGGTGTTGGAACTGGAGGTCACTGACATTTATTTCATCACTGAATTATCCCACAGAGGTCCAATCCCTGTACTGACTGGAAGCAGACCATCCGGGGAAAAGATGGAACAGGTAATGGCACGGGTGTGCCGAGGGGCACAAACAGGATCAGGAAGCAAGAAGGTGGATATCCACACCATCCCTGATCTAGCACTGAGAGTAGTTCTCCATACCATTACGCGGGCTGCTGGGTCACAGGCTTCGCACGAGGCCACGAAGACTCAACTCCTGCTGGCCTCAGAATGCATGGGTCCCTTACTGTTCAACTGGGCAGAAGCAGTAACTATCAACATGAAAAGGCAACTCACAAAGTGCAAACAGGGGAAACTGAAACAGTTCGGTTATGGTTCCATCTTGGTATCGTTCATTCTGGAACGCATACCAATCTTCCAGGGCCAAGGGGCCGCGGTGGCGAGTCCGATACCACGAGAGCCACGAATGGCTCGCTGGGCAGCACTGATGCCCAGATCTGGAGGTGGCCAACAGATGTCCTGGAGGCCAGAGTTCTTTAGGTGGTTACGGCGCCAGCTGATCGTCGTGGAAGATTGGCCCTATTCGGGAACTGACTTTACCGGGGACCCAGATCTCCCATTACCAGAAGGAGATGACTGGGACGAGGAACTGGGTAAGACCTCATATTTTTTGATTTTATGTTTATATGTTTTTTTGTTAATACACATTCGTCTTAACACAATTATATATGCATGCAGATGTAGGACCTGAGAGACCAGCCGGGATGTCTCCAATCTCCCGGAGGACACAACTCGCCCCTGAGATCCAGGGGGAAGGCACCGGAGGAGATGAACTGATCCAGAACCTCGAGGGGATTGCCCATGGGATCCCAGACTATGCCCGGCTAGCAGACGTACCGATGGCATACCAGCGCCACACGGTGGGAGTTCCGAATCGGATCCACCGAATCCTGAGGCGCCTAGTGCTTGCAGTGACGTGCTACCATGAGCACCATGCGGATTAGTCCTTAGGATTTATGCCACACCTATTTTTGAGAGACATAGTGTCTCAGGATGTACTAAGACGATTATGTATATTTTTTGAGTTTTATGTGACACACTCTATGTAAACATTTCGATACCTATATATATACATATCTATTTCTGGATGAGTCTTTCTTTGCATGTGATGATGATTTATAAATTGCGCAAATGTCTGTCTAATACCAAATTTGCTACTGCATCTGTTAATGTATTCAAATGCCTGGGTATATGATGATATGTAATGTAGTCAAAATTCCTTTCCAGTAATCGAATACGCAAATACAGACGTAAGATGGACGGTTTCCTTACCGAATAGTGTCCGTTCAGCTGTAACACTACAAGTTGTGAATCTAGGTACACGAGCAATTCACGGATACCAAGGTTTACTGCCTCGGTTAACAATTCCAACACGGCACTATATTCCGCGATATTGTTCATGGTACGTCCTAAACACACACCTTGCAGGTCAATCAACTCACCAGCAGGATCGTAGATTACCCAGGCTGCGGAAGACAGATTCCTGGTACTGTGGGAGGCACCATCCGCGAAACCAACAAATGGATGAATAGACATCTGCACAACCAGGAAGACCCGATCAGCAGAAAGATGTTTACAAAGCACACCACACTATGCACACAAATGACAATCACACACCTATGTACACACACCACACCAAAAAATCACTTTAGGCGTAGTACTTCTTAAGGTACAGCCCATTTCTGGGCTGCGCCAGTGGAACTCCTTCGTAATCTATAAGCTCGTAGGCCCCATTTTTCAAAACACGTTTTACTATATAGGGACCGTGCCACATAGGCTGGAGTTTACCGGCTCCAAGCTTATCATGTGCTTGATCGTACAAGAGAACGAGGTCTCCTTCAATGAAAGAACGAGGAGAAACAGTTTGATCAAAATGAGTTTTGACCCTCTTCTTTTGTGCTTCGATGATCAAAGCAGCTAATCGACGGGTTTCATCCAACCGTTCGAGATACAGAAGACGTTCTTCCTCGGGAGAGGTATCCGGTAATAGCTCCAAAGCTAATTTAAGCGAAGGAATTTCACATTCAACCGGCAGAGTAGCTTCCAGACCGTACACCAATTGGAAAGGTGTGAACCCGGTTGCACTCTTAGAAGATGTTCGGTATGCCCAGAGAGCTGAGAACAATTGGAGATGTCAATTGGATTTATGAATCCCAACTATTCGCTGAAGCATGGTGACCAAAACCTTGTTCACCTCTTCAACCTGACCATTCGCTTGAGGGTAGTATGGTGTTGAGCTGTCGTGACGCAAGCCCAACGTTGAAGTCAGCTCCGTCATCATGTAATCACGGAAATGAGTACCATGATCAGTGACGATGGCTTGAGGAACCCCGAATCGTGCAATAACGTGGTTGAATATAAATGAAGCAGCCGTTTTCCCGTCAGCAGCTAGTGTAGGCATCGCCTCGGCCCACTTAGTGAAGTAGTCGACGGCGACAATGATATACACATGCCCCCCGGCCGAGTGAGGGTTACACGTCATAAAATCCACGCCCCATTTCGCAAAAGGGCCGACGGTAATAACGGGATGCAAAGGCAATGGTGGCGCGTGCATCTTGCGCTGAAAAATCTGGCATGGATGACATTTACGAACTGCAGTGATACAATCCTTGAATATGGAAGGCCAGAAATAACCTGCCCGTACAATCTTCTGGGCAGTAGCATACCCGGACATGTGTCCGCCACAGGCGCCACTGTGGCAGTCAGTCAAGACTTTCTCAGCCTCTTCCAAGGTAAGGCATCGTCGGAGCACCGAATCTACTCCAATGCGATATAAGGTATCTCCTACGATACGGTAGGGTTGGGACTGGTGCCGAATCCGACGGCGGGCAGTTTTATCCAACTCAGACCGAAATGTCTCGGTCTAAAGATACACTATGATGTCACCGTACCAAGGATCACGAGTATCGATAAGAAACAGCGTTTCGTCTGGTATATGGTCTTCAGAGTGTGAAGGAACAGAGTCTGTAGGGAGAGAACATATCAAATCCGCGAAGACCAGTGATTTAGTTGACTTGGCAGTGGTGAACTCCAAGTCAAACTCCTGCAGGATCACGATCCATTTGGAGTACTTTCCCCCTAGTAATTGTCTAGAAAGAATATACGTCATAGGGTTACAGTCTGAAATCACTGTTATTGTGCGCAAAAGGATGTAATGGCGAAAGCGTTGTACGGCATGTACTGCTGCTAAGGCCAACTTCTCGACATGTGCATAACGCGTTTCCGGGTGGAGAAGGTTCCGAGACAGGTAATAAACAACATGTTCGTCCCCGTTCTCGTCATCCTGCACCAAGACCATGGCGATGGTGCTTAATGCGGCGGCTAGATACAAAGTAAAGTCGCGGTGGTAGTCCGGAGGACGAAGCATCGGAGCATTGACTAGCAATGTCTTCAGCTTCTCAAAGGATTCCTGAGCAATTTCGTCCTTTGGCCACCTCGGCATAATTCGGGATAAAGCGCCTAAGAAAATTCGCTTTCCCTTGTAGAATCTGTAACTGATACAGGGAGGAGGGTGATGGGAGATTTACGATGGCCTCAACCTTTAGAGGGTCAAGGCGAATTCTATCTTTCGAGACTATAAAGCCTAAAAGACAGCCATAATCAACGCAGAAGACGCACTTATGAGGGTTGAGCCTGATATTGTAGCGTCTGCAACGAAGGAATATCTGGCAGAGATGCTTAGGATGGTCCTCTCGCTTACCCGAATGGGCTGGCAAGTCATCCAGATAAGGCTGGACGATATGGCGAATATCATGAAAAGCGTAGGACATCGCACGCTGAAACGTGGCGCCAACGTTTTTTAAGCCGAACGGGAGTTTTTTGTACGCGAAAGTGCCCCACGGATAGATGAATGTGGTCTTATGTTGATCCTCAGGTGTAATATTGATTTGGTTGTAGCCTGAGAAACCGTCCATTAAGGAATAGATCTCACTCCCGGCACATTCGTCGATAATCTAGTCGATAAACGGAGTGGGATAATTATCCTTAGGACAGGCGCGATTGATATCGCGATAATCCACACAGACTCGAATTGTACCCTGCTTTTTATCAACAGGGACGATATTGGACACCCATTCTGTAAGGGGGATAGGATAAATAAAACTCGCGTTCAGAAGTTTTTCAACTTCTGCCTTGATGGCGGCGACTTTCCGAGGATGCATGGGACGTAAGCGTTGGCGCACGGGTTTCGCACCTGGGTAGGTTGGAATCTCGTGCACGACAATACTCAGATAAATTCCCGGCATTTCCTCGTAAGACCATGCGAAAACATCTCTGAATTCTTTGAAAAGCTTAGTATAGACTTCAATCTCATCGGGAGAACAAGTCACACCCACATGAATGTTCTCAACAATCCCCGGTTTAACGGAGATGTTGATTGGAACAGTTTGAGTAATGTTACTCAGATTACCCTCCGAAAAGACCTCGTGTGTTAAGATCGATGTTTGAAGAGGAGGGGAAGGAACCTGAGTAGCATAACGCTCCAGACAATCAGTCATTGCCCCCAAGCTGGGCATAAACGAGGAGCGATGATGTCCATCGCCCCAGGGAAGCTCCTCAAAAGACATAGTTTCAATGATAGCCTCATCTGAAGGAAAATTCTCTCTAAGAGGATCTGGTGAATCAGCCTGACCAAGCCAGGGGGATTGTGAATAGACGTCAAGAGCCATGCTCATCGGAGCATGCTGAGGAGGTGGAGGGTCCGATGCGGCAACAATCTCACAGTAGTTGATCTCTACTGGCGTTAAAGGCATGGATTCTCCAAACTCATATACCTGCTCAGGTGTAGGAATAAGCCAGGGGTCATCAGTCCTGGACAACATGTTGACTTGAGCAGTATTCGGTGGCGGTGAGGGGAATATACCCATGAGAACTGGGTCTTTGAAAAGACCAGGTCCTATGCTGTCTGGGGGATTCGGAATTTGATCCACATATGGCACGTTTTTCTCAGAGCTAGAGGTGAAAAATGACAACTGATCTACCGTGACAATCTTGCCTTCATGGGGGAACTTAATGAATCGAAAGACGGTAGACGGCACGTAGAGCATGGCATGGGTCCAGCTGCGGCCAAGAAGTATATTGTAGTTGAGTTTAGCGTCAACCACTTCTACTTCTAAGTTTACAGTTTTTCCCTGTAATGTGATCGCAAGACTCTCGAGAACTCCCAGGGGTTTAGACTCCCGACCATCAAATGCCTCGAGGGCATTGGGAGATGACGACAAGGCCGGAGAGCCAATGGCCTTCCAGCAAGTGGAGGACATAACGCAGGTAGATGCACCCTCATCTACGACGGCCCTATGAATGTTGAGACCGTTAATCCCGACTTGAATGACCAAAGCAATTTGGTGTGGAAGCCGGGGAGTAAAATTCTCCAGATCGAAGGTGAGAAGGCTCGAGTCGGCGGGATCGATACCCCCGATGGTAGATAGTAAAGCCTTCCGTTGTGAAGGACAACTTTGAAGAACCTCAAGTGCAGACATGGCACATGGCGCCTGTGCCAGATCCTCAACGATACTGTAATGTTGAGCGGCACGAGCATTTGGATTGTAAGAGGATCTTCGAAGAACACCCTTGGGAGGTGGTTTCACAACGGGTTCGGGAGTCGGCTTCTCGATTTCCAATGGACCGGAGACAGGTGGGGGAGGTGGCCCTTCTGCAACTGCCTTCCTGGGTGCCTGCCGCGGTTCATTATAATCCTTCGACCGCGTAGCGATAGTGATAGGTGCATTAGTCTTCATCATGAAAACTTGAGACCCAAACGGTGCAGATGGTGACGCCTGTTCGACCATCTGGGTCTGCTGAGATGGAAATGGCTCTTTTAAAACAGCTGGAGTCCCTTTTGAGCCTTTAAGAAGTTGACTAACTTCGGACCGTCGTGGAAGCCATCCTCAGTTCGAGTTTTAGATTCTGGTTTCGGGGCATCAGATTTTGATTTGCCTTTGCCCTTCTTCTTCCCCTTGGAGGATTTGTCCATAGGATTGGCCTGAACGGAATTTACCTCCGCGGTTTTACCAGAATCGGACGAGGCAGGATTAGCAGAGGTATTGTTGGAAGAATTAGCCTTCTGCTTCCCATTCGAAGACTTCTTCGAATTTTGAGAAACTGAACCAATGACACCATCCACCGTAGGGGTAGGCAGAGCCTTAATGGTTCCGGGCCGTGGAGCATCAGTCAAGATGTCATAAAGTGTGCCAGATTGCGAATAGACAAGATCCAGGTACTGGGCACGCGCGATAGCTTGTTCCTCCATCACACACGCTCCCATCGCGATATCCTGAGCGATTTTATTCACAAAGGAGGTGGTGAACCAGTGAGTCAAAATCTGATCAGGTATGTGAAACTTGATCAGTCGACGACGGCGCCGCCACTCATGGATGTGATCCGAAATGTGAGTGGCCGTGTCCTGTTTCAGAGAAGTCAGGAGGTGCGTCCCGGCCTCATATCGGACCGGTAACTGGAAATGCGTGAGGAAAGCCATGGCTAACGAGTTGAAATCCTGAAAAATACCACGGGATAGCTCTATGTACCACTTAGCAGCAGCTCCTGTTAAAGTACGCTGGAAAAGATGCAAACGAATTGAATCGTCGACCCAAGAGTTAGACGAACACCAGAGGTGATACGTCATCACATGCGCCTGGGGGTCTTCGCCGGCTTTGCCCTCAAACTTGGGACAGTCACCTGGTATCTTGGTGGGAACCAGAGGCCAATATGGATTATGCGAAATCGGATCATTGGTCAACTTTGAAACGTCCTCTCTTCCAAAATGCTTAGAACGATGTTGGAGGATTTATTAACATACCGATCCTAGGATAAGGATCATTGCCGTGCTCCAGTGGTTGTGAATATCCTTGCCCCCATGGGTTGTCCGAAGGATTACGACGGTAAGGGCATAGTTCGTATAACGGTGAGGGATTTGGGCTGGATTGGTAACCATAATTAGGAGCTTGATAACCGAGTTCGGGCCTTTAGTTGAGTGTCATACCTTTATAGCGAGTGATTTTGAATTTGGTGTGGCCATTAGTGGGAGCAATTGGAAGGATACTGAGAGCCTCCAGAGTGGTTATAGTTCGGTTGAGATTGACCATGAGGATAATAACCACTCTGAGGATGAGTAGACTGCTGATAAGTGGAACCCTACGGAGCCTGGTACGTAGGGCGCAGCTGTTGATTTGGCTGCGGCATTGAGTGAGCAGGCTGCTGAGCAGAGTGAACGGAATGAGAGGGCTGGCCTGAATGAACAGGTTGACCGCTTAGGAGTGTTTGCCGGGTGACCGAGCGGTGTTGGTTGCGAGAAGCCTTTGGTTGTAAGTGAGCCCAGGTTGTCTTGGGATGGGTCAGTGGCTTGGAGCGGGACAGAGCATCTTAGGATGAACAGTTTGCCCTGGTGGAGAACGAGGACAGTGTGAACGATTTGACGACGAACCATGGATCGTCCTGGTGATATGCAAAATTGGCAGCTTAGAGTGGGATCTGCGGTTGCATTTGGTGAAGGCTAGTTTTTCCAAGGGACCATAGGCCTGTCCCGGTTGATACCCTAGCTGAGGTTGAGCAGGTTGACCAGCAGGGCTATAATATGGTCCTTGCGGATTGTATAATGGCCCTTGCTGGCCCGCAGGGTAGCCTTGGATGGGTTGTCCCTGTGGGTCATACAAATAGCCAGGTTGGCCCGCAGGTTGGCCCTGAAAGGGTTGTCCCTGCGGGTTGTAAGCCTGGTTGTATGGTAAACCTTGAGCATACAGATAAGCCTCAGGAGCAAGAAGGCGCAAAACCTCCCCATGCTCGTCAAACTGACCTGGGAACGCATACACGGGAGTGCCATCCTATGCATAGTGCGAAAAGAAGGATCGGTAAGGATCTTGGGGAACTTTTCCAGCTCCGGCGTTCGGCTGCTGCAAAAACAACCGATACTCCTCCGGAGAGATATTCTCCGTTATAGCAGTAGCTAGGTAAATGTCTTCAGGAGTTGGCCCAGCCCTAGTAGCAGATGCTGAGACAACAGAAGAAGAGGCAGCCACACAAACAGTGGGCCGAACGGGAACAGAAGTGACGGGCGTCGAAGGGGACACCCCGGGTGTAGTGGCAGCTGGTCTCGATGCGGGAGATGATATCCCCATAGAGGCAGCAGCTGAAATGATCTGACCCAGAGATCTGTATCCCTGTGGCAAAGAAGGACTGGCTGACGATGTGGTAGCCAGCTCGGAACCGTCTCCCTCAAACAATCTATGAGGGATGCGCTGATAGTCATCAGACCCCGGAATTTCCTCACCAGAATCACTCATGGTTGATCCTGCCGTTAAATCACGCAGAAGACGACGAGGACTAGGAGGAAAAATAGCAACAACAAACGGTGAACCCGATGTAAGAGAAAGGAAATCAACTCCTAATCTCAATTCAGACACAGGGTCCGAAAAGGGCCAATTGAACTCAACTGGTCCTCCAAAGGGTTGCTCGGCGAGAACCGGTCCCCCGTCAGGAAACTCGGAAACAACAGGCTGCTGTGGTTCGACAGAAGGTTGAGAAGCTTCTGAAGAATCGTTCGTGTAAGGACTACCAGTAGACGAAACCGATGGTTCCGCCACTGTGGCAAAAGACTAGAAGAAAAGAGCAAACACACACACGGGCTGAAAATGAGTTAAGACACACGATCAAACGGTCAACAAGCAATGTTTAAATAGGTGTGTAATCGTGGGCGATTAAATTTTACCACATTGGAAAGTAAGAAATTCTACCGTTTCATGTTTCAAGAGTCGAGAAATGATAAAAAGGTGACTCTATCTCTTTCAGAGTTGACACAAGCGTGAAAGGACAAGCGCTTGACGGTCTTTTCAAGTTTAGGGAGTCAGAAAAGACCAAATGACTGCTCAGGAAAAACTAGGCACAAAGGGTGTACCAAATATCCGTGAACTCCAATATACACCTTGGTTTCAATAATGAAACAGAAATCGACCAAGGACTTTCCGTACGTGCAGGTAGTCTCCCCGAATGCTGTGTTCGGTGTATCACGGGTATAGGGCGGCAGACTCGGCTTCCTGTGGATAAAGGATTGAAAACATATAGGGGTCTCCCTTTATATACGCGACGGTACGGGGAGCACAAGTCCGTACTAGCGCTGTCTAAAGCCAACAGGCGAACGACAGCTGCTAGGTTTAACGACGCCGGAACACGTCTCTAGCCTAGACCTTCTAAATATGTTTCGTTAAGTTCCAATTTTGCCTTAGGTTAATTGAATAAATTTTACAGTTGATCTTCAATTAAGTTTCAATTTCCAGGCCCTATCGTATGTAGTGTCTCCTAAATGCAAAGCTATATGCCACAATGCAACATTTCGTTCGATGAAAACTAATTAGAGAAGAGTTGAGAGCTTTTACACAAACGAAATGAAAGGAAACCAAACAATGAGATCTCTAATGCAACTAATGCAATTGACAACTTTTCATTCAAAACACTAATCACTAGCGATATGGAAAAGATTACAATTTGCACTAATTAACAAAAGAAAAAGAGATTTTTTTTATTTTATTTTCAATGTTTAATGGCTAATATGCACTAATCACACTTGAAAACAAATGGAGCAACTTGAGAAACGATATTCAAGAGAGCGCAACAAACACATTTCACTCAACAACACAAGCAATCAGATCCCCAAATCGACCAAAGTCTCTCAAAGCAAAGAAAAGACTCAAAAGCTTCCAATGGACCGTGTGATCTAGGTCCAAAGCAAGGCCAAACGAGTTTCGAATGAAGAAATGAACAATCACCCAAAAATCACAATAAAACAATGAAAAACTACTTAGAGAATGTGGAGAATCAATCAGATAGTTGACAGGACAATCCAAACACCAAAACTCCCAAGGAGGGCTCGATACACTAAGCCACTAGATGACCTAGGGCTTAAAACGTGAAATCGGTAGATAGAAGCAAACAACCAAAGGACAAAGGTGAATTCCCAGTCAAACAGGACTCCAACACACTCAGGCAGTCAGAAAATCAAGAAGAAAAACACTGATCAACTTCAGAGAGCTCAAAAATGAGAAAACTCAAAAAACTTACAGGGGTGGCGCGACTGTAAGTGTGAAACTGGTGCCAGAAAGCAATTGGCGCGGATTGAACAAAGGCAACATGCGCCAATCGGCGCGACTGTCGGGTTGAAAACCGCGCCAGTCGAGTTTCTCAGCCAAAATTAAAAACAAGCTACTCCAGAAACAGACCAATGCAAGCTAAGCAATCCAAGAAGCAAAAACACACAAAGAACCCAACCCAGAAGGTTCATCAAGCAAGGAAAAGCAAGATACAAACGGCAAGGCAAGACAAAGACTCCAAGTTGTTCAGTCCGTAAACCAAACCGGAGATTGACTGAAGTAGCGTTGATCTACTCCGCTAATGAAAGGCAGAAGCGTTTCGAAGGCTATCTGGCTGTACTTCAGGCTCCGTCTATAGTTTACAAATCAAACAACAAGTTGGTTCCCCAGCGGAGTCGCCAATTTGTTGAGGAGGTAAATCCCCTCTGCGGACAGAGGCGATCCCTACTAGCCCAACAGGGGTCTAGCAACAAACAAACAATGTTATGACGCAAGTTCCTAATTACGAATGAAAAGGCTGGAGATAAAAGCCTACCTGGATTCCAACGCTAGGATCTGAAGAAGAAGTGTCCCCGTTCCTCAGCCTTGGCAGATCACAATCCTTCCACGATCTCTGCGGATGAACACTTGCACATGGAAGAAACGAACAGATACAAGCATAGAAACCAGCTTACGTAACTAAAAATCAGTCATAAAGGACGTTACTCACATTAACATGATGGAAAACAGAGTGGAACCATAATCATAATCATCTATTAAATAACCAGCGAAGAGAGATTACAACCAAGTTCTGACGTCGCGGTCTCCTTCAGACGGGTCTCCAGTCGTCCACGTCTTGCAAAGCTCGCCAAGGAAAGGGAAAACCTCTCCAGAGTCTCGTGATAATGGTCTCCTTACTTGAGTCAGCCTTAAGGGAAAGAGAGGATTCTTTACAACACAAAGGCTCTTGGGAATATGGAGATTCAGAGCTTAGGCACTTCAAGACTATCTTGCCATGGATTTGAGCAGGCTTTTATAGATGGGGAAGGAGGGAGTTGGGATCCCTATTATTATGGGATTGGCCCTATCAACAAGGAAGGTTCCATGGGAGGTGGCAAAACCACTTCCCTTCCATAGAACTCCCGCAGCCAAACCTCCCAACTCAAGATAGGCAATGGTTTGTGAGTTTGTTGGAACTCAACTTCCGCCATCCTTATTTAAAAAACAACTCCCAAATTGGGTGGCGCGACTACGGCTCTATGACAGAGCGCCAGTTGGCGCGACCTCTTTGCAGTAATTCCCCCATTGGCGCGAGTACTGAACTGCTCGCCCGCCCAAAATCCAAAAGGGGTGTTTTTCATGACTTTTGCAAGGAGATGTCTCAAGGGAAAATAAAGCTCATGCTCAGAGGGATGCATTGATGATGATTTCAAGGCATGACAATGTTCACAGGTCACAGAATGGGTCCTCCATTGTGCGGGATGGGGAATGGTAAGGACGATGACAAATTACTATGTAACACACTCCTATTGGATTCCAGGAAATGGCAAAAAGATCAATATCTGGGCTGATAAAATTATGAATAAGGACCCAATTGAAGACAGAGCCTCCATTAGAGCGCTGCGTTGCTGGATGGATAGCGAGGGGCTGTGTTCGTTGTGGGATATTTCTCTTTGGAAAGACTCTGCCTGGGCAGGGTGGAAACGAATTGAGGTGCCGGCTCACCTGACACTCGAATGGTCCATGCTGCTGGACCTCCTCCATGGCTTGGCACCCACGCGCATGAGGAAAAAAGATGTGAAAGGCTGGGGACGAATGCTAAAAGTTACACTGTCTCCATGGGATATGACAAGCTGAAAGAGAGGCCTTACATCCCTCCTGACCCTGCACCTTGGTAGGGGGTCTGGCGTTTTCCTTCATGGCCCAAAGTCGAATTCTTTGCTTGGCTCCTTTGCCACGGCAGGATCCTTACGTATGACATCTTGCAGAAAAAAGGGTTCTATGGTCCCTCCATCTGCTCGCTGTGCAATGAAAATGCAAAGACTGCTGCCGACCTAGTCCTCGAATGCAAGTTCTCTAAGCAGATCTGGTCCTCCTTCATTCACAATTTGGATCCCAACTTTTTGCTCCCTTGTTCCACTGCTGATCTCTTTTCTAATTGGGCAATCAGATATCCTGGCCCCCCTTCTAAAAATCAGCTAATTAAATCCGCATGGGCTGTCCTTCCTAAGGTTATTTGTTGGCAGATCTGGCTAGAAAGAAACACAAGAATCTTCAGAAATATTAAACATAATCACAAGGTCTTATAAATCAAGATTAAATGTCATCTAAAGGAGTGCTTGACTGATATAAAAGATGATTCCAATCTCAACCAACAGGACATTTCTTGGGGATCTTCCCTTGACTTGCAATTTCAATCAGCAGTTAGAAACGTCCCTCCTCTCAAAGACTGGCAAATAAGGAAGTCCGAAACTGACCTTCAAGACTGGCTCAATTCACATTCAAGGCACTCTCTCTTTTTTGATGGGGCAGCAAAGGGCAATCCAGGCAAAGCTGGTGCTGGAGGTGTTTTTGTAAGTCCAATTGGGGAAAAAATCCATACCTTCACTTGGGGGCTTGGATTCTCATCCAGCGTTCAAGCTGAAGCTTTGGCCCTCTATCAAGGCCTCACGATCCTCAAAGATTTAAATATAAGTGAAGCTAATGTCATAGGGGATTCCCAGATCATTATAAACGTAATGGTTTCCAACTCCCCAACCTCGGATCTCAAACTAGCAAGGCTGATATCCAGAATTAAGGGTATGGAAAACGCTTTTCAGAAGCTGAATTACTATCACGTGCTGAGAACTCACAATAAACAAGCGGACATTGAAGCCAATAAAGCTACCCTCCTCTCTATCGGGGTCAAGATGAAAGACGAGGAAGAATCTTGGGAACCTATCCCATAAGCTGTCTGTGGTCATGTTTTACTGTTGGCTCTTAAATAAATTTGTTTGTATCTTTAAGTTAGGTAAAATCTCTGAAATCGAATTTTTAGATTGTCTGTCATGGAAGAAGTTTGCAAGCTTCGGCTGCATTTTCAATATTAGCAGTAAGATGCATCAGGATTTAGACATCCTCAATGTAATCAGATTTTTGGCATTCAGGCCAAGATGAATATTAATATCACATAACCGTTTCTGTCAAAAAAAAAAAAAAAAAAGTAATGAAAAGTAAAAAATCCAATTACTTTTGTACAATTTATTTAATTTTTAATATAAAATTGATATGTGATGTTTAAAAAATATTAATAATAAAGACAATTTAATGTAGCTCATAAATAAAATATTTTAGTCATCAATTATGCATATGTTAGATATAACAACATGATATGGCTTTAATTAGATGGGGTCTCTGATAAGGTGGGACATGTTTAGAGTTTTGCACTTCAAGTTGCAACCTCCAATTTTCCACCTTAGACTCTCCCCTTGTCATGCTACTCTTCAATACCACAATGAAGAAAGAACAAGTTGATTAATCGAAGGACTCTCTTGAAGAAGTAAAGATATGGGCCACCTCACTACAACAAAACCCTTAACAGATCTTAAGGGATCACACCTATGACGCTCACCAGACAGATCTCATATGATCTTGGTGGAAAATGTTCCTTTATCTCGCCCTTAGGCTCAACCCATGTGTAATGTGACTTCTTGTGTCAACTTGATTTTTCCATTTCTCGAGATGAGTAACGATCCTAATACAATACTTGGTTTCACTTCCTCTTAGAGTTTTACCTTCCCTAGTTCCCCTCTATTACCATCCTCGCAATCTCCGTTGGAAATAACTTATCAACACAATAAATTTTTTGGGGATCCAATATTTTCACCATCTTTAAATAGGTGGATGGTGTATTTTGATTCTTGCTTAGGGAAACTCTCAATCATCCCCATCTAGGTTTGGTTTCCATACCTCCCTCCCCTATTCAAGTTCGAATAAGTCTTCAAAGAAGTAAGAAACATCTTGGAATTTTTTCATGAATCTAACATGTCCTTCTAAAACACAAGATATATGGGTATGGACAAAATTTTGGTTGGTCTCAAATTTTCTTATGGTCTTCTAGATTCCATGGAAATCCAACTTGGAAACACCTCCCACAGGAAAGTGCTATATTATGAGGAGAGTCTCAAAATTTTAAGTGTGACAAATGCCATGCTTACGACCATTTGGGAAAATATTGTTAAAAGATAAAAACAAAGAAATTTTGGGAAAAAAAGATCCCTTAGGACTTTGTGGAGCACCAGGTATTGGCCAGATCCGCTCATGGTACTAGCTAAATTATTATCACTCTCCTAGTGGTGTTAGCTATGTCAACAATTAATGAGGAAAATCAATTGTCACATGATCCGACCCCTCCTGGTATCTCAATCACATAGACTTCAATTTCAGTGATGAAGGTGCTCTATGGTAATCCAATATTTCCATAAATAACATCTATTTTAGTGGTCCCATCATTGCAATTGTTCCAAAATCCTCCCCCTGTTTTGAAGGGCCTCCCCTCCTCAGGTACACTTAGTTCCCCTCTCTCCCATATTTTGTTTCTGTCTCTTCGTTCTTCTTTTAGTTTTTTCACCCCCCCCCAAGTTCATTTCCCCTCACACTTGTGCAATCCTTCTTGACTCATTTGATCATCTACCACTTTTCTATGTCTCATCTCTCAGACTCTCTCCCCTCCCCCATCCCCTCTCTAGTGTAACCTAGTATCGCTATTTCATCTCCCCTTTTGTCTCTCCCCCCCCCCCCAACAGGTCTTATAAAATCCTCTCCTCCTTTGTCTCAATTGACTTTCTATCCTGAAACCCACTTCCCACTTCCTCCGCCCTCGATTGTTCATCACTACCTCCTTTGTTCTCTCCCTAACTCCCATATCCCTAACAAATATTCTTATTTTTACCTTCTCATCCTAGACGTAAGAAGTGGAGTGAGTTCATATGCTAAGGATACATTTAAACCATCATGCAGAGGTAGAAAATCATACTTATCTCTTGATAAAAAGTAAGCCAACTATGATATAAGACTAGAGAAACAAAAATGTATAATAGGGCCCTTAGAGAAAGAACTCAAATCAAAGCTTCAGAATGAAAATCCTCTCCCTAAACTGCAAAAGAATTGTCAATCCTCCCAAAAGACTAGCTCTAAAAATATTTGTAGAATTACATTCTCCCAAAATTATCTTCATTATAGAGTCCATGATGGATTTCTCAAGAGTTTTTTAATTATTGTAAAAATATTTCCATTCTTGGTATTTTATATATCATGGATGTCATAGAGAACTCAGGCGATCTTACTATATGATGGAAAAACTCTCAGATAAAATGTAACACAAAGTGAACCATTAGATTTGGCTTGGTGATGGAGGCCCATGTTGAAAATATGACTAAGTATTCATCTGCATAAATATATATGGGTCTTATCCAAAAAGAAAACCTTTCTAGACAAATATCTTCAGCCTTCCCTGTTTTCAAAACAACTTCATTATTGGAGGTGATATCAATTTCTCCATTGGGCACTCTAAAATATGGGGAGCTCTTGCACATGTAGTAACTTATCTGATTTTTTCGTAGAAGCACTATACTGATACAAATTATTTGATTTCATCCCTATAAAGATTCTTCCCACTTGGAGTAATAATAGAAATAGAGAATCTCAAATCACAAAAAGGTTGGATTGTTTTTTTATATCAAAATATTTATTGGAGAAAATTTTTAGAATCTGATAATGGCTTAGCTTTGGGGGATGAACGGACTATTGAAAATACACAGTGATATTTAGAATAGGGTGAATTAGTATCACTTAATTTTAAACTTGTTTTCACTTTATTAACATTAAATGTAAAATATCATCACATAATCAATCATCAACACAATGCTTGAAAAAGGGAATTAAAGTGAAAATCAAAACTTGAAGAAGAATAACACCAAACTTTGTAAGCACCAACTTACAAAAATATCAAACTTCAACCTTTCAAGAAGATGAGAATACCAATCCTCAGAAAGAACCAAATTACAACCATTTTATTGTTCAAGAGACAATATTCAAGCTTAGAACTTCTTCAAAAGAAGGTCTAGCCTCCTAGCATCTTGTACCCAAATCAGAATAGAATTTGGCCTCCACAAGGATTGCAACTAGGTATCCAAGTAAGCTTGGCCTCCAACAAAAAAAAATCTATAATTTATCCTTTGACCAAGGCTACAACTCAACCTCTAACTATGATTACAACTCAGCCTCAAACCAAGACATAAACTTGGCCTCAAACTAGGATTGAAACTCAACCTCAAACCATAATATGTCCAACCAAAATTGGTCCAACAACCCTTGAACTTACCCTCTGTCACACTAGAACTCGACCTCCTCAATAGACCTTTAACTTGGCCTTCTTACCAACAGAAAATAGGCTCAAATGGCCTTAAACAAAACATAAACCCTTCCGAATAATTATGTCAAAAACCATTCCAACTCGACTTCACTTCCAAATCAAATTCCAAGTTCCAAACCAACTTCCAACTTCCAAATTTTAAATCAATGTTGATAGCGCTGGATGTCGCAACATACACGGGACCTCTCCAATGTGAAGTCCCAATTATGGGCCTCACACCGTTTGGTGTAGGAACCCCATCTAGATATAAGGTCCAACCACCATTGCAAGCATTAGAGAAATTTTAAGGTCTAAAATGGCCCACATTGCATTACATAAACATAATAGAACTTCAAAGAAAGAAAAGACTTGGAATCTAACAATTTTTTACACAATGAATAACTAACATAACTTAGACTCTTCTGCTAAATACAACTCAATCTACAACTAACAACAACATGATTTGTTCATATTGTTCCCTTTTTATAGAGTGTGCTCGCTTGATCTGGTCTAACATTCAACTTCCTTGATCCCAATCTCAATCGGGTCCTCTTTGACATGTTCTGGTCCCCATTGCGTTGAGTTCCTCCATGAGATGAGGAAACTTCTGCTGAACTTGGTCCCTAGTGAACCACTTGCCTTGGTGCAGGAGTTGGCGAGCTTTGAAAACCCAATACAGTTGGATCTTCTGTTGGAGAGTGTTCTTGATTTGCATGTCCATGATACAATCTGTGGTGGCATGTTCCATGAAGTCTGGGTTTAAATCTATTGGTGTGGGTTGTTCTGCAATGTCAGAGGTGTCCAGTAGAGGTGGGAAGTAGGGAAGAAGGCAGTCCTGCAATGTCAGAGGTGTCCAGTAGAGGTGGGAAGTAGGGAAGAAGGCAGTCCTGCAATGTCAGAGGTGTCCAGTAGAGGTGGGAAGTAGGGAAGAAGGCAGTCCACATTGAATAGTGTGTGTAGACCAAGGAATGGTGGAATACTGAGCTCGAAGGCATTATTCCCTACAACCTTGGTGATGTTGTACGGACCATATCGGAGTGGGAGAAGCTTGTGGTGGGGTCCAGTGAGGCACTCCTTCTGCAAATGTAGCCACGCTTTTTCGCCCTCCTAAAAGTTGTGTGGCACCTGATGTTGATCATGTCGTTGCTTATACTTAGCATTGGCTCTGTCCAATATGTCATGAACCTGTCGGCGGATGTGCTGAATGCACTCGATGAAGATGTTCACTTTGTCAGCTTCAGACTCGACATGAGTCGAATTGTCCTGAGTAGCCACAAATGGCATGACTACGTCAATGGGACATAGCGGCTGGAATCCCAAGCCCACCTGAAAGGGGTTGTGGCTGGTTGAGTTGTGGAGAGCCCAGTTATAACTATGTTGTACATAGGGGAGGCTCTTATCCCATGTGTGTGGATGCTTTGAATTGTACATGCACATAATGCGTATAATCATTATGTTGACGACCTCTATCTGGCCATCAGTTTGGGGATGGAAAGTTGTGGACTTGGTGAGCTTGGTGTCCACCATTGACCAGAGGCTGGACCAAAATGTGCTGAGGAACCTGTTGTCGCAGTATGATATGATAGTCTGTGGGATCCTAGATTCCTTTGGAAGTTCAGAAAATCTCAGAGGAATTTCATAGGTAATTCCAGATTCATTTGGAAGTTTGGAAAATCTCAGAGGAATTTTACTTTAAGACTGCAAAATATTGAAGAAGCTTTCATATTCTTTCATGGATTTAAAAAGTCTCCAACACTTCCAATTGTCTAACTTGGGTAGATTGAAGTGACTTCCAGAATCTTGGAGGCATTTAACGAATCCCCAGTAAATTGGTCTATCTGAGTGTATGAATTTGAAAAAATTTCCAAATTCCTTGGGGGATTTAACGAATCTACAAGAAATCATCCTCAACAACTACCAAGATTTGGAGGTACTTCTAGGTTCCTTTGGGATTTTGAAAAATATCCTACACATTGAACTCATTGGCAGCAAAATATTGAAGAAGTTTCCAGATTCCTTCGCAGATTTAAAAAATCTCCAAGGAATCCGTCTCGTCAATTGCGAAAGTTTGGAGATACTTCCAGATTCCTTTGGATATTTAAAGAATCTTAAAATCATCTTCCTCTGAGGTTTCAGCTTGAACATGCTCACAAATTCCTTTAACCATTTAACAAATGTTAGGTTCATCACGTTGGAAGGATGTAGAAGTTTGAATATGCTTCCAAATAATTTATTTGGTAATTTAACAAACCTTGAACGTGTAAGTGTGACTGGTTGCGAAAGTTTGTAAAGTATTCCAGTATCTTTCTTTCTTTCTTTCTAAAAAATATAAATTTGGTATGGAAATATATTTTGTTAATATTTCTATTTTAATATTTTATTTAAAGTTTACATTAAAAGTTAAAAGAATTCCACATCTTCTTCAAATTAGGAGGTGAAAATACAAGATTTTTTATATTATTTCCTTGTATAAAGTTCATATAAATTTATGTTATTTAATATGGTCATTGAAATATTTTATTATTATTAATAGTTTCTTTTTAAATAACATATGTCAATTCTATGTTAAGCAGGGAAGGAATGGAATTACATCACCGACCTACATTCCTCTTAGTGTCTACCAAAAAGGCCTAAAAACTCTAGAGCCCATGGTATTCTTAACCCATGGTTTTTTTCTATGGTATTCTTATCTAATGTGACATATTTAAAGGCCAATACTTAAATTAGCTTACACCCATCTTAATTTTGTATCTACCAAGAGTGGAGAGGGATCAAATATCTCTCTTGAAGTGGAAATTTCTTTTAGAGTGAAAATAGATTTGATCCCTCTTGACACTTAGTAAATACTTGATAAATAAGAAGTTAAGATAGATTTAGGCTAATTTAAGTATTAACCTTCAAATATATCGCATTTGCTAATAATACTATAGGGAAAAACTATAAGTTAAAAAAAAATTATGTTATTTTTTTTGTTTTCTTTATTTTTTTACAAAATCAAAAATAAAAATAAAATAATATTCCTAGTACCGCTCTTTTTGGTAGGCACCGTAAAGAGTGGATTTAAACTTCAAATCTTCTCACACATAAATTCACAGTCATAATCGATTATACTACCTCAGAAATTAACATTAACTTCTTCTTTTTTTAAATTACTTTACCCTTATTTAAAAAAACACACGAGCCAATTTTAAATTGAATATGAACAATGTTATACTCTCCCACACATTAAACAAAATATTTAAGTAATGAAATTCAAATTAAAACGCAAACTAATCTACCTACATATAATAATGGTATGATATTAAACAAAGTTTTGAAAGTGTAAATTTTCTTAAAAGTATAAAATGTGAAAATAAAATTTAGGTTTCAATACATTTAATTTTTACATAATCTAATAAAACTACACTTAAAAATTAAAAAATATCTATATTCCATCATTATTTTACATAATCTAATAAAACTACACTTAAAAATTAAAATATATTTATATTCCATCATTATTTGGATTTATTTTTCACACATTAAAGACGCAGAATTCACTCTTACTTTTTTTTGGTGTTGTCAAAGGATTCGTCAAATTCATGGAAATTTATTCAACTATCTAACTGGTATAAAAGGCCTTTTTTGACCAATTTTTTTTTTTCAAGTGTTGGGAAATTTTTTTTCTTGTAATTTATTTATTTATTTTTAAATGTATAAGTAAATTCAATATTTTTAAAATTTTTAAAATTATTTAAAAGAAATCAAATTTATAAATTCAATAAATTTTTACTAAATTATAAGTAGGAAAAAGCTAAATTGACTTAAAAAATAAAAAAGAACTTTAAAAAAACTTGAGAAACTTAAAACAATTAAATTACTACTAAAAACAATGTCAAGAACTTGGGTAGGAGAAAGCTAAATTGACTTTAAAAAGTAAAAAAAAAAACCTTAAAAAACTTTAGAAACTTAAAACAATTAAATTACTACTAAAAACATTATCAAGAACTTTTTGAAGTCAATTTTACCTTTCGTCTAAGCAAATTGGACGAAACATACATAATTAAATTACAACTAAAAACACTCACTCAATATTATGTTAAAACACAAACACTCATTAATGTGAAGTTACCTAATTAAAATAACCATCCAAAAAGTTTTAAAAACAATTTTAATTGTTAAATAAGCAGTGTAAGAATTTCAAATCTCAACATCTCTCAACTCTAATATCCATTTTAATTATTTTAACACACAATTTCCGAGGACGTATAGACTTCCCCACACAATCCCTGACAAGTTGGCAAATTGGCCTCACCCACTGACTTCGTGTGCAACATTATCCACTTCGGGCGATTTTAAAAATACATGCAACATCCATATGTAAGAGAAGTAAATCCTAAAACCGGCATTGTTTCACATACACAGTAAGACACGAGACCATTGTTTCTTTGTAATTAAGAAATATCTGAATGTACATCAAGCCAGAACATAACATAATGTTCATTTTTTCAAAAAATAGGTTTAACAGGAGAAAAGGCATGTTGAGAAAACGACTAAAATGTCAAGACATGCACATTTTATTGAAAGCCATTAAAATTTCAAGAAGTAAAATTTAATAGCGAATAGAACGAAAAATGACGAGGGATACATTATCTCCGTAAAATATAAAACTGGCAATCACATTGACTCCACAAAACTAGACAAACTGGAAATCTCAAGGCGTTGTCCACGGGAATAAGATGCATGATGAGAAAACGATTAAAATGACAATAAATGCACATCTTAGTAGCCACCGACAAGAGTCCCCGCGATCTCAAATACAGCGAACCCTCTTCTGTAGTTCAACAGCAGAAATCGGTCTCCGGTTATGTGAGCCTCCCACCAGTGAGGCAAGTAGAAAACTACAAAAAAAATTATATACTTATATAAATCAGTCATGGGCATATATTTATATAAATGAGTCATGGGCTAACTTGAGGTATAAAATCCATACATAATGAAAGTAATAAGTATACCTCTAGATACAAGATTGAAGCAAAGGCCGAAGATGTTGCCGTTAGCGCAGTTGTTGCAGCAGCGGGGAAAACAAATTATTTTTGAAGCCATTGCAATTCTCTCCACCCCACACGCATTCATGCATTCACCTCGGGCATGGGCGGGCATGGACATTCTTGTAGCGCGCTAAAATTTCAAATTTTGAATTTCAAATAAATGTTTGTACATCAAGCGTGCTTTAATTTAAATTGGGGTTGGTGGCGAGGGTGGACGTGGGGGAGGAGGGCGGGTGGCGGGCGGCGCTCGTGGGGGAGGAGGGCGGGCCGGGGCGGTTGTTTTCGTTTTTCGTTTTTGATTGTCGTGGGAGGGAGGAGTCGTGGGAGCCGGCCGATCGGGGGCCCCATCACATCAGCTCCCGATTCGTAGACATACAGACTCCTCCATTAAGAGTGGGGTTGGTGGCGGTGGACGTGGGGGGGAGGGAGGGCGGGTGGCGGAGGAGCGGCGCTCGTGGGAGGAGGCGGAGCCGATGATTGTTCGTTTCGTTTTGATTGTCGCCGGAGGGAGGGGGAGTACGCCGGGCAGGGCGATCGGGGCCCCATCACCTTGACTCCCGGTTCGTAGACACACGGACTCCTCCCATTTCGAATTCGGGCGACGTGCAACGGATGCCTTTCTTGTAACGCACGAAGATTCGAATAGGGCACGTGCATTTACGGGGCCCCGCCGAGGGCATACACCGCACGGAACGCCCGCCGAGACATGGTGGAGGCACATAGCGCGAGTTCTCATGGCCGACCAAGTTGCAGGACGAAATCGACGTTGGACCGAAGAATGACGGGCGGTCGGTGGGCAATCTTCTAGACAAGGGTGAGCAAGAACCCGAAGAAATCATTGGTCCGTTCGAGAAGAAGCTGAAACAACATGGAGAAAAATACGGGTGGGAAAATAGGTTTGTCTTGAAGGGGATTCAAGAAATAATGGTGGTGCAAGGAGATTTCAGGTATGCCACATCGGTACCGCAATGGAGGATTCCAAGAGATGGGCACTACGGTACTCAATGGAAAATCGAAGGAAAAGCTTTGTGCCAAGGCACGGAGGCCACTATCAGATATTTTGGGGGATAGCCACGTCGCACGATTCTTGGCGAGGGCGAGAATAGCGACCTTATTGTGCGCGCGGAGAAATGACATGTGGCGCACACTTGTTAGCAGCCAGCCAGTTACTTTTGGACTACATTTCTAGCTCTTATACTTTTTATTCACATGTGAGACTTATTATGTTAGTTGCATTAACATTCATTCTTCAACACAAATATATTTTAAGTGTTCTTGAATATCTACATATAACACATGAATGTATGCTACATAAAAATGTCACAAATATATATCATTACATAATTATAAGACAAGTGTGTAACATATATGTAATGAGAGGAGACACCGATTTACCCTTCAAACTTTTTATTAAAGTATAATTCAAATCTGCAATACATAAGGGGTTGGGTCGTCTACCTACTCTCCAAAATTTCGACAATGAATAGCGAGTCGGTTACCCAAACCAAGCCCCAAACTTCCAAGTAGAGTCACCCCAACCCAATCCAACCTTTACTTGCATGACTCGGAAGCATAAGGGTTCCTCAGCGTGAGCATGTGAGGTTACTTGTCTCGGTCTTGACTCCTCTGCGACGCCTTTGTTGTGGCTAGATCTCAAACCTTGGTTTGTTCCTCCTACTCACATGCGCAATGCAGTTTTCTCCACTCGGCTTGATTCCCTACTCTACCACAAGGTGTAAACGAGTCTCATGTGACGGCCCTCCCTCTACTCGTTCAAGTTTGTCCATATGAATAAATTGTGTTTGGAGCAGCTCTAAGACATACATAGTCCTATCCAAGATTAGACCACAAGATACGCTTGGAATCGACTCCCCACCTAACAATTGGACCACATCACCTGCTCTACCGGGTCGGTTGTGGCTGCGTCTGAGATCTTCTCACCTTGCTTGCTCTCCAACTGCGTCTCACCATGGTAATATATACTCAACCAACTTTGTGAGGTGAAGGGGCACATACTTTTCTTGATGTGTTGTTTGGTTGAGCCAACACTTCACCTAGCCCGAGTTGACCATTGTTCCTTTCCTCTCCAATCACTATACTCAAACTTTGTTAGCCACCTATAAAAATTATCATACCAAATGGTGGCTAAATGATTTTGGAGCCTTCAAGGAATATATTTTATTGCAAAAAAGTGTTGGCTCTTGAAGACTCTTAAATACCTCATGCCTCTGTCCAAAATCTTCATTTGCTATTTCCATTTTATACTCTGAGAATTCTACTAAATTCCAAAGAGAAAAAGCTATAAAGACATCATTTTCCCCTTCTCCCACTCACATCTAACCTTCATTTGCTCTCCTTTTTCCCCACATAAATTTCCCTATTTTTCATGTTTTTCCTTTCATGTAATCACTGTCATAGTTGAAAACCCATTCTTTAACTATTTCGACCACAATTCCTTTGAAAACCATGAAAATTTCATAAAAATTCGTGTTTTCGTTCACAGGCTATAGCCTTTGGCTAAGCCTCATAACCACTTCCCCCATGCCCTTACCATAAAAACCAAGTGCTAAGCCCCTCATGGCGCTTATCGCATCGCACAAATTCAAAGTGCGCAATTTTTTGCCATCGTCCAAAAGTTCCGATGCGATTAGCCTTTTGTGTTTAAAACCCAGGTCATTTCGTTCCCGATCGTTCTTTCCCTTTATAAAAACATGAAACCCACTTTTCCAAAGCTTAAACGAAAAAATTCAAGTCACGTGTTGAAATATTTTAATGGGTTGATTGAAAAGAAGCGGAAATCGCGCAATCGCAATGGAGAAAAATACAATGGGTAGATTGAAGAACCCGAGGCAGGTAACTTGGGTTAGATTGGCCCTTTTTAGCACGCCTCGGACATATTACATTCCGTAAAGACCATAGGCCCGTAGTCGCGGTGCCTATCATATATGTATATCCGATTCATTTAAAAACCTTTGTTTTGTTGAAAAATTTGGGTTTCATATGTTATAAAGTTTTTTCACCAGGTCCACTCTAGAACTAATCCCCACGCGTTGATCGGCGCCGATCAAGCGGCCATCGCTCGTTGCATCGCAAAGTTCAATCGCACGCATTTTGTTCGTCCCTCCATTCGGCCGATCCTTTGATTCTTTTCCCACGTCGATGCGATCGCCAGATCGACGATAGCATCCTTAATCGCCTTGGCCCTTTCAATCGCATCGCAAACTTACATCGCGTCCACTTTCTTGTTTCGCCGATTGACCTCTCTCCAGGTTATTCTCCACGGGCTCAATACGATGCGGTCGACGACTGCGCTCCATCGCATCGCATGTTTCGATCGGCCCATTTGCACACCACCCCCGATTGCGATCCCCCAATTGTGTCTGCCGATTGAATCCGGACCGTCACGTGTCCGAATCGGACGGTCCAAAATCACTCTTACTTATTCTTTTTTCGCTCTTCTTTTACCTCTTTTTTGAGTAAATATCCACCGTTGGATGTTTTCATCCAACGTACGCTCCTCGCCTTCCGAAGCAATTTTACCCATTTCACGGGGTTTCTTAACTATTTTTGTGTTTTGCGGGTGTTTTTTGTGGTTTTCCATTGTATAATGAAGAAGGGCCGAAGACACGAAGATGTTTTCCGCGCCTTTGTTCAATAAAGAGAACCATTGACGGGGTTTCATTCAATGTTTTATCGATGTTTCATGAGCATTGATACCTTTAAAAAGCCAGTAAGCTCTACACATTGACAAGATATTTGTGGTTCAAAACCGCATTTAAAAAGAGTATCGAGTTTGAAGAGGACGGACGCTGACGAAGATAAAGGCCGAACATATTTGTTGAAAATTTCAAACAAAAATAATGATCAAAGCTTGTTCACTTGCATCCCAAACATAGTCAAGGAAGTTAAAGTGTTTGACGGTCGGGAAAGGACCTCCAGCGCATTTTGAGGCGAATTGATTCCTCGGCGGCTACCATAAACGCCACTGTGCCTTAAAAGCATTGAAAACGAGAGGCCGAAGTTGTTTGTTAAAAAATATCGCCTCCAGTGACGCTAAGAAGTTAATTCTGCCACGGAAGTTAATACAATAAATATCTTCGAGTTCCCTCACATTCTGCGAGGGCACAGAGTATTAGCTCACGAGTTTAGAAATGTGGTGTAAAAACAATTAATGCGGAACCACTGTAAACTTCTTCATTGAGCCTCTCAAAAGGCCGAGAAGTCTTCACTGCAGTAATTGTCCTTGAGATATTTTGTTATATCTCACCTCCTCATCTTCCTATAAATACGCTATGGAAGATGAACAATTGTTGGTTGTTGTTTGATCACAAATTGTAATATTTGAAACTCTTTGAAGTAAATACATAGTGCGGTAGGTTGAAGAACAAATTGAAGTTTTGAAGTCCTTGATGATGTTTGCATGCTTGTCCACTGAGAGGCTCTATCATTGGATCCTGAAGCTTGTTTGTTGGTGAAGTAATGCAGGCCCATTTTTATGTTTTTCCCTGTTTTTGTTATGTTTCATAATTTCTTACTACGATGGGATATAAAGTATTAGGCTAAGAAATGACTCTTGGAAGCACCTTAGACACATTCATCCTTCATTGTTTTATGTTTTAACCTGTTTGAAGTATTTTAGAGGCTTTAATCTTTCTCTTTTAGTCTTACTTGCTTGTTTATTTCCTTAATAAGTTTGAACATTTGGTTTAACATGATTTATGGTTTTCACTGCTTGTCTGCTTGCACTTAAAAAGCTGTTATTGAAGTCTCCCTTTGAAGTTCTTTGCTTACGGGTGAATCAAGGAGTCTATTTTGATGCCAATAACTGTCCTCACTTAAACGGTTGAGCAAGGTCGTTATAATTATGATCATAGATGTTTTTGGGTGTTCCCTCTTCTGCTGTTGTAATTATCGGTAAATCTTTTATGTTTTTCTAAGTCCTTTAGAATAAAATCTTTGAGGAAAATAGGGTGTTCCCGAATCTTAGATTTCATTTTTAAAAGTTGTTTTGAAATCATTATGTTGCTTGAAGGTGTGATTTGTAGAATTTATGGTTAGCCCTGTCTATCAAAGAACTCTTTATTGTTTCAAATTATGCTTTAAAATTCTCTTTGTTGAGAATTCAATTTCTCTTTCCAAATCATTAATGTTCATCCCATTCCAAAAAACAAAAGAGATCATGTGGCCAAGTTAGATTTTCCCTTTGATATCCCATATCCTTTGATGAGTTTATCATGACCTTATTTTGACTCCATTGCCCAATAGACAGATGTTTCTTCATTACGTGTATCTTTCCTAAACCTTTCATGTTCTACGTATCAATTGTTCAACCAAACAAACAAACACCTACACTTAATAACTAGTCTAAAATCAATACTATAAGCACACAAGATAAACTTTTGCAACAAACATTTGAAGATCCCTCTCTTGAGAACGGAGACTAGATCTTGTAACTATAAAGATTGGTTCGATGTTTTGCCTTGTCTTGCAGTTGCCAAACTATCAAAACACGGGACACCAACATAATGGCGATCATGGTGGGACCATTACGAGTCAACGACACTATAAGTACCCCTTAAGACTCAGAAATCCCTTATTTTTCAAAGACTATCCGGTGATTGTCAATGCCTCGTGTGTAACATAATGGCGATCAACATGGGACCACGAGTAAAATTTGCAAAACAAAACACTCAACATCTAAGTATAACATAAGTAACCTTCTTGGCTTAACACAACGAGGAAATGGTAATCATAATAGGACCTTTTGAATCGGTGACAAACTAAGGAACCCTTAGGATTCTTATAAAGCCTTATCAAACAGAGGATCGATTTACCAAACCATAAGAGTGAACTATGCTTGTGTTTTGACACCTAGCTAAGTGTTAAGTCAGATTTGGGACACTCTCTCATAACCTATAAGACCAAAATAACTCGAAGAAAAACCCAAAACATTTTAGGTTTGGCTTCATAATAAACTTGGTGGTGGACCATAAAATATTTTACCTCCTTACGAACAAAAACTTCCACTTGGCGACTCCCACAATCCTTGAGACCTTAAGACTCCTTTGAGAAGAACCTTATCATTATAATATCATTCAAACTCGATTGAAGGTAGCAGGAATTAAAATGCGTGCAAACGGATTAGTTAACCTCTTAAAGAAATTGTCATATGCGGTTAAACTTTTCTTGTTTTATTTTGGATCTGAAAAAAATGCAACATAGTGGCTCCTAGAAAGATTCATACTAAGAGCCTACACGGCCCAAATCCACCGGAAGTAGTTGAAAACACGAAAGTATCTTGAAGTCTCCTAAGATTAAATTTTCAACTATTTTCATATCACCTTGAAACTAATTCGGTTCACGAAAATCTTTCGACTCTACAACAATCTCAAGTTGACTTAGTAAAACCTTTTAGAACTAGGTCTCTTGGTGATTTAGATCGGTGAGATTATGAGTCTTCACTTTCATCTTTGAAACAAGTGAACCTCTTGGTAGCAGAGAAACAACACCTCGATTTACATTTCCTTCACAACAGGGTGTCTCTCATCAAGATCGGCTCAACGGTCTGCCCCTGGTCCACCCTTTTCTTCTCACCCTACATCCTTTTCCAAACCACTACACCTCAACCCATTGTCCTGTTGTTACTCCTCCTTTTAAATCAACCTCCACCACCTCATGGCAACATGGTATGCTTCCACACAGTACTTCACATGCCATTAGTCAATCTCCCACGGGACTATCGTTCCAAAATTCCATTATGTAGTGCTAACAATACTACAAATACATCACAACATGTAGATAAAATGAATGACTACTTTGACGAAATGAAATTAAAAGTGATGATTCTGTCAATATTAGGTTATTGCTCGAGCTTAGGGAAAGTGAAAAATGGTTTAAAGTTTAGCCCTCCTTAGCATTAATGATCTCCAAAACTTCCATCAAATGTTCTTATATTCAAATGGGAAGTAAAGAAAAATCCTCTCCAAGTCTGTCTGACTACAAGAACCTCCATAGAAACATTGGGGAAAGTGTGCAAGCTTCTTGCACTAGATTCAATAGTGTGTATAATGCACTTTCACATAACTAAAACACTCTAGGGCTCGGCTTTAAACAAATTACGGAAGGGTTTGACTGCGACATGACCTATCAGCTAAGAAAGAGATTATGCAACTCTTGAAGATATGCAAAAAAGTACGCTCTTTACGCAGAAGTCAACTTAATGGAGAAAGGCAAGAATGGCGAAAGTATCTTTTGGGGAAAGTCCCCTCCTTCTACTTCAAGCTCAAAAATGGAGAGAATGATGGAAGAAATGATGAAAGAGATGAGCATAATAAAAAAGGCACAAGCAAACCAAAACCAAACTACACCTCAAACAATCAAAACAGAAATAGAAATTAGAATTATAGAAAAGACAACAATCAAGATAAGCAAAAAGAAAGTGACCAAAAAATTAGACCTCCCTTTCAACGGAACTATGTAGATCAATATGAGGAAGACGGGGAGTTGGAAAGGTTGGAAGAATCACATGTAAACTTGATTGGATCGGACGGTGGGGATGATGTTTTCCTCAACGAGGAAGAACAAGGTTTCTTCTCTTATGATCAAAATACAAACACCTATGAAGATTATGATGACTATAGATTGGGTTTTGAGAATGCAATCATGGAGGTGCATAAACAATATGATCTTAGGAGTAAGAAACATAGATAATTCAAAATATAAGAACACTATGCTGCTGTCAAGAAAAAACGCAAAAAAACAACCCAAAAGGGCCAATAACGAAAAAACCAACATTTCGGCCAAAAAAAATCAGATTTAAACAAAGACAAAAGTGTCCCATTGAAAATGTTGGGCAGAACACCCTAACACTTGACTAGTGGTCCTAATAAAACCGCCCCAATTACCCGGTCAAACAAGGTTCAACAAATCAAAACGCAAAAATAATTCAATTGAAAAGGTAGATGTAAATATCAACAAGTCTATTATTCCTTTCAACCTTGAGGGAGAGTTTGCTAAGATAAAAATTACATCCCCCTAGGCCGAATTAGTAACGAAAGTGTACAAAAACCAAGTTTTGAAAGCTTTGAATTTAAAGGGTAATCTTGACACTTTAAGCACGACCGGATGATAAACACGAGTTGTTATTTGGTCACGAAGTGGAAGGAAAATACCAAGCCTGTCCCTCCCTTCTATGTGTAGAAATTTGAATAGCGTAAATTGTTCAAGGATTATCCACGATCACACTGTTGAGCTTCATGCATAATACATAACCTCTTCTACTATTCCAGTCATTAATTGCGGAAATATAAACAATCGCATGCGCACATTAAAACCATAAACAATCACACATATAAACACGGTGTTATGGGAAAGCTTAAAGCTGAAAACCCCCAAATATACGTATATTATAATGATAGAGATCATGTAACAATCATTGTACAAACTCCTCACAAGCTCTCGGTACAATCTCAATTGTTACACTACACAAGCTCGGATCTAGCAAAACACATGCTCCAATGTTGCTCCACACCATTGGCTGACTCTCTTTTGCGCAATCCAAGATGAATAATGGCCCAATCTGAGTTCGAATCCCTGCGGCACTCCATAGCTGCGCAATCCTCATTGGCATCTCCATCAATGTGTGGTGCAAACTCATGCAGTATAGTCACACTTGCTCTTTCACCTACCTCTTCATTGGTCTCCTTTGAGCTTGTCCATGCTGCCCAAAGTTAACTAATGTGTTCTTTGGTTGATTTATGAGTTTATAATTATTAAGAATTAATTAATAATTAATTCACACCACTCTCACTAGTGTGTCAATCGAGTTGGACTGAATAAAACTAGCTCAACGATGTTTAGCGAGATTAAAGCGAACACAACTCCATTAACTCCTCAATCAACTCCACCAAACTCTTTTGTCACCTAAGTTCTAGCCAGAGTCTCCATGCAATAGCTCTGCTAAACCCTCGGGAATAACATAATTCTTCTGTCGACTGCATGTGCCACATACCGGCACGCAACTGAAGTGCTCCAGAGGATAAGATAATGTTTAGAGTCCAAATATTGTTAAGAGCTAATAATATTCGACATATCTTTTTAGACTAGCAATCTATTTAGCGATATGTCTAAAAATAGAAGTCCATCTATTTTTTAAACTAGGCTCAACCATCCACAAATAGCATCACGCAACTCATAGAACATGATCCATATGTCTAAAAATAGACATAGTCTAAAAAATAGACTTTCGCCAAAAATAGCCTGCCGAGCCCACTTATTAGGCGACTTCTTTCCACTAAGCTCATCTTGTTGCAATCTCACGCTCCCTCTCGACGAAGATATGCAGTTCTCTTATAACCCCTATCCACCTTTCTGTGGTATTCGAATTTGCTCACCGAACGCGGCGCCTTCGTCAAGATATCAGCATCTTGATCCTCCGTGGGAATGTGTAAGTAACATGATCTTCATGCACACAATCTCTGCGATATGATGATGCGGATATCAATGTGTTTAGATCTATCATGAAATATTTGGATTGACGAAGAGTTTGATGCAACTACGATTATCACAATAAATCATAGTGAGCTGCAAAGTGTGAACCAAACAGCACAAACCAAGATCTTCCTCATCCATATAGCCTCGCACATGCGACCAAACTAGCTGCCATATACTCGACCTCGACGAAGTACAGGTGCCCGGATCTCTTGCTTCTGTTGTGCCAGCGCTATCGACTCGTCTTTAAGAAAATCCCTCCGGATGTGCTCTTTCGTCATTGGGCTCCCTGCCCAATGTTGCATCCAAGCCACACAACTTCACCTCATCCAGCTGTCTGTACCACAATCCATATACGATGTGCCTGCGAGATATCTCAATACATGCTTGCACGCCTTCCGGTGGAAGCTTGGTAGGCTTAACCATAACCTTGAAAGCTGATTAACAGCCTGCTATGTCGGGTCGTGTATTGACCGGATACATAAAGTGACCCACCAAGCTGTCGATAAGCATTGGCATCCACTACCTCCGCAGTAGCATCCTCCTTCCTCCATCCACCGGGGAAGAGGAGTATCCGCGAGCTTATGACCATGCATGTTGAACTTCTCCGGTATCTCCGAGCATACTTACCACTGAGAAACAAATAGTCCATCACTACGCTACCAAATTTCCAATCCCGGGAAATAATGAGAGGCCAAGTCCTTCATCTCAAACTCTTTTGTTAGTATGAATGTTTCATCGTAAGATCACCCCAGCTACGCATAAAAAATAGCCCTAACATCAATTGTGGGCGCAAAATACCTTTAAGATTGCGCACAAATTCAAGTTAAGCACAAAAGATATTAAGCGGATAAAAAATAACATAGCTCCATAGATCCAATGAACAAGACAAAGAAGAATGTATATGAAAGAATTTTGTATTATATTAAAGAATGGGGCACTGAGAGGAAAACAAGAAAGGTGTTTTCCGGTTCTCCTCGGTGGGATGGGTTCTTGGAAGTCCTCGGTGTTTCGGATCTAGCATTTCTACTCTCTTATGGATGTGGAAAAACAAACATAGAACTCAATGGGAGTTCACAAAACAAAATGGGGAAAATGGTGACCAAGAGAAAGTCTAGAGTGATACAATGCAATGAAGGTGACTAATGAATGAGGAAAACCCCCTATTTATAACAAAATATTGGGCGGTCTAGGGCACAAGTTGCATGAATAAAATATTATTAATCTAATTATAGAAGCACCTTTTAGGAATATTTTATTATATTTGTTGGAGGAAAAGGATTCTTGACTTGGGTCGATTCCTTTATTTATAAATAATAAATAAATAAATGATTTATTTATCATTTTAGGGGAATGATGGGAATATAATTAAATAAATAATGGTTTATTTAATTATTTATGGATGATTTAGTCAAATTTAACTAAGAATATTATTTAAATAATGATTTAAATAACTTATTCTTAAGAAATAATTAAATAAATAAGGATTTGTTTAATTAAGTTCCTTATTTTTTGGGTTAAATATGACTAGGAAATATAAACAAATGAGTTATTTTATATGGTCAAAATAAATTTTACTTAGGGTAAAATTGGTCTTACATGGTGTACTTGGGTTCGTAATAATAATAGGTTAGATGACAAAAAATGGTGTAATACTTTTGCAAGATCCTCCTTGCATGAGAGTATCAACGACTCATCACTGTGAAATCAAATCATACGCAAAGTACAATGATCGATAACTAACCCTCCATCACAATACGGTATGGAGGTTCGGATGCGCACTCACTCTTGGAGAATCCGTCCCGGTGAAATAGCGCTCTGTCAGTGTGTGCCAAGCACGAGGTGCTTGTTTCAACTATCACAACGCTCTCTTGAGCCTGCATGCGACTCATTGTGAAGATCTCGAAACCTTCGGGTTGCTCTATGTGCACCTCCTCCTCGGTGACTCCTTTGAGGAACGCGGTCTTCACATCCATCGATGAATGTACTACCCCATCTATGTTGAGAAGCAAAGAATCGTGCGTATGGAAGAATACCTTGCGATAGGTGCAAGGTCTCCTCATAATCGATCCCTCAATCGCAGCAGCCTCGGGCAACAAATCTTGCCTTGTACTTCTCCACCTCCCGTCCGGTGCACCTTCCGCCTGGCAGATCCATCTCGAACCCACCACTTCGAGTTCCCCTGCGGTCTCGAGACAATCTCATATATTCTGACAATCGATCATACTCTTCCACCATGGCATCTACCCATGCGGGGGTCCTCCACTTCCTCGAAAGAGGATGGCTGCATGCGATACACTTGCTCCCGGGTCGTATCCCGATATCTTGGGTGGGTGTTGTCTGTCTGCGCTGTGTTGTGGGTGGTCGGAAACCTTCTCTGCATCTTGAACGGTCGCTCGACACGTAGTGCGCTTGCGCCCTCTCGGTGGTTGGTCTTGTAAGTGGTCTCTTCCACTCCATGAACCTCCTCTTGTGGCTGATCCACATCACGAGGCTCATCATGGGAACTAATAGCTCCTCATCTGCATGCAAGTGTGGCTCCCTCTCAAGTGAACACTTCATGGCTTTCTCCTCTGAAATTTGATATCCGTCGCACAACGGTCTTGCTGTTGTTTGGAAAATACACACGATAGTTGTGGGGCATATTAGTGTACCCCACAAATATCCCAACCTGTGATGGAAACTCCAGCTTCTTCCTGGCATCCTTTGTCACATGAATGTAAGCAAGGTGAACCAAAAATCCTCAAATGGGAAATATCGGGCTTCTTATGACCTCCTCGGGTGTACTCATGCCAAGTATCTTGTGAGGACAACGGATTGCACATATGCGTAGTGGCCGTGCACTCCGCCCACAAGTGAATGGGAAGGCCACAGTCATGCAACATTGTCGTGCAACACCAGTCGATGCAATTTCTTGGCTCAGCAACCAGATTATAACGTGAGTTTATGAGGTGCTATGGCTCTTCGAATTCATACACTTGCTTTGCCAAAAGTCCTTGAATTACGAGAGATGAATTCACCACCATTGTCCTCCTGAAGCCTTCTGCTTCCCAGGATTCTTTCTCAACCAGCGCCTTGAACTCACGGAACTTTGAGTATGTCTCACTCTTCTTGCGCAAGAAGAAGATCCGGCCTTTCGAAGAAAAATCGTCAACAAATATCACATAGTGCACATGCTTTGTTGTCGTAGCTGCGAGAAAGGTCCACACACGTACGTGTGTGAATTCTCTCAAGGATTTCGTGCTTTTGACTATCCTTCCTCGTGAAAAGGTGACTTTCACAATTTTCCCCAAGGTACATCCCTTGCACTAATGTTACTTGTAGTCACCCTTGGGAAGCCCAGTGAAATACATTTGCTGGAGGTATCTTCAAGCTCCCATGGTGAAGGTGGCCCAATCTCCCGATGCCACAACTCACCATCATCCCGACTCACCACTCCCTTCCTGCACTACCCGTGGAAGAAGTAATCTACCTACAATTGATAAAGGTTCTTAACTCGAACCCCTATCCTCAAGGTCTCCTGGGTTGCCTTCTGCTATGTGAGGAAAACGCACCACTGCGTAAAGACAACATCATATCCCTTGTCTTCTAACATCGCAACGAGAGATAAGATTATTCTTCAATCTGGAACGTGCATCACTTCCTTCGATACGAAGGGTTTACCGAGACTCCCTCTCAAAGGAAATGGTACCAACAACGATCACGCAACTGTATCTACCATCTGTCGCCCATCTCGATGTGCTCCAAGATCTTTCTCATCCAGGATCGGTAAAAAAAAATTCGATCTCTTTTGTCATGTGAAAAGACGCACCTGTCCGAAAACCACCTTTGAACCCATCACACTTGAGACCAAGCATGCGATCGGCGAAAAATCGACTCAGCTGAGGCTAAGGCCTCTTTAGCTACGGATCCGACGGCACTGTGCTTTTCTTCTTCTGTAGGACAATTTGTGGCATAATGTCCGTGTTGAATTTTAATGAAAGCACTTCACCTTGGACATGTCCTGTGCCTTTCGCACCGAATGAGAAGATTTCTTGCTCTTCCTCTTCTTTGCTTTGGTAGCCAGTGCAATTCTCTTCATCGAGTTCTTTGATGAAGATCCGTCCCTAAGTATAACTTCACCTTATCTCCTCTTGCACAAGATCCGAACAAAGTCGCTCCCATCCTGGCAATTTCTCCCGGAGCCATTGACAAAGTCACGGTAAGATACCCATCTTCGGAAGCCCGAGGAGATCCAAGCTCAACAAGTCCTCATCATCGGCGGCCACCGCCCCACGGCCTCATCCCTGCATTGGATGAACTTCATGAGGTACTTAGGCATCATCGCCTTTCTCCATATTTATGTTTACGAGTTTATCCTTAGCTTAACTTCCTCACAGTCGCTCTTGCTTTGGAATAAATGTTGTCAAGGATTTCCACATCAAGAATGGAGAAGCCTTACCATGAAGGGTGGATACTATGTGATCCTTCACGCCCTCCAACGGAGAATCTTGAGCACTTTGTTGTCTTCTTTCCATGCGTCGAGTACGGCGACATCACTAGAAGTAGGCTTTAAGACTTCTGCATCTATGAACTTGTCAACCCATTGTCATCCGACCAGCTTCCATCTGTCCTTCCATGCAATATAATTTGAGGCGCCCTCAATGGCACACTCCAATCGCAATCCGTTGAAAGACATCTCAACTTCGACACCAAGAAAACACTCTTTGCCAAATTCGAATTCACGACACAAAACTCAGCACTTCAATGTTTTGCAATTGCTCCAATGATCAATATCGCTGCGGTACCATGTAGAATTTGAATAAATGTTAAATTATTCACTAGATTATCTGATCACACTATTTGAGCTTCATATAATACATAACCTCTTCTACTATTGATCATTAATTGCGGAAATATAAACAATCGCATGCGCACATTAAAACCATAAACAATCACACATATAAACATAGTATTTATGGGAAAGCTTAAAATTTAAGAAAACCCCCAACTATCTATATATTATAATGATAGAGATCATGTAACAATCATTGTACAAACTCTCACAAGCTCTCGGTACAATCTCCAATTGTTACACAATACCTAGCTCGAGATCTAGCAAAACACATGCTCCAATGCGCTCCACTGTTAGCCTACCTCTCTTTAACACAATCCAAGATGAATAATGGCCCAGTACGAGTTCAAATCCCTACGGTATACCTTTGCTGCAATCCTCATTGGCATCTCCATCGATGTGTGGGGAAAACTCATGCACAGGTATAGTCTGGCCAGTAGTCACACTTGCTCTTTCACCTACCTCTTCATGGTCTCCTTTGGCTTCCCATCCATACCTTTGATTAAGCGTGTATTCTTTAGTTGATTTATGAGTTTATAATTAGTGAATTAATTAATAATTAATTCACACCACTCACTAGTGTATCAATTAGTTAGACTAGATACAACTAGCTCAACTATGTTTAGCGGGTTAAACTAAACACGACTCCATTAACTCCTCCAATCGACTCCACCAAACTTTGTCCCCCGAGTTCTAAGCGAAGTCTCCATGCAATAGCTCCACTAAACCCTCGGGGAATAGTGTAATTCCTTACATCGGTACATGTGCCACATCTGTACATAGCGGGGTACTCAGAGAGGATAAGATAATGTTTAGAGTCAAAATATTATTAAGAGCTAATAATATTCGACATATCTATTTTAGTGGAAATCTAAAAATAGATTATGTGATATGTCTAAAAATACAAGTCCATCTATTTTTTCCAACTAGGCCAACCATCCACAAATAGCATCCTGCAACTCTAGAACATGATCCATATGTCTAAAAATGAACATAGTCTAAAAAAAATAGACTTTGCGCCAAAAATGACATCTTGAACCCCACTTAGTGAAGGCAACTTCTTTCCACTAAGCTCATCATCTTGTTGCAATCTCAACACTATGTTAGCTTGAACATACATATGAAAAATTTTACACAATGCCATGTTAGATTCAAGAGCTTCACACGATCTAATGCCCAAGGTGGTAATGAAGCTTAGGCTTAGAGATTACCAAATCATACAAAAATTTGTATTCTTTTGACTCAAGCGAGTCAAATGTTTGGGTTTAATCAAAGATTTGTATGTGTTAATCTAGCTCAAATTCATAACTAAGAGTCTAGTAATGGATATAGTTGTAGTGACATTCCCCCTAAGTGTGGCATGCTCTTATCGAATCTTGGGAGCCAAACTTCGAGGAAATATTCAAATGGATATGTCTTATGCCACCATCCTGGTACCTTACAACGAGAAGACTATCGAGAGAATCTCACCTTAGGTACATGGTGAGCAACATAGATAAACCAAACAACTCTGCGATCTATTCCATTCGGTCTAGTTTAGATTCCTTTATCTTATGTAACGACGAAAAAATTACCCAACAAGATAAAGAGAACGTAGACGATTGATTACCAGAAAATCAAATCTTCCTCGAATCAACTTCGAAACATTGACATTCAACGACAACAAGAAAACGAAAAATGAGTCAAATATAATTTGGACGATCGCTTTGATGGATCCTGGCAATAAAGCAAGCACGGTGCGGGCGTATGGATCAGAATACAAATCGAGTTTTTCATACAAATTGGATTTCCATGCACACTAACAATAATATCGGCGAGTACGAAGCCCTCCTCCCGAGGCTTACAATTGCTTAAACAATTAAAAGCCCAAAAGGATATCCATCCTAGGAGATTTTTGAACTTATCATAAAACAAATCGGAGGAGAATACTCGGCCAATCAAAGCTTAGGGGAATATCGGAACGCGCACTCAATTTATTGAAAACTTTTGAAAGAGCATGTTTTCATTCATAGAGCGTTTAATCATTTGGAAAATGAACTCGCTTTCAACGCCAATATTTGTCAAATACCCGAGATAAATGAACAAATTAGCGTAAAGATAAAACACAAGCTTTGTTGTGCCTAATAACGAAGATCAATGGAAAGTTTTTGATTCGACCAACACATAGACGATTTCTTAAATTCATAAAACGATTTCACCATGCCAACATCGAATCTAGCCATAGTATTTGTTTGTATATCGAAGAAATCCCAGTGAAATAACACACTCTGTTGATATAAATCATTATGAGAATGCATTGAAGCGAGTTAATCGACAACACGGACCAAAAAGACTTGGAAATCTTCTGGAAATTGCAAAAATGATCAGAATTCTAAAGAGGTCTCACCTTTCAGAACACCTTTTTTATTTTAACTATGTAGCGAAAAGAGCCGGGGATGGAGCCTATAGAGACAAACGTAGAAGAACACAACATAGGCTCCTTAACGGAGACCCAAGATGATTAAATTGTCAGGCACTCTTCCAACTCACATAAAATCGCAATACATAGAGTACATTCCAAAGAGTTTAAAGATGTGTTTTCTTGGGCATCTGCAGATGCGAAGTCTTATGATGTAACATCATTCGATAAAGATTCCCTAAAGGAAAATCAAAAGCCTTTTAAACAAAAGCGAGGAGGATAAACCCACTTTGTGCACGCCCGGTTAAGGCGAGGAGATCGAAAAGATGCATCTGTACACGGAATCATAGTGCCCATTAGATTTTCGAATGGGTATCAGAATTTAGTTTGTTAGAAAGAAAAAACGGGAAATCGAGCTCTGTATCGACTTCGAAACTTAAGCAGGCATCCCTAAAGACAAATACCCATTTCCCAAGATGGATCATATGCTTTAGAAGGTAGTTGGGTCAAGGATATCACTCTTAGATGGGTTCTCGATTTACAACCGAATTGTTGGTGCTCCCAAGTGATCAAATCAAAAGCTGTTTTTACCACACCTTGGGGCACCTTTATGTATGTCAAAATTCCTTTCGGGTTAATGAATGCGAGGGCCACCTTCCAAAGGGACATGGACATAGCCTTTTCTAAAGATATTGGCTATTTCATAATTATTTACCTTGATGACATAACTCTCTTTTCAAAGGCGGTAGAAGAACATTTGATTCATGAAAAGTTTTTGAGAAGTGTAGAAATTTGGCTTGTCATTAAATCCCAAGAGGCCTCTTTGGTCTCCAAGAAAGGTAAACTTCTTGGACATATAATTCGGAAGAGGGAATCAAAATAGACCCTACAAGGATAGATATTACAAATCGGCGATCCAGAAGCCTCAAGTTGCAATCTTTCATCGGAAAGATTAATTTTTGGAGAAGGTTTATCCCTAACCTTGTTTGACCTATTAAAAAACATTACAAACAGCCATAGAAAGAATGTGGGTGTAAAATGGACTTTACCAGCTAAACAATCATTCAAGCTGGTCAAACAAACTCTTACCGAACAGGATCACAGTTAGTCCGATTTTACCAAATATTTTTACATCTTTTTATTTTGCATACGAGCATACAATAGGCTGAGTTTTACTTCAAAGAATGATTTGGGGCAAAAGAAAAACCAATATATTTCTTTAGTAGGGCCTTGAGGATGCTCCTCTCAAGTATAATATCATGAAGAAGCAAGCCTTAGCATTAGTGAAAGCATGAAAAGACTTTAGGGTCTATATTTTACACTCTCACATAATTGCTTTTGTTCCACATCTTGTTGTCGAGGAAGTGCAGGTCAAGACCTACGATGGTAAAGGGGAAAATGGATTGCAACTATTCTTGAATATGACTTAGAAATCAGGCCCACCAAACTAGTTAAAGGGCAAGGATTAGCAAAACTTGTAGCTGAATCTAATTTCCAAGCACTAGATATGAATATGGTGGATGTGTGTTGGAAGAAATAGAAAGAATCTACGACTCCTTTTAGCGGAAAACATTTCTAAATTCTCCTTGGTATCTTTGACATTATTTATGTGCTTGCATAGTTAAATGCCCCTCCTTTTCTTTGTCTAAAACTAAAGCTAGATTCTTGAAACAAAAGGCTTTGAGTTTTTTCATATTAGATGGAGTATTATATTGGAAAAATGTTGTTGGAATTTTGCTTAAATGTTATGCGGGAAAAATCATGCATGAGTTGCATGACGGAGAATGTGGAGGACCTCTACGGAAGGCCAAGCAAACGAAATTCTTAGATGCAGTTGCCTTCGAAGCACCCTTTTCTCGACACTCAAAATATGGTAATGTCTTGCCATAAGTGTCGAATTTTTTATGGCAAAAGAAAACTTCTTCCCTTACCCTTACATCCTATCGAAGTTGAGGCACCTTTTCCGCAATGGGGTTTAGACTTCATTGGGGAAATTCACCATCCTCCTCGGCTCAACATAAGTGGATCCTCACGACCCGCCGACTTCTTTGCAAGTGGATAGAAGCTATACCATCCCGGAAATGCTAATGACTCGTCATTATCAAGTTTCTTGAAACTAATATCCTATCGATTTGATTTGTCCCAAAAAAAATCATATGAGACAATCACTGCTGCTTTCAAATCTAAGAAGATGGTTGATTTACTACAAATACCACATAACCTTGGAGGCCATTCACTTACTATCCCCAAGGAAATGGATTAGTTAGATCTTCCAACAAGAGCCTCATCAATATCATTAAAAAACATTTGGAGCAAAATAAAAAATCATGGCACGATGGCATTTTGTGGTTCCATGCCTTGTGAAATTTGATAGATTAACTACAAAGAAGTCAATAAATATGTCTCCCTATCGGTTAGTTTCTGGCATGCTGGATTCAATTTTTCCTACCTCATTGGGAGTTCCGGTCATGGAAAACTCCTTCAAGAAGTCACAGTTAACGAAGAATGATATGCGAGAGAAGGATCAACCAAACAATCCATTTACGGCCAGACCGGAAAAGAAGTTTATGAGAGAACACGGTTAGTCCAACAAAAATATGAAGAAACTTTTTGATAAGACGACTAAGAGAAACAATTTTCCAAATTGGAAATGTTGTTCTTAAATAGGTTCAAGAAGGAAGAGAAGGAAAACATGGCAAGTTTGACAACTTGTGGAAAGGGCCATATATTATCCATGCGGAAAGGGGTCACAATGCATTTTTCTTGAAAGAATTGAATGGATAAGGTCTGTATGGAGGTCCTGTCGATAGCGGGATGCTCACGCATTACTTACGCAAGAATCTTGAGTTTAAAGAATTTTATTTTTCATTGTAGATATCATAGTCCAACCATTGCTTTCAAGTTAACAAAAATCCAAAAATACAAAAACAAAGAAAGAAAGAAAAGAGGGCAAATGGTAAAAACAATAAAGGTAAAGCCCCCATACCAAAAAAGGGAAACAAATTCTGAGAGTATATGACTTAAATGCCACTCACGAATAACACACTTCTAGTTAGTCAAACAACCTAAACTTGACTAATTAGCTTTAAATTTCATTGATAGGATAGCGAATTTGATTTGCTAAAGCGTGTTTAATCTTGGCTTATCGGTAGATAGTTTAGGTTAGAAATCAAGGTTCAAACAAGCTAAAAGCTGAACCTAAGTTTCCAAAAGAAAAGATGACTCAAATGTTCTTTCACAAGGTCAAAAGATGAAAAAATATGGTTCCAATCAACTCCGAAGAAAACAAGGAAGAAACAACTCAAAAAGTCAAAACGGTGTAAAGATGAAGGAAGTGCTTTAAATTTTCCAGATCTTAACCCTTCCATTTTGACTTAATTTTCTGCAAAAAATAAATGTACGTGACAGCTTGTTTTATGCCATAGACCGACTAAGTTAGGTATTTAATCGACTTGAATGCTTTAAAATTTCTGTCGTAGAATTTAGAGAATAAAGTACGATGGGCCAGAGTTTAATCCCAACCGAGATAGTAGATTAGGTAGAGAATTATATGGATTCAACCGTTTAATCAAATCCATGGAGAAATAAGGGTAGAAATAGACTATATTTTAGCTTTCGGAAGGTACGTCGCCCAGCAAAAGAGTTTGCCAATCCAAGTGCACTCTAATGAAGAAAAATGTTGAACTGTGGGATTGGGTAGGTATAAAAGCTTGTTGATAAAAGATCCAATGTTTTCCATGGTGCTAACTTATTTCTGAAACAAGGAAGTCATTCAAGTAAATAAATCAGCCCAATGGATGGGGGAGCAGGCGGTAAGCATCTCGGGGGATACGGTGCGAAATTAACGAGTGCCTTCAGAAAGGCACCATCCCCAAGTGGAGCCACTGTTAGCCACCTATAAAAATTGTCATACCAAATGGTGGCTAAATGATTTTTGAGCCTTCAAGGAACATAATTTATTGCAAAAAAGTGTTGGCTCTTGAATACTCTTAAAGGCCTCATGCCTCTGTCCAAAATCTTTATTTTCGATTTCCATTTTATACTGCGAGTCTGCTAAATTCCAAAGAGAAAAAACTGCTGCAAAAACCATCATTTTCCCCTTCTCCTCACATCTAACCTTCATTTGCTCTCCTTTTTCCCCATAAATTTCCCCTATTTTTCATGTTTTCCTTTCATGAAAATCACCCTTCCGTAGTTGAAAATCCGTTCTTTAGTGACATTTCCCGTTTAGATTCCTTTGAAAACCATGAAAAATTCATAAAAATTCGTGTTTTGATTACGAGGCTATGGCCCCTTTGGCACAAGCCCATAACCACTTCCCCCACATGCCCTTACCATAAAAAACCAAGTGCCGGCCCCTCACGGCGCTTGTCGCATCGCACAAATTCAAGATGCGCAGGATTTTGCCATCGTCCAAAAGTTCGAATGCGATTGGCCTTTTGTGTTTAAAACCCCGATCACATTTCGTTCCCTATCGTTCTTTCCCTTTATAAAAACATGAAACCCACTTTTCCAAAGTTTAAACAAAAAACCTAAAGTCATGTGTTGAAATATTTTAATGGGTTGATTGAAAAGAGCGCGATCGCAAAATCGCAATCGGAGAAAATACAATGGGTAGATTGAAAGACCGAGCCGATGACCGATTGCGATTGGCCCTTTTGTACGTACCCCCGAGCATATTACGTTCCGTAAAGACCCACAGGCCCCACGATCGGGCGCCTATCATGTATGTATATCTCGATTCATTTAAAAACCTTTGTTTTTTTGTTGAAAACTTTAGGTTTCATATGTTATAAAGGATTTTTCCGCGGTCACTCTCAGAACTAATCCCCCACGGAGTTGATCGAACGGCAGGTCAGCGGCCATCGGCTCCGTCACATCGCAAAGTTCAATCGCACGTTTGTTCATCCTCCGATCGGCCCGAGTCCCTACCGGTTCGTTTCCCACCATCGATCTAGTATCGGATCAACGACCATCGCTTAATCGCCTCGGCCCTTTCAATCGCATCGCAAAACTTACATCGCGTCCACTTTCTTGTTCGCCGATTGACCTCTCTCCGTTATTCTCCACGAAATCGATGCGGTCTGCGGATCGGCGGCCTGCCTTTCCATCGCATCGCATGTTTTGATCGGCCCATTTGCCGCCACCCCAGGTGCAATTTCCAGGTTGGTCCAAGACAGGCGTCCGTGTAGAATCGGGACGGTCCAAAATCCTCTTACTTGTTCTTTTCACGCTCTTCTTTTACCTCTTTTTGAGTAAATCTCCACCGTTGGATGTTTTCATCCAACGGCCACGCTCCTCTCCGCCTTCCGAGAAGCGGTTTACTGCCACATTTCGCGGGGTTTCTTAACTATTTTTGTGTTTTGCGGGTGTTTTTTATGGTTTTCCATTGTATAATGAAAACCAGGCCGAAGGTACAGAACATTTTCTGCGCGAGCTATTAAAGAGAACCATTTGCGGTTTCATTCAATGTTTTATCAATGTTTCATGGGCATTGATACCTTTACGCTTCGAGCGACTCTACACATTGACACGACAGCAGTTCAAGCGCATTTAAAAAAATCGGTTTGAAAGACGAGTGCGGCGAGATGAAAGGCGAAGATAGATTTGGGAACTACGGCTTAAAATAATGATCAAAAGCTTGTTTGCATAGCCAAACACATTTAAAGGAAGTTATAAGTGTTTGACGGGCGGAAAGGACCTCCTTATTTGCATTTTTGAGGCGAATTGATTCCTTAGCTACCATAAACGCCACCTGTGCCTTAAAAGAATTGAAAACGAGAGGCCGAAGTTATTTGTTAAAGAAATATCTGCCTCCAACACTACTAAAGAAGTTAATTTTCCCACGAAGTTAATACAATAAATATCTTCGGGATTACTCACGTTGTACGAGCACAGAAGTCAACAAAACTCCCCACCCAGGGTTTAAATATTAATTGTAAAACGAGTTAATGCGAACCACTGTAAACTTCTTCATCGAGCCTCTCAAAGGTGAGAAGTCTTCACTTTGTATTAATTGTCCTTGAGATGTTTGACTGGATCTCACCTCCTCATCTTCCTATAAATACTGTTGTGGAAGATGAACAGTTGTTGGTTGTTGTTTGATCACAAGTTGTAATACGAAACTCTTTGAATTAAATGCATAATCTGTTGAAGTTGAAGAACAAATTGAAGTTTTGGGGTCTTGATGATGTTGTTGCATGCTTGTCCTGAGAAGGCTCTATCATTGGATCCATGAGCTTGGGTAGTCGGTGAAGTATTCTGGAGGCTGACATTTATGTTTTCCCCCTATTTTTCATTATGTTTCATAATTTCTTACTACGGTAGGATAGAAAGTATTAGACGCTGAAAATGACTCTTGGAAGCACATGAGCCTATTCATCCTTCCTTCATTTATGTTTGCCTCTTCTGCGAAGTATTTTAGAGGCTTTAGTCTTTCTCTTTAGTCTTCATGCTTGTTTATTTCCTTAATAAGTTTGAACGGTTGGTTGACATGATTTGTAGTTTTCTGCTTGTCTCATACATTTTAAAAAGCATTATTGAAGTCTCCCTTTGAAGTTCTTTGCTTATAGTGCATCAAAGAGGTTTGTTTTGATCTTGCCCTTTGTCCTCACTTAAGCAGGAGGTTGGCTTAAGGTCGTTATAATTATGATCATAGATGTTTTTAGGTGTTCCCTCGTCTATGATTGTATTATCAATAAATCTTTTATGTTTTTCTAAGTCCTTTAGAATAAAATCTTTGAGGAAATAGGTGTTCCCCGAATCTTAGATTTCATTTTAAAAGTTGTTTGAGAATGTTATTTGCTTAGAAGGTGTGATTTGTAGAATTTATGGTTATGCTGTCTATCAAAGAACTCTTTATTGTTTTGGAAATTATGCTTTCAAATTCTCTTTGTTGAGAATTCAATTTCTCTTTCCAAATCATTAATGTTCATCATTCCAAAAAAAAAAAAAAGGATCTTTGTGGCCAAGTTAGATTTTCCCTTTGATATCCCATATCCTTTGATGAGTTTGTCATGACCTTATTTTAGCTCCATTTCCCAAGCTAGACAATGTTTCTCCGATGCATGTATCTTTCCTAGACCTTTTCATGTTTTCTTGTATACGTTCAATACCAACGAAAAAAACAAACATCTACACTTAATAACTAGTCTAAAATTAATACTATAAGCACACAAGATAAACTTTTGCAAACAAACATTTGAAGTCCCTCTGCGAGAACGAGGAGGACTAGATCCTCGTAACTCTAAAAATTAGTTACGATGTTGCCTTGTCTTTTTATTTTCCAAACTATCAAAACACGGGACATAGCAAAGAAGCCAACTTGACACAAATATGTTGGGAAACTCATTCATGTGCTGTTTTGTTGCTACTCGAGGGCAAGGAACCCCAAACTTGGTTGGGCGTGTGCACTCATCTCACCGGTCAACTCATCTCAATCGTTACGTTCCAACTTGAACACAATCGTTCCAATGAGCACCCTGGTTTCATTCCAACATAGGTGTGCTGCTTGTTAACTCAATTTGGGGGAGGAACCAACACTTAGAGTGCTCGGTTGAGATGATGACTCAACTCAAGATGCATTGTGTGTGACGAGCACCCGGGGGCCCTTACCTACATTCACGAGGGTTGATATCGAGTTCATTTATGAACTGTCCTATTGTTGTGAGGGTCGGGGAGTTTGTATTTTCCCACAAGGTCTCGTTCCTACCCATGTGGATCATGGTTTAAGGATAAATTATTGAAAATCATGAGCTTGTATCACAAAGGGGAAAGGTTAGAAAGTAATATGAACTGTACGCAAAAGAATGTGATTATAGTTCCATGGAGGAAACATTGGTCATTGGTAAAAAATGTGCCTAAAAAAAAAAATCTGCAATAAAATCAACTTTATAAGAACCAAAATGATTCAATATGATGATGTCAATCATGGGGAATGATTCACCATTTTTGGAGTAAAATGGTAAAAACATAAAAAATAATAAAAAACCTATTTTTTTCAACTTGTATTTTAGTTTATCTCCCTATATTATTTTACTCAAATTTCAAGTAGAAACACTCATTGGATGCGAGTTTAATTTTGTCCAAGGATTACCATGTTGTGTACTTTTAATGGACCCTACTACGAAAAATATGAAATACATGAAAAAAATATACTTGTTCCAACTCCCTCTTTCCTTCACATCTCTTGTACGCAGACACCCTTCTTTTCAAGGTATCATGGAACAATCTCCACTCTTTGTTCTTGTGACAAGATTTTGGTCATATTTCTTGCTCATTACTTTCCATTTTTGTTAAGAAGGCATTGTAGTGATCCTTCCCAAACTTCTATATGATTGTGACTTACTCATGAAAGTGATGTTTCTTGACCTTCAAGTTATCTTCTTGCACTTCTACCTTTCAAGATGAACACATATTTACTTCATTGTTTCTAGGTGCCATATATTGAGCTTCCCTTTGAATCCTTTTCATCCATTTAGTTGACTTTGCCTCAACTATGATCATGTATTCCTACACCATTCTACTAGGTAGCAAAATAATATGTTAACTAGATAATCAAACCAAAAATGAAATAGACTTCCTCCTACATGGTGACCTTCTCCTATCATCAACATCTTCATCGACCATCTCCACTTGAACTTTCCTTATTGTTGAAAAATCAATCCTAGTAGGATTTAGGATTTGACTCCTCTTTCTTGATAGTTAGTTACTTGTGAATTATGTTGGTTTTCTTTTAATTCTTATTTAGTTTATCTTTCATCAAGCAATTACCAAAATATATGTGTATGAAGATCACAAGAACAAGAGACACAAGATGCGGGCGCACAGCTAGGGAAAAGCCCTATGAGGGAAAACCGATCGAAACTCTTCCTTGATGGTTAAATCAAGATTATACACTTAAATACTTCTAGACCTAGAAAAATACACTCCTCCAACCACCGAACAACCCTCCCTTCTTGTGGATATCCTTTTCTCATCCTTACGAAGTGTCGATACTTCAAGGTGCGGCTTCATGTAATTTCTGTGTCGTAGCAGAGTAGATTTCCGACTGACTTGAGAACCTTAACCCTACAACATAAATATAATTTTGGCCCAGCTTCAACCCAATATCTTCGCATGTGTGAGAAAGATAGCCCAAAAAGGCGAAGTTCGGTTCTTCCCAAATTTTCTCCTTCCTTCTCTTGCAATTTCACACTCTTGCCATCTACGCTTCTTAGAGATCGAACTTGATGATAATACCCTCCAAATGAAGTTGAGTTGTAATGTATAGGCTTCTTGTGAGGTCAAAATTTCCCTAATCCAAGGCTTGTTGAGCGGGGACGACTTCGAATGTGGAGGTGACAAATTACCCTTTTGACTCAAAAATATTTATTTTTACATGATACAAAAGCCCAAGAATGTAATAATAATGAAAATGAATCTAATGACTCGAAAAAAACCTAGAAGTCCTCAATGGGGAATTTGAACTAGAAATCATTGACCAAGCATGCGACCCATGCTTTAATAAGTCATTTTCTTTAATAATAAATCTTTCTTTTGACAATTACAATTATGAAGACCCGAAGTAGTTACATTCTTCAGCACTCCCTCTTAACTAGGGATGTATTCATAATTACATATATACAAGTTACATGGAATATTTCAAAATGATCTTGAACTACGAATGGTTCTAGCACACTCAATGTTGCGGACTAGATTCCTAACGATGGTAATCTATGCGAGTGGGAGTAAGATGGACTAAAGCTTTCAACTAGTGTAGGTACCATCGAGGCTTACTAACCGCCATCAACCCGGGGATCTGGGTGTATCCCAAGGTCGAAGCTCAGAGACCAATGCCACCTCCTCTTTACGATTTAGACATCAAACACACATAGGGCTGGCCAAATGTCCTCCCAAGCATCTACCATCAGATGCTTCCATTCTCCTATCCAAACTAGACATATCCATTTGTCCAAGCATGCTTCCGAGTGTTCAATCTTCTTGTGTGGAGAAATTTACTGTGCAAACATGAAACCCCAATAAAAAATAAAATTTTAAATATACAAGTAATCACAAACCTTTGGGATCTCGGTGTTAGTTTTGCTAATATCATCATCAAGTTATCCATATTCAATTTTTTGAAAGCTTTCTTATTCTTTCATTTTCTTGACATCACAAATCCATTTTCTAATTTCTTCTACAAGGTATCTATCATGATTATCATAATGTACCCTCCCCTCTCAAGTTTGAGGGATATGTAAACTTTCTTCTTCGAGACTCCCTCTTAACTTAGGAGATCAACTACTTCATTCTTTATAAAAATCGAAGAACCTTTCATGGCTTCATTCCTTGATGTCATAATTCATATGCTTCCTCCATCATGTATACAAGCATATTTATTATCTTTAAGATTATGTGCAAAACTTTAATAGCAAGCACAACCAAAAACGAATGTCCAAAAGCATGAAGTTATCTATATCAAAATTGTGTCAATACTATAATGAAACATTATACTTTGGATATTAAATAGTTAAACCTATCTAGGTTCATGAGACACATATTTTTACATGTTAGACATCAACTTCTTGCTAGTGTTTTGTCATAAACCCTAGACTTCATCATCAAGACTTCAAAACTCAATCAAGATATCAATCTCATTATATGTGAGGCCTCAATATTACTTTTAGAGATATGTAATGATTCTACCATGACTTGATGCAAACCCTAGATTCCATCTTTAAGACACAAAATACTTAAATAACAATCCAATCATGGTACTATCTAAGGTTTCAACAACATGCTTTTACATGACATACTTTTAATAGGTTTATTGCAAATCCTAGACTAAATCATACTGAAAACAATATCATATCCTAGAATATCAATTTCTACTAGAGCTTTACAGGACCTTAGGTTTCATAAACTAAAACATGAAAATTAAAAATTAGGACAACATACTCATATATACATATCTAGGATTCATTTCACATCAATATCTACTAAGTAAACCCAAGACATAAACATCAATACAATGAAGTTAAATTTTCATTTTAAGTGAGGTTTTGATCATACGAACGGATATACACCTATGGTTTTATTCCTATGACCTAATTTTTAACTAATACGAGGGTCTTTCTTATAAACCTAAATTTGCAAGCCCTAAATGTTGGGGTTTCCAATACATAACTTAGAGATTAACAACAAACCCTAAGGACTAGGTTTCTATCATAACAATACCAAGCCCCTAAACATAAAAAATGAATAGGTTTTCTAGATTTCATTAACAACCCTAAGTAGAATGGAGTTTTGATAAGCAATATCGACATACCCTTGAAGTTGGGGTATTATAGTAAACCTTTTTATGGTTCCATGAGAATGATAAGATAATGAGGGTAGATTCAATTTAATGATTAATCACCCTAACATAAGTCTTTGTGATTCAAAACCCTATAGACATAATAATGTCGATAATGTAAAGTAATTTTAAAATAATAATGATCGTACCTTTTATATGAAGAGAACTTTAAAACAAAGCTAATAGTATAAGACATGCCTTGAGTTGTTCATTAACAAACCTTGTAGGTAATAAATTCTCAAAAGGGAAACCTTCCATGCTTCAAGTCTATCCTTTGAAGCCTCCTCCATAACCCTTTAGAATTCAACAAGATTTCCTAACCAAGGAAAATACAAAAGAAGAGTTATTAGCATGTAACACAAACAAATATTAATATGAGAGGAAATGGCTTATAACAAAGGGAAAAAGATTCTTATCTTTTGGTTAAATTGTGGAGGCTCCCTTCTTATGCATTCTTCAATCGTTCTATTCTTCCTTTTTCAATTTCATTATTCCTGGGGTTGGCAAGGAAAAATGAGCTCCCTCTTACTACTTGCTTCTTTATAATATGCGATCAATTATTTTGAAGTGTATTCTCTTCCATTGTTGGATCTCAAAGTTTTTATCTTTCTTTAGATTAAGGTCTTCACTTTGGATCTAAAATCACTTGAACTTTTCAAATACGTCGTCCTCTTTCTTAAGAACATAGAGCCATGTATTTTTAGAGTGATCATCAATGATGGTCACATTGTTACCTAAATAAATCCCTCTTGCGGACAAGAGCAATCTCCCTAGAATGTTAGAGAAAAACTAGAAACAAACAAACAAAAAAATAGCTCTTTCCTTAGCCTATAAATAAAACATGAAACATGTAGTATGTGAAGGATAACTTACCTATTAACGAAGTGATTGTGAAGATTCCTTTCGGTGATTTTCACAAATGGATTTTCCTCAATGCTTTATATTATTTCCAAATTCTTTCCACATCTTCTCCATGATGCTCCAAAAGATATCTTCACGGACAAAAAAATTCACGGAGATCAAAGCATATCACATGAAAGCAAAGGTAAATGAAATCCTTAATCTAGCATAAAACATATAAATGAATCAATAATCAGTTATAAACCATGTGAGTGATCAAGAATCCCACAAATAACATCAACACCATATGAAATTAGTAAAGAAAAATTAGTTATGTGAAATTCAAAGAAAACAAGCTTAAGCTTAGAGGTTACTTTGATGTTACAAGCCTCTTACAATGGTATTCATTCCTTCCCTTGATGACTAGATCTTCAGACCCAAACCAATAGCATAACTTTACAAATCCATGCCCCTTCTCATTGCTTAAGTCCTATGCTTAATTTATAGGAAGGATGAGAAAGTTCCTAGTTCCTCTTCTCAAGGGATATGATGCTTAAGAAAAGGATATTAGTTCGATATACCAAGGGATGAGGTGCAAGTATGCTCAGTGGTTTGAGGTTTCTCGGTTTGGATAAGATTCCTCAACCAAAGCTTCTAGAACTTACTTTTTTTTTATTTTTTACCTACATGGACGGAACTTGCACAATTTATAGTGGAAGAAAATGCACATATTTGCCAATTTACGGTGGAAGAAACGCACATGCGTGGGTTTTGTTCGAGAAGAGTGCGCGTAATACGGGGCACAGTCGGAAAACTAAGCACATGCTCAAAAAGGGGTTTTACTAACGGTGAAAACCAATGTTCATTTTGTCCCTAGTATTATTTTACTTCGAGCTTACGTAGAGTTCGCGAGACACTCCATTGGATAGCAAGATATACGAATCGACATTCATGGTGACAAAATTTGGTGTAACGAATTGCCCCCTAAAGTGCAACGCGGAAAAGATGTTGATGAATGAAGTGCTTTATCAAGTCAAAGGTTTGAATCAAAAGACCCCGATAGTTTGAGGACCTTAAACAAACAATCAAGGATTACCATATCATGATTTCATATAAACATGGTAGAGGTATGAATTTCATACTCGGAAGTAAACATAAGTCGATGAACTAGTAGGGAAATACACAAAGATCCATGTCAATAGTAGACATAGTATGGATGCAACCATCAATGGATCTATATTTACAATCATGAATATTTAATAACTCCACGTAGCCTGGATGGATGAAACTAGATCCAAAGTCTTGATCTCCATCTCTATCGATGCATAGTACGAATCAAAACCATGCGAGTGAATGTCTCGAAGTCGAACATGGTGAAAACCAGTTTATTATCGATCAATGATGTGGGCGGCCCAACAAGTGTGGAAGAAACTACGATAATGACAATGGATCTCAAGATACTCTAGTACAATCTATGAAGTGTGATTAAATGTTTTGAAGTCTAACACTCATAGAATCATTTCGATTGAAGGAAAATGATGAGAACCTATCGTCGAATGCGAGAAACTGCCATTAAGGCATGCAAGCCCTCCAAAGATGCGAAAATATTTTATAGATCAACTTCCTGAATAATGAATTGAATTCGATAGGAAATGATCGAGTCACGGGAGGCCCATGACATGAAACTCATGTCAAGTTTGAAGAAAAATTTGAGTAATTCAAGACCCACTCGGGGATGGCCAGAAGCGGCTGATTGAAGGTTATGATTTGCAAGGTAATTTTGACTGAGGTTGGAATTCTCTTGAACATATCAAGAACACGACATATGACTTGGCAACATTTGACTCAACGATAATACCCAAAACCAATGCAAAGAGACTTTCGATGAGGTTCGATTAATGAGACAAATGGATTGCTCAGCAAGGACACAAATGTATTGATGTCATGTTCAAAAGCGACATAGCCTTTAAGAATACAAAAAATGGGCCTTGCCTAACTTTCCAAATTTCCCCCCACCATTATCTTCAGAAGAGAGTACCTCTTTATTTTTCAAGATTGAGAGGATAACATATGTTTGTCATATAAGCTCATCCTTCGGATGAGTCCCCTCCAAATTATTTTTAACGAACCCTAGGAAAGAGTGATTAGGTCCCGTTGTAATCGATGGGTCATGCATTGTTTAATTTTTACGAGTCCGGAGTGTAAGGGTTAACTTCATTTCGTTTTCATGTTTAAAGAGTTTGAAAAGACACAAAAATAATACTCATGTTATTCTTTCAACGTATATTTTAACAAGCCGAAGAAAGTAAAACTCGGTGTTTTTCATTTTAGGGAGTCGGAAGAAAAACGTAGGAAAACTCCTAATGTTATTTTTTGTAAATTTGGTCCCTCAAGCCCAAAAAAGGATAAAATAATGCAAGAGATAACTCTGTTACCATGAGTCAACGTATACCTTTTGCATAAATAGTCTAGTTTATTCGGAAAAGGGGTAAACTTGTCTTTGAATAAGCATTTGTTCATTTACTTTTATGAGTTCTAATAGTCACGTGCTAAACTGACCTTTCATGTTTAGAGAGTACGAAAAGGGCTTAAAAGACAACTCAGGTTTCACTTTCTTGTAACTTTTAACGAGTCCAAAAAAGTGATAAAAATGTCGACTTTAAATTCAATTAACGAACGAAGAAAAGAAGATAGAAAGAACTCGGCATTTTCATGTGTTTTACGAGCATGATATAACAAAATAATCTCATGATTTTCATAAGTTTAACGAGTCTTGAAAATAATCACCAAAAAATGGACTCAAGATAGGTTTCATTTTTATACAAGCTTGAAACGGAGAAAAACTATACTTGAGAGTGGTTTCATTTTTACACAAGCTTAAAAGCAATGAGAAAATTATGCTTGATGAGTTTCAATTCCCACCATGCATAACACCAGCAAGGTACATGCCCCCAAGCTTCATTTCATTCACCTAAGTGGACTACGGTTGCACTAATAGCTGAATGGAAAGAAGTTTCATTTACGAAGATCAAATAGAAGACTCAACTTAATTAGGAGGATTTGTTTCATTTTTTAATGAGCTTGACACGAGGAAAAGATCTATGCTCATAAGGAATTGTTTCATTTTCTAATAGAGTTGACACGGTAAAAGAACTATCCTCAAGGAAACATGTTTCATTTTAACGAGGTTAACACAACAAAAACTATCCTCGTGGGAACCTTGTTTCATTTTTAACAAGCTTGACACAAGAAAAAGGAACTATGTGGAACCTTGTTTAATTTTTTAACGAGCTTGACACGAGAAAAGACTATGATATTAGGGATCTGTTTCATTTTTTAATGAGGTTGACACGGTAAAAGAACTATTGTCATGGGAACTGTTTCATTTTTAACGAGGTTGACATAGTAAAATGAACTATAACCATGGAAGTCATTTCATTTTTTAACGAGGTTGACACGGTAAAATACATATTCTCATGGGAACCTTGATCATGGCTTCCAACTAGAAGGAACACATGCCAATGGACACACCTCGATCATGGTTTCCAAGAGGTCTTCGAGAAGAAAGAATGTTCTGCGAAAGGAATACATGGCAAGGGACTTAATAGGACAAGAACGCATAAGTTCAAATGCCCCTATAGGGTTTACCATGTCAACTACTAGATCTAAGTCAAAATAAGTCGAGAAAACAATAAGAGGGTCGCTTACATTGTGCTTCCGAATACATGGGTTTGGTTTCCACATAAATTAACTCGTGGTGGGGTGAATGCCACTTCCCATAAAAGGAACATTCAGAGATTTCGGATTGATGGTAGTCGACCTCGAGATAAATGAAGGAAATCTGGTCAATAGTCATAATGTTTCCATTGTGATGGAAATACATCACGTAAAGGTTGGAAGTCGACAACACCATTGTAGACATAGTCTCGCCCGAGGAGTAAATTGAAATCCCAGGGGCCTTAGACTACCATAAAATCAATATAGATAGTTTTACCTTCAGAGTAATAGGAAACTTAGGAATGATCCTAAAGGTTCATAATGGTTACTTGTTAAAAGATGATAAGTTTTATATGAGACACAAGATGAAGAGAACCCAAAGCTTGCCAGCGGTTGAGGATAAAATAATGATAGAAGCGACTTCATCTCTACATTTGTGTGACGCACATTTTTACCACAATACTTCACAATGATTTGGAAAGATGTGGAAGAGGGAAGACGAGGTTCTTTCGATGTACTCCAATCAAAGGAAAATACCTCACTACAAGGAAAAGACCCTCTAGTGGAGGTTATAATGGAGGTTTTTAGTGTTATAAAATTGGCCAAAATTGTCAAAAAAACATTTTCTACAATATCTCTTGTTTCGGTAACAAAGGTTTTGGCGGAGCTTAACAAATTTCAACACAACTAAAAAAAAAGGGTGGTCGGAGGTTGTTACGGATGTTTCTCATCGGTGTGCTAATCGGGGTGTAATGCACCAACGTTTTTATAGTGAACGAGCGTACGTAAACCTACCAAGCAGGGACGAAGAAAACAGAATTTAGGATGCCTCGGGGTGTTTGGCAATGTCCGGGTGCGTGTCGACTAGATAGTCGCCCGGGCGGTCGAGGTGCATGCCGGGCCATTAAGGTCTAAAACCGCACCGGGCGTGCTTTGTGGGTGATACAATGCACTGAGACCGTTCTAATTGGTGTTGGTATTTGTGCGATGCCCATGGGTTGTATCAACGCTCTAGTGTAGTATTATACAAATGCATCGACGTGCGATGTGCAAATGCACTGGCGTTCTAATTGGTATTGGTATTTGTGTGGTGCCCAAAGGTCATAGAAATACGCGGTGGCCGAGTCTCACATAAACACACTAGTACGTAGTATCACACAAATGTCTTGATCGTTCTAATTGGTATAGGTATTTGTGTGGTTCCCATTGGTTAGAAATGCTGTGCACCTTAGCATACAAACACCTTTGGTGCATAGTAACTAACACGCATCGATGTTAATTTTGTATTTTTTTGAAACATTGACACACTGTGAGTGCAATTATTGCTGATTTTTAAAATTCATTATTCATCAAAAATCGACACATATCATATAACGGTATTCATATCAATTAAATTTTTATTACTACATTTGAATGTGATGTTTGGATTAATTTGTTATATCATATCATAATTATTGTGATTTTTAAAATTAATTATTCATCAAAAGTAGACACATCTCTTATAACAATATTCATATCAATTAAATTTTATTAGTGCATTTGAATGTGATGTTTGGATTAATTTGTTATATCATATCATCGAGATTTTGTATCTCTTCATTACAATATTTAATCATCCATATATTCAATCGGTGGTGTTACATTTCACAACAACAATGGAGGATGCAATAGAATACATTAAAATGTATTTCACATTATATATATATATATATATATATATATATATATATATATATATATATATATAAGACACTCTTTGTAGTACAAAATGGGAAAATTATTGGTATCCCTCTATTTTTAAATTGGGACACTATGTCCTTTAAATTAAACAAAATGTCTGATTTCACAGACAAATATTTCAAAAAATACAACACCTTGTTTTGATATCCAAACATAATGATCATCATTCTTCACTTGAGCTTGTTATCCTTTGCTTGAGCTACTTCCATGACTTAGGTTATTTTGAGGATTATTTTGTTAACGATGTTTGATTTTTTTCTTCTTCTTAACCTTCCATCTACAAACATAAAAATAAACTAGAATGAGTGTATATACATTGGTGAGAATAATGAAAATTGAAATATCAAATAATATACATCAATGTAAATTGAAAAGAAATGAGGTACCATAGCAAGGAATTGAATCATGAACTACACACATTCTTTCAAAACCAAATTTCATGCCATCTTTCAACATTTCATTTTTTGGCACTTTTCATACTTGGTTTCTGCAAGTTTTATACTACATAACAAATCATATATTTAATATAAAAGATTTTTTGTTCTATTAATTATAAGAACGGAGCTAAATGCAAAAAACAAGATCGATAGATGCTTAAAAATTCCACAATCTAATTTCTTTTATGCCACATATACTAACAACCCCATATTTAACCCAATGTCAATCAATTCGTTTGATGGTTCTTCTTTGTATGTTAGAACCTGTTTGAAGACATTCAATGATGATTGTTGTAAAAAAACTTAAAATATACAAAAATGAAATCGATTTAAGTTGTTATAAGGAAGTAACAATTACTCACAAACATAGATATCAACCCCTTTTCTTCCCTTGTCGTCTTGTTTTTGTATATTTTGAATGGGTTCTATTTTCTTTCTTTTTTGCTGAAAATACTTGAAAATTAATATTTAATGCTAAATTGTTTATTTATTGCTTTTCAATCGAAAAAATTCAACGTTATATATTACATTTGAAGCACGTTGTTGTTGATATGGCTCCTCATGTGATGCAATTATGGTAATTTCTTTGACCATCTCTACATACCTTTTTGGACATTCCTACGCTTATTTTTGATATCGGCTCGTGCATTCTTTGATTTTAAGTAATTTTCTGAAAATTTAACATGACAATAAACTATTTAATTTTCATATTGATATATGAAATGTAAATATAACAAAAGTGAAATTTATAAATGATTGCTTTAGTAATATATACATATAATTCTAGAAAAAACTTTTAAAGAGAATATTACTTTTTCATTCCTTCTTTTTGTTGTTGTGTGTTTTTGCTATTAAAGTCTAACATATCTCATTGACCAATTCTTTGAAACTCATCCTCGGTTCAGATAAAAATTTGGTTCTTGGAATCATTTGGATGGCGATTTTTGTATTGTAAGTAGAAAGTATACATACATTCGTTCCACTAGGTCCCTCAAAGTTTTGTAAAAGTTTTTCCCCCTTTCATTAACCTCCACCATCACTCCAGATGAGCTAAGGAGCAATTCATTGTCATTTGCATGTTCTATTTTTTTCTTTTCTCAGAACAATATTCATTTTCTAATTATTGTTCCAACAGAACATTAAACATATGTAAATGAATAGATTGTTTTGAAACATGTTATCTAATATTCTTAAGTATATTATTAATGAAAAAAAAAACTCATATTAAGTCGATAGTATTTTTTATTCACCGATTCATCCATTTGCAATTTTTCCATCAAGCTTTTACACTCTTCGTGGTCCTAGATCAGAAATAATATTATCGAGCTTCATCATTTTTGTGGCTTTCTGCATGATACGCAATAAAAAATACATATTAGTTAAACTTACATATTGTTGTGTAACTTGACTTCAAAAATAGAAGAAAAAGTATAAACGCCTTAGAAATAAGCCACTTCGGGGGGCAACCTCCAATACATTACATAAGTACACAATTCTTGGATAGTAAATGAACAAACCCTCCTTCTATATATAGGAGTCCATGGGGCCACGATATAATCCTAGTGGGGCACAGTGTAATCTAACCGACCTAACAATAATAATGTAAGGGCACAATAATAACAATATAGAGAGTTACGGGGGTACAATAATAACAATAAGGGGGCTACACTAACATAATAAGGGCTGTTATTAATATAGGAGCTTAACATGCACCCCTCTCCTTCAAACAAGTGTTGTCCTCAACGCTTGAGTAGCTACGGGTGCTTCGTATAAAATTATCATCCTCCCATGTAGAATCTTCGATTGTTAATGCTTCCACTTGATGAGATATAAATTGATCGATTAAGTAGTTGTCGAGTTCAATTTTCCATGGCCGCTTGGTTCAATATGATTTTCCTTCTCATCAGAGATTCTGGCAATATTGTTTTAGTAGGAAGATTTTCTCCTATAACCTTCTTAAGCATGAAACATGAAGCGGATGTACTCGCGAAAGCGAAGCTCAATTTGTATGCCATAGTACCAATATTTTGCAACACCTTGTAAGGACCATAGTACTTTGGCGATAATTTATTATCCTTCTTAGCTTGTTTGAGGGACATTTGTTTATATGGTTGTAGCCGTAAAAATACCCAATCTCCTATATCAAAACTTCTCTACTCGACTGCCCGATGTTGATGCGCTGTTGTTTCATTCGATTTTGTGCCAAATTCGGGTTATCCTTTAAGAGTTGGAGAACTTCTTGCTGATGCTCGACGTGATCTTCCTTTGCTTGAACAGCAAATTTTCCCTTAAAGATGATGTGATCGATGGTGGATGATATCCATAAAAGTGCATAAATGGGGTCATTTTTGCTGGGTATGGAAGGAAGTGTTATACCACCATTCGGCGAGAGGTAACCTTTGGACCCATTGTGTTTGTTTATCGGATACAAAACAACGAAGATATCCTTGAAACATTTATTTACTATCTCGGTTTGACCATCGGTTAAGGGATGATAAGATGAGCTATGAGCTAATTTAGTACCCAAACAAAGAGAAAATAACTTTCTGTCCAAAAATTTCCCGTAAAATGGGATCTCTGTCGCTCCACAATAACCCTTGGGCTTCCATCTTATTTTTAGTTACTGTCCACAAATGTAGTATATGGCTATTACTTGCTTTAAATGGATGAGATAATGCACAAAAGTGTGCATACTTGGTAAGTCTATCAACTACCACCATGATGACATTCTTTCCTTAGGACTTAGGTAAAGCTGATAAAAATCATTGAAATCTCCTCCCAACGACTTGGAATGGATAAAGGTTGTGGAGAATCTGGGGTCTTAATTGTCTCCACTTTATTCGCTGGCAAACCAAACATTCAACCACAAAATTTTGAATATCAGATTTAAGGCCATCCCAAAAAAAAAATTCTTTCTTCACCTTTGTGGTAAGTTTTTAAAAATCCACAGTGTCCTCCTAAAGGAGAAGTGTGCCAATTCCGGAAGAATCTTTTGTTTTGGTTGGGAATTCTTACAAAGATATAAGTCTTTGTACCACTGCAGGATCATTTTTCCAACTAAATGTATCGGATGTACTAGGATCTTGCTGCAACTTTTGAATGAGTGTCCATACATCTTTGTCCTTCTTCCATTCATCTCTTGCTTAAGTTGTCAATGCGGTTGGATAATAGAAATGGCACAAAGCAATGCTTCCACCTCTTCATTCTTTCTTGAGAGTGCATACGCAACAACATTAAGCTTTCCTTTTTTTTGTAGATTTTTTTTTCAAAGTCATAACCCAACATCTTTGTGACCCATTTTTGCTGGCTCTTCGAAGATAGTCTTTGTTCCAAAAGTGTTTAGGACTATCATGATCGATTTTACCTTGAAGTGTCTTCCCATTAGGTAAGTTCTCATTTCTTTAGTGCATGCGGTATTGCTAACATTTCCTTCTCATAAATAGGTTTACGTAAATAATTTCCTTTGATTGGACGACTTTCAAAAGCAATGGGTCTTCCTTCTGCCATTAAAAACCACACCAATTCCATTTCTGAGGACATCACATTCCACAATAAAGGTTTTGTGAAGTGCGGGCGTAGCTAGACCCGGTGCTAGGCACATTGCCTCTTTAAGATGTTCAAAGGAAGCCTTGAATTGTGGAGTCCCATGAAAATGCATCTTTCTTCAATAATTTTGTTAGAGTCTTTGCTATTCTTCCATAATTCTTAACAAACTTACGATATGCTTTGTTAACTTCGAGAAATCCTACTTATTGCTTTATTGTCTTAGGGACTTTCCATTCCTTAATGGCTTTAATTTTGTTAGGGTCTACTTTAACACCCTCGTGGGATATAATATGACCCAGATATTCCACCTCTTGTGCTCAAAGAAACATTTGGATGCTTTTGCATATAATTGTTTCTCTTGTGGTTGAGCACCACATCCAGCATGTTCAACATGATCCTTCCAGACTTGCTATAGATTAGTATATCATCAAAAAATACTAGCACAAATTTCTGAGAAGGGTTTGAGGAAATGGAATTCATCAACCCTTGAAATGTGGGGTGCATTGGTAAGGCCCAAAGGCATGACCAAAAATTCATAATGACCCTCATGAGTTCGAAATGTTGTTTTGGAATATCTTCGGTCTTCATTCTAATTTTGTGATATCACGAACGAAGATCCAACTTGGTAAAATAAATTGCTCCATGTAATTAAATACGATAATTCATCAATCACGGGAATGGGAAATTTATCTTTAATGGTGAGCTGACAGGCTCCCTATAATCCGGACACATTACATCACATGATCCATCCTTCTTGACATGTACCAATACTACGGGGAGCGAGAGAAAAGAACTTTGACTAGGTTGAATTATACCCGCCTCTAACATTTACTTGCCAATCGTACGTTCAATTTCGCTCTTTGGAAGTAAGGATATCTATAAGGCCGGATGTTTGGAAGGAACACTTCACGGAATCAAATGAATAGCATGATCATGATCACGAATAGGTGGGAGTCCTTTGGGAGTTTCAAACACCTTGGAATGATTGTCCAAGACTTGTTGGAGATACTGTAAATAGATGATTTTGATGTTTGGAACTTCTGGTGAGCATAATTGTGCAATTACGCCTCGTTGTTCTTTCTTTAGAAGCTTTGTCATGCCATTAGAGCTTATTATCCTTCCTGGCTTCCCTTCAATACCCGTGGTTCGACTTCCTTTCCTTAAAGAAAAATTTCAAGAAAAGTTCTTCGGTGGCTTCAAATCCCCAAAGATTGTAACCATTGTACTCCTAGTACAACATCGGCCCCTCCCATAGGAATGGAAAGCATTGGACTAGTCAACACATATTCCCCATGGTTAGCTTGATGATATGGCATTTTCCGAGCAATTTATAGTTCCTCCATTTGCAACCATCATAGAACGTGCAGTGCGGGTATGAGAAACAATTTAATTCCTTGGCTACCTTACAATGAATAAAATTGTGGGTGCTACGAATCATCAACTTTTCTATTACACTTTCTCTTCTTGATTTGTCCTTTTATCTTGAGAGTTTGAGGAGTAGTAATTCCTGTGATCACATTACACGATATGGTTAGATTCATTTCTTCCTCCTTACCCGGGGTTGGTTCCTGGTGTATATCCTCTTCTTGTTCATTTTCTTCTTCCTCTTCACAATCTGTAAAATAATTTCTTCTCTGACACACTTATGACCTTTAGTGTGTTTGCTATCACAACTATAGCAAAGCCCTTTTGCTCTTTTTTCTTGGTGTTGTGGTGTCAACCTTGTAGGTTGTGGAAATCTAGATGTAGCCACACTTCCTTCTTTATAGAATTGAGTAGTGAACTTCCTTGTTGCCATAATTTTACATTCAACTTTTCTTGCCAACACAGATACCCTTCTCTAATGAATCGGGTTCGAACACGAACTTCATGTTGAATGTTATCCTTTTAAAGCTGCTGAAAGGGTCAATCTGTGGTCCTGCGAAATATCAGTTACCCTTATACTCAATTTTACAGGAAGTCACTCAATGTGCTGCCCCACTAAACCCTTTTGTTTGAGATTTATCAATTGGGTAAAGAAGGTGTTTGCTCTTTGTATCCTCATAATGTGCTATCATTTCCCACTCCGTAAAAATTGACAAGTGACAATTTTTTTACGGGAACAAAGCCATCGATACCATACAAATGTATTTTGTTCTAAATGTAAAGTTGTAGTACGTACCTTTTGTGTGTTTTGCACGTTATGGAGATCAAAATATTGTACGTAGTATCCATGTTACGGGATTTCATATCCATTTTGGAATATGGTGGTTCTTCCACCAAAATTCGAGTTTGTAAATCATGATTAACATTTATTTTGTTCTCATCATGAGGTTCTTCTCCTATATTTCCGCCATTAGGAATCATTTCTGGTTTTTTAAGCTTGTCATCAAGCCTTCCATGCATGCTTTTAGATCATTCTTCATGTTTTCTATGTTGTCTTTTATGTCATCCATCTTAGCTTACCCGCACCATCCATTTTAAGCTTCCACGCCTTTCTTCAACCTTCCATCTTTACTTCCCCGCCATCCATCTTAGCTTCCTTTTCTTCAAACCATCCATCTTCCTTCCACACCTTTCTTCAAAACTTCCATTTTCATTTTTAACGCTCTTTGCGAGAGTGAAATTTGTTGCACTTGTTCTTGTAATTTTGATAGATCATGTTGCAATTCTTCATCTTCATGAGTCATGGTAGAGCCTTCTGAAGGCTTGATGGGTGTTGAATTCTTTTTAGGGGCATTTTAGAATCCAATATTGATATCTATTCTACAAGATGCCCTTGGAATCAATTCAACTTGATTCTTCAAACAAGACTTATGCGATTCGGAAAAAAAATACACACCTTTTACTAGCTTTGGAGCTCGATATTGAAATTGAATTATATCTATAGTTGAAAATCTTCGATGTCAAATTCAGCCCTGTAGTAGATCTCTGAAGCTTCTTTCCGATACTGTGGGTCCTGACCTGATTTGGATTCTCCAAGAAAAAGTTGTGTTCAATCTCCCACAGCCAGCCTGATGCAGGTTGGTTTAGTAGAGCGAACTTGTACGACTTGCCACGTGTCTTATTTTGTCCTTTGTCTCTGAAATTGATAGCCAAAAAACTTCAGTCTATGTACTTACATTTTACGGCACTTCAATCCAATACCCAGAGAGAGGATTGTTGAAGTTTTCCCGATCACCTCTTTGAGATGAAATTCAGGAGCCTGAAAAAGCACTACCTTCCCACAGATCATATCTCCAAAAATATTGCAGACAAGCTCTGAAATTTTTGACGAATTTCCTCAGGATTTCAGCTTCGCACCATATGAATTTCAGACTCTGAACCTTCGTACAAAAAACTTTATAGCGCAAATGCCACGATGACCTGTTTATGAGCCTGAAAAGATACCTAACTTCCCACGGATGATATCTCCTCAAATATTGCCGAACCAAGATCTGAAATTTTCGACAACCTTCCTCCAAGATTTCGGCTTCGCACCCTAGAAATTCAGCTTCTGAAGCTTCGTAGAAAAAGTTATAGCGAAAATTCCACGATGACCTGTTTGGAGCAGCGAAACCCTAGAATCTGACTACGATACCAAATGTTGTGTAACCAGCTTCAAAAAATAGAAGAAAAAGATATAAACATGGCAAAATAAGCCACTTCGAGGGGGGAAACCTCCAATACATTACATAAATGCACAATTCTTGGATGGATACAAATGAACAAAACCTCCTTCTCTATATAGGAGTCCATGGGGCCATAATATAATCCTAGTGGGGCCACAATGTAATCCTAGCCGACCTAACAATAATAATGTAAGGGCACAATAATAACAATATGGGGGTTACAGGGGTACAATAATAACAATAAGGGGGGCTACACTAACATAATAAGGGGCTACACTATTAATATAGGGGCTTAACACATATAGTTCAAGAATAATAATTTTTGTAAAAAATTTACAAAGAACTTGTCTTTTTTGTTTTTCTTGATGTGCTATCAGTATTTTTGTTACTTGACCTCTTGTCAGCCATTTCTTTATCAAGATGAAACCTGTACCATACCATTCATTAATATATTTTATAAATAAATCATAAAAATTTCAAGTAAAAAAAAGATCAAGAAAATGGCGCGCCTTTAATGATGTACGCACCGACGTCGGTACAACGTGTTCTTATAAACGCACTGCCAAAACAGTAGAAACATTGTATGATGATCTCTGTCAGCAAGGAGAACCGGTGCATTATATGTTAACCAGCACACCGATTAACACAGACAAATTAATAAAAATTCTCTAGTGTTAGTTTTTTTACATTTGATGTCATGGAGGGGACAGTGTGGCATATTCTTATAAATGCATCGCGAAAACATGGGACCACCATATGGTGCTCTCGGTAAAATAAAATATTTTTTTTGTCAAACATTAGGTGTGCGGTGCACTATAATGAAATAGCGCACTAGTGCTCTATTTTACATATGACACATAGAAAAAAAAAAACTATTTTAAATTGTTTTTATCAAACAGTACGTGCGTGGTGCATTCTGATAAAACAACGCACCTGTGCGTTATTTTACACAGGGCACACTGATTAAAAAATTATGTTTTTTTAAATTCGCACAAGGGTCGACATGGATTGAGATCAGACTATGCAAGTCGTCCAGTGGGTTAGATGTCATAGGTCTATATATATAGCAATACAAACCCTATAAAACTAAAATGAAAAGCCCTAATTTTGAATTCACAGAAACAAGAAGAAGCAAGGGCAGAAACAAAAAGAATCAAGGGTTTAGCGTAAGAATGGATTTTTTTCTCTCTCTGAAAATGAACAGTAAATTTAAATTTTTTACTTACTGCATAAAAAATACTGCAGAAAATGTAAAAAAAAAAAAATCACCAGATGGTTTGAAATTCTATGCTACAGGGTTTGAATCACCAGAGGTTTGGAATACTGATTGTCTGAATAGTTATGTTCTAAAGTATTTCACTCCTCCACAGTGCTCTCATGCTCTCTTGCTCCAAGTATGTCTCGTGCAAATCACTCCCTGAAATTTTTTGCAAAAATAATGAAATAATGAAAATTTTTTACTATTTAAATAATTTTTCTATGAAATTATGTTTTCGAAATATTTTGCAGCCCATTTTTCAATTTACCGCTTTTTTCACTTAAAAAAAAATAAATTTGCGCTTTTTTTATTTGCAGCTATTCGACACCAGTGTGTCAATTAATAACACCACACCGGTGTGCAATAACTAAAATGCACCGGTGCAGTTATTTGTACATTAGCACCGATAACAATAAGTCCATTTTTAAGGCACCAAAATTACTTTTAGGTGTGGAAACCAAAATTTATTGTTGATTTTTCTCGAATGTAGGGAGAAAATATCATAATTATATCGAACGGAAAATTCTTCAAAATCCATCTGGTTCCATAATATTTCTCAAATTCCATCGCAGAGTTCTCCCTATCCATCTCGAGATGTAATATTTACTTTAGATTTTATTTATATTTTCATTATCTAATTGAATTTATGTTTTTTGTCCATTTCAATAAGCTTAATTAAATTTATAATGCATACAAATTTTCCTGTTCATCCAGATTCATAATCGAGTTCAGATGCATAAAATATTCAAACAGCTCCAAAAATTCGGAAGCTCTTATCAGGAGCAGCGTACTGCAAGGCGCATTTGGTAGATGAAAATGGACAACTACTTTACCCTGCTAATTGTAACAATATTTCATCTTCTATCCACAATCTTGGGACAATGATGGTAATAATAATTGTTTGGTATATTAATGTAATTATTTCAACGTCAAACCAATTAATCATGCATTGTCGACGTGCTTACTAATTGATATCATAGATTTTGTACTAATCATGTTCAAATATATTTTTTGAAATTATTAGGATTCAAGTGATGATGAGCAACCTACCTACCATCTTTTGTTGCACCCCACGACAATGTCAAATCGAGAGAAGGCTAAATTAAGAGAAAAAAATCAAAGAGGAAAGATACTAAGAGTGGTTGAATCAACCACCTATTTAATTCCCACTACGTCCAGATTCACCAATTATGAATGACTACATCAATAGTAGTTCTTCATAAGCTGGCAATGGAGGCAATCAAATAGAGGTTGGTATGGATGATTACTTAAGGGATACGATTTCCATAGAGACAATTTTTTTAGATGCATTCCAGAAGGATGTGTTAGTCATCAGTATTTTTCATTTGTTAGTGATGACTAGATCCATAGCTGAGTTTTCTAGAAGCTGATTTCCATATGTCAATTTGTCATCTAGAAAACCCTCATAAAACTTTTTTCGCCCTCTTACTTTTCAGTCTGCCCATGTCAAAGTTAAAACCCATTATCACTATCCTATCTAGCCTCAGCCCTATTGGTCTGCCCACCAGCTTTAAAAGGCAAATCCAAGTCTGTTTCAAAAGCCTCCCCTATGTTAGGAAGTGGCACTTTAAGGTATTTTACCCTTGGCAACCATCAAAAGGCAAAAAAACCTCCATCTGATACAGAACATTCATAACAGACCTCCCACTCTGCAAATCAAGTTGATCACAGCTCTAAGTCGCGCCACTTACACACCCCTAGGTCTCAGCACTGCATAAACCACAGTCTCAAGCTGATTATTAGGTGTTTCACAGTGTTTTATGGATTCTACAAAGACAGGAAATATAACTTCATCTCAGGAGAAAATTCTTGAATGCACATTTAGAAGAACAGCTGCTTCTCAAATGTGAAAATGAGCCTGAGATATATCTGCAAGACAGAGAGTTACTCGTCAAGACCTTGCAGCTTCCTTTCAGCATGAAAATCACAGTAAGAGAAAGACACCACTGTCACAGCAAACTGGTAATTTGTCATGGCCAAGAACCTCCTTCATTTACAAGCAGAGGGTTAGGGCGCCTCCTTCATCTATAAGCAGAGGGCGCTGGCCAGTATTGACTTTAAGGATTGCAAAAGCCCAGGTTTGTTTTTTACTGAACAGTGAAACAGTGACTCTGGTTTTCTGAGTGTGAGTAATGATGATTATAACAGTGCTAAGATCTGAAGTGTGCAAGACAAGAGAAGGAAGAGTGTCTGGTTTGTAAAGAGAATCAGTTGAAGTTTCAGACATCATCAGAGAGCATAAAAGAGACTCTTAAATCAAAGCTATCATAACAAATATCTCTGCAGGGGTGTTAAGATGCATAGCTTCAATCAGTCTTAAACAGGGAAATACTTCAGTAAAAGGACCCCTGTATGTTCTTTTGTTCCTATTAAAATGTGAAGTACAGTTCATGATTTCTGGATGAACATAAAGAAGAGGGAGGAAAATGGCATACAGTCTCAGACAGGGGACTTTTTACTATCAATCAAAGCGCTGGTGCAAATCCAGCTGTTGCAAGTTGCACCTCACCACAAAGACAGAGTTTTTCTTCAGATACAGTAGGTTGGTATTTTCAGTTTTTCATTAGGAAGAAGATGTCTAATGAAAGCTTTGGTATCTATGAAATAGGCCAAAAATTTGTCCACATATTATATACTTGCATCTTCAATACAAAGACAGGAAATGCTTAGGATCTGAAGTTTAAAAACCCTAGGGCATCATTCAAAGCTAATCAAAGAATGGCATTATTGGAAGTAATTCCATTTATGGAACAAGTGCCTTTTCAAAATAAGTTTTTCCTAAGTTGACAGTAAAATCTAAGCCTGGTTTTCCCAAGAGATACTGCAGCTAGTATATAGGGTTATAAAGTACAAAAGGATTTTGGTCATATTCTCAGACTTCGAAGAGGTTTTCAAAACAAGTACAAATTTGTCATTATAAAGATCAGAGATATCACATCAGCATTGGGAGCAGAGAAAAGATTGTAAAAGAAAGCACCTTCTTGGACAAATGATGATCAAGCCTGGGTGGGTACCACTACAGATTACACCTTAGTCAAATTTCAGTCACAGTGGGCATCATTTAGTTCCAAAAAGGAATTAAGAGCAAGATGTTAGTTTGTGTTGAAGCAAGGGAAAAGAATCTCTGTCAAAAGGTCAAAGAATACCCCGCAGCGCGAAATGTCCTTTACAGGCAAAGAAGTCATTTGACATACTGTCAGGGTTTGGATGGTTTGAAACAAACACAGCTTTTTCACTATTTCAATGGACAGAGATATCATATAAACTGTTTTGAGCAGAGAAGTAATTGAAACAAGGGCCATGGAAAATCCAAATAAGTACAGCAAATGCTTGATACCTACAGTGAGAAAGAAGTTGAGAAAGCAAGCAAACACTGAAACTGTCAAAGCAAGGTGAAAGATAAACCTTTTTCTTTCAAATAGCAGAATAGTCTTCAGGTTTTTTAAACAGTGTTAAAGAAGGGTTACATTACATAATGAATATCACCAGCATTATTAACACAGTCGCAGAGATGGTCTGAAGGTCATTAGGTTATTTTTCAAATTTGAAGTTGTTGTGTTAAAATGGCCAACCATAAGTTATTTTTTTGCATTTCAAATAAATGATAAAGGTGACTATTGAAGAATTTGAAATGACATAAGAGTAAAGTCGAGGGATGAATTTGCATTTTCAAAACACAAGTGAGTTTTCCTCTGATGTTCTCAGCACCAAACGAAGAAGACTGGAACGATTTTGAGCATTTTGCACACATTTTTTTGGGTTTAAACACCGCGCGACGCGCCTGGAAGGAAATTTGCAAAGGCGGTAGACTGTCGCGCGACGCGCCTGTACACGGCGCCCGATCCCGACCCGACAGGTTGCCCGGATAGTTTTGTGCGCGACGTTCTTTCTCTGCAGAGTGCCGCGCAGGCTTAAAACCTCCAGTGCACCTCCAGCTCATACGCAAGGTTACCTCCCGCGCTCCACAAGGGATTTTCATCAATTTTAAAGGTATTCTTATATGCTCTCCCCCTCGATTTCAAAACTGCAAAGTGCTGTAGGGGTTTAAAAAACCACTGTTCAAGTTTATAAAAGCGAGGTTTTAATGTAATAATGAGGTCAGAAACAAACACCAAAGGGATAAATTGAGCACTATCACGAGTAACCATTGCAATTTTCCATCAAACTTGAGATAGAACATGGTCAAAATCTATTAGTTGTGTGTACTGTTTAAAGCAGAGAGGAAAAATGAGGTGTTTCTGAAGGTGAAAATAGTCTGCCACTATCTGAAACAAAATGATCATGAGATGAACACTGGTGTTCTTCTGAAAAATACTCTGTAATCAAAGGGACAAAGGACAGTGTGTGGTTTTCATTTCTGTAAAAAAGAGTCAGTAATACCACCATTGTAGTTAGAGGTGTTTCCTTTTGCAAAATTGTTTGAAGAGCAATAAGGTGCTCAAAGGGTGAAAATGGTATGTATTATTAAAACTGAACTTAATGAAAGGTGGAGCATAAAGAGCAGTTTTTATTGAAAAGGAATTAATGGTTGACCACGTACTTAATATGACTGTTGCAAGGCCTTGACTGCCACCTTAAAGAAACCTCTCAATTTGTGTCACTTTGTTCCTTATCAGTAAGTCTAGCTGTATGCTCACACTGGGGAATTACTTTGTATGTGTATAATCCTGTTTGATGGAGTGACATACATATAGAGAACAGTGAAGTTTAGTAGGAGAGAGGGTTGTTGTCAAAGAGCAGTTTATAGATTGAAAGACTACAGGGTAAAATTGCTCTTGCTCCTCATAAAAAGACAGTTTTCACTGTGCAGTTGCTTCACTGGCTTTTGGTCTTCGAGATGGTTTGATAAGTGGATGTTCAGGTAGAAGCAAAGGTTGTTTCCTACATAGCCAGGGGTGTTATATTGATCAGAGGTCCTAGTTATTTTGAAAAGAGAAGACTATTGCAGGCTTGTTTGAACTTTTGGAGCATTTTTACTCTGTCACCTTGTTCAGAACTGTGATATTGACTGTCTAATCATACTAATGGTTGACTGCACCATAGGCAAGTTTGTTGAATGTTTGACACCTTAGACAAGGCAGGTTTTTAATGAGTGAAAATTCTACCTTGAGGAAAAGATTAAGATGTATTGAGTGACCTCTAAACTTCACAAGAACAAGGTGAGTTCTTGACACTTTGCACAGGAAATTTACCTAGCAGTCTGTCTACTTTTTACTGTATGGTATCCTATTGAAAATTCTGTTGGCAGAGATACATTCCAGGTGTAAGGCTACTTTTTAAAGAGAGCAGGAGTTTTTGTGTTGTAAAGGAACTACATTGACACAGTTTGACTCCAAAAGGGCAGTTTACACACAGTGAGGCAGTTTGTTTCTTCCAAAGCATATTTAGGTCAAAATGCCTCCAAGGCAAGACAGCAAGAGCGGTCTGCATAAAAGATATGAGCCAATCTCTACAGAAGAGGTTAATGCTCATCCATCTGTCCTTTTCAACTTCCATGAAGTAGGTTGCCTAGATTTCTGCCAGAAGATACAGGAAGTCAAAAAAATTTCGCCATTAACACACCTATGTGCCCTGAGGTTCCAGAACAAGAATTTCTAGATAGTTGGCCTTGATTTCAAGTTTTCTCCAAGATCAGTGTCCAAGGCCACCAAGATTCCATATCATGGCGACAAATGGTCCAAACAGGCCCATCTTGACTTAAAATATTACAAGCCTTTCATCAAGCCTGAGCATAGGGATGCTTTCACTGCTATTTTCCATTTTTCATATCTTCTTGACAGCTATGCTCCTCTTATGAAAGTCATAATGAAATATTTTACTTGTGAAGGGAAGTTTGATCGAGTTTATGCATACCATGTCCGCCTATTGATGCATTTTACTAGAAACAAGCAACTAAACCTCCCTTACTTTTTATTCAAGAGCATCGAGAAGATGGCATCTACAGTCCAAAAGAAGGCCCCGCCTCTGCAAATACCTTCTCTTTTCCATCACTCTCTGATCAAGAATATCATCCTACACCATCTAGAGAAGAAAGAGGTTCCATGGGATGTATTCATCAGTCATCCAGATTTCTCTACTGTTCCTCCCGTCCATATATCTCCCACTCAGCCTGTTCATCGCCCTATACCTTTGTCCAGCAGGCCTACTCCTAGAAGGCTCAAAGTTACCACTGAACAGTCAAGACAGCAGGAAGAAGGAGAAGGGAGTAGACAGCAAGAAGAGGAAAGAGATGAACAGCAGCAAGAGGAAAGGGATGAACAGCAGCGAACAGAAAATGAGGAACAGCAGCAGGACAGTGGTGAAGGCTAGCAGCGAAAAGAAGATGATGAACAGCGGGTACAAGAAGAAGAACAATAGCTTGATACTGAAGGACAGGAACAGCAGTTTGGGCAGGAAATTGAGCCACATCTTGAGCCACAAAATGAGCAGGAAATCCAAGCACAGCAGTAGCTTGATTTTGGTGAAAAAGGGCAGCAAGTTGGAACCCAAATTGAACAAGGCATTGATGTAGAACAACAAGTTAAGGTTGGCGAACAGGAGCAGCAAAGTGAACAGCAAGAAGAAAACATCCAGCAGCCTCAAGAAGAGCAACAGTTTCAAGAAGATGTCAAAGGTAAATCAGTTGTTTCTCCTCCTCCCAAAAGAACAAAGCTCAGCACATCAAGGAAGAAAGGGTCTAAGGCTGCCACTCTAATAGTGACCAAGGTTGTTCCTAGCAAACGGAAATCGCCCAAAAGGACACCTACTAGTATGCCAAGGAGGAAAAGTGCAAGATTGGCCTTCAAAGGGAAAAGCAAAGTTGGAGAAAGTACAAAGCATGGAGGTGCATTGGCTGTCATCCCAATCCAAAGCGATGACAGTGATAATGAGGCCCGCCTTCTTGAAAACCTCCTAATCCATAAAGAGGGGAAAATTGAGGCATTAGAGGAGGATCTTCAAAGAGCAAGGAACTTCAACCACTTCTTGGAGATCCAAAACAAACAGATGAATGTTCACACAGCTGTTCATGAAGCATGAGCTATCAAATATAAGAATGAGGCAGCTAAGGTGCAAGCAAGGATAGAAGAGCTCATTGGTGAGTTTGATGAGGAATAAGAGGGAGACCAGCCTAGGCGGAAGAGGCCTAGAACCATGGGGCTTAAAAGAGCCTTGGACAAGCAGAAAGAAGAAGAGCAAGCCCATCTCCAAGCCATTCCTCTCACTGCACTCCTTGAGTAGGAAATTGAAGAAAACAAAGAGGCATGCCTTGAAAGAGCCAACAAGCACTTGGAGATGAAACTTGAAAGAGAAAACAGAGATCTAGAGCTACAAAGAAAGAGGACACGTCACTTTCAAAAGTTAAATCAGTTTGCCCGGCGCAAACTAAAGGCAGCCCAAGAGAAATTGAAGAAGGCAAAGGGGAAGCGCCGGGCACGGAAAGAGGAGAAAAGCACATCAGCTCTTGACATTTTGGCCTCAGCTTCGGATCATGTTGCTAGGGACCCTTGAGGGTCATGCGTGCCACTTTTGGGCCCATTTCGACAACTTTTTGTTTTTTGGCATTTTTTGGGTTTTTGGTCGAAAACTCATAATTTCGCCATTTCAGCTTGAGGATTTTTCAAGTGAGGAGGATGATACCATTTGATGCCATAATTCTATGAGCAGGTCCTCAGCAATTTTCAGAGCATTTGAAGATCATTCGCCCCCTCAAAACGGCGAAAAATGCTCACTTTTTACACATTTTGCCCGTCATATCAGCAGTCTGCTATTTCCTGGCTTTTTACACACAGGTACAGATTTGGAGGACTTCTGGGCATCAGATTGAGGTGATTTCAGTTGCACCGGAAAGTAGACACAGAAAGCTTTCCAACGAGCTATCATGAGCTTCGTTTTGACACCGGGAAGGCTGCCAATTGTTTCTAGCAAGACAGGGGACCTTTTTCTGATATAAATTTGAAGTATTTTTGTAATTTTTGAACCTCAAAAATCTGCTTTTCCCAAATGTGCGTTTAGCTATTTTTACACTTGGGAAATGATGTAAAGTCAATATAATTTCTGTTTTTAGTATTTTTTAGATATTTTATGGGATATTTTGTGCCTTGGGCTTTGCAAAGCCTCATGGACAAGTTTAGATATTTTGATTGGGCCAATGGGATAGCTAGTTGCACCATGAGGTTTTCCTCACTTGAGCCTATTTATTCCACAAGGCTTCATTGTAAAACAAGGCTGAACTTGAGAGAAGAATCAATATATTGGTCATATGAGCTTTGAAGAACATACTTTTGTTATGATTTTGGACTGCCTCTTGGATGCTTTTGATGAATGATGAAGGGTTGTTGATGGATTCCATGACATGGTAGAATGGTATAGTGTTTCTTGCTTTGTTGTTGTCTTCTAGTTTTCATTCATGATACATGCTTCTTGCTGCTATAGATCAGTAGAGATCAAGTTTGAGATATGCCCATGGAGGCACCTCAAAATTCCTGAATCTTCATAGCTTTGTGTTTTCTTCTTCCTTAGTTTATGACTGTCCATAGTTCTGTCCATGAAACTATCTCTTTGACTGATTAGTTTATCATCTTGTTGAACCAAGGAGGCCTAGTCCCGATCTAGCCCTTTGCCTAAAACTATGAAAGCTTGTTTGTTAAAGTGCCCAATAACTTAGAGACTGTGTTTAGGCGTTCCGGCATAGTATTTTGAGTTGTTAGTCCGTCTTATGTGTTTTCCCCAAAGTCTGATAGCCATTTCTCGAAGTTAGAAGGTCTTATACTTCTATGCATGGCTGGAATGTTTGTTTCAATGTGTTGATTAGTTTATAGTTACATGTTGCATGATTAAGAGTTTTCTTTACCATGTTTATGTTATCTATTAAACCAGTGATGCTTGAAACTCTTTGTTATTCACAAACTTGATGTCCATTTACTCCATTTTGCCCAAAGATCCTTTCTACCTTGAATCAAATCGGCCCTACAGCAGCCTTGCATCATCATCTCATAGCCTCCTTGACCTTTTTGACCCCATAGCCCAGTTGATCTAACTTCTTGTTACCCATTTTATATCTTTGATCATTTTTATCCCTCACAAACTTAAAAACAAAAAACTAAAAACATACTTCATAACTAGCCTAATATCAGAACACCACAAGCAAACACACCGATATCTTTTATATATAATAGAGAGAGCCCTCTCTGAGTCCAGGAAGGCTAGGTCCTTGGGCTCCAAAGCTTGGTTTGATGTTACATCGTCATTTGGCTCACCAGTCGGCCAAAGCACGGGACCCTAACAGGTTCTTTGTATGGTGTAGGTAAAATTGGGGATCTTGCAAGGCTGTAAGATGTTTAGGGACAGAGCTTGATCTATGAATGGTCCTAACAGTAATTAATTTTATAGTTTTAGAAGTTTGCCACAAAATATTTTCTAGGTCATCAACTATGGTGGGATGGTTTGGTTCTAGATGAGATCTAGTACTGATCCTTTGTGAAGCTAGATTTCAAACTCAAAATGCAGATAGGCTTAAATTTTAGGACTGTTTTCAGAAGGTTGACCTCTCTTAGTGCTTGTTAAACTCACACAGTACGGGACTAGGCTTCTACACTTCTCAAGGCTAATTTGACTCAATCCTAGGGAAGTCTAATGAGAACTAGTAGAGTTAATAGGCCTACTGGGGCTAGTGGAGTCGCTAGGTGGATATTTTTAGTTGTTTTGAAGATATATGTGTATGGTCCACCACCAATAACTGAAAAAAAAAAAAAAAAAACCAATGTAAGGATGTTTTTGGGGTTTTCTGAGTTTCTTTATGTAGTCCTAAGGTTTGTATGAGTGTCCTATAGCTGAGTCATCATTTTTCTAGGATGGTGAAACAACCACATTCTACTCTTTCGCTAAAATTTTGAGTTCTCTATGATTTGATAAGGGTTTCTGAAGTCCTAAGGGATACTAATATTGTCACTGACTCGGAGGTCCCATCATGATCACCATTATGTTAGTGATGGTGATGAGGTAGCAATGAATCAATGGATACAGAATGTTTTAGCTTTTGACTTGCTCAGAAATTCCCACCGTGATCGCCATTATGTTAGGGCGACGAGGTGGCTATAAATCACATGATAATGTTTTACAAGGGCTTCTGAATTCTCTAAGGATGTATCAGCTTGTTACTTAATCAGAATGTCCCACCGTGATCGCCATTATGTTAGGGTCCCATGATTTAGCAGATTGGTAGACCAAATGCATAGGGTAACATCAAACCAGTCTTTGGAGTCCTAGGACCTAGCCTTCCTGGACTCAAAGAGGGCTCTCTCTATTGTATGTAAAGGATGTGAACTTTTTTTCTTTAGATGGTTGATTTTAGGCTAGTTGTTAAGTGTAGGGTTTGTTGTTTGTTTTGGTTGGGTAAGATGATTGAGTAGAATAGGTGGAGTGAGAGGTATTCAAATTATTGGGCTATGGAGTCTATGAAAGTCATGGATATCGCAACAATGAAATGGGATGCATAACAGGGAAAATCTAGCATAGTCAAATGGATCTTTAAAGGCATGTGTGAAGTGAAATGAACATAAAGTTTTTGAAGATTGTGAAGTTCCTATGTTGGCTCAAGGGGTCTTGACTCAGGTTCAGAGGTTAAGGTTTGCCAAAAAACCCCTATACTACTAGCCCTTTCGGAAGTGACCTGCTTGCGCAGGCCAAAGTCTCACCTGAAGCAGTATGGGAGGGTGTTGGAACTGTTAGCCCCCCTATGAAATTCTTGACAAGCAAGCTGGGGGCTAGATTGTTTTGGAGCCTTCAATGAATGCCTTTCCCCTGAAAACCCATCCTCCTTGAAGCTTTTTTGTGCTTGGTGTCCTTTGATAAATTTCCCTCTACTGATTCCCGTTGCAAGCCCCTCTGTTTGTGAAGAAATTCCCAAAGGGCCTCCTCCCCTTCTTATTCCATTCCCCTTTGTCCCCCCTTCTACTTCCCTTTTGTACCCTCTCAACCCTCCCAAATCCCCTTTATATCCTTCCTCTACCCTTTGCTTAGCCAAATTCCCCCTTATTCCCTCTATCGTTACTCCTCCTTGGCCTTAAAATGCATTAAAACGAGACAAAACCCATTCTCCACTTTGTAATAGGGCTTAGCCCCTTTCCGCCATCCCCTTTAGCTGTTTCCCCATGTATCTGAGCGCTATGACCGAGCGCTACCCCTTAAAGGTGCTAATCGCAATATCTCACATCGCTCCCATCGCATGGTTGTTTTAGCATTCCAATCATCCATCGCAAATATTTGCGATGCGATTAATCGCGCCACCGTTTCATCGCACCATCCAATCCGCCCGATCGCATAATCGCATTTTCCAGACGCACGACCCTTCACATCTCCCGATTGCTCCTCCGCCGTCGATCAGCCTCCAAATTGGATGGTTGGCGCTTCATCGCACCCCGCCAGTCGCCTCGCACTTCGCAATCACTTCCCCTTCCTCGATCGCAATTAGAAGCTATAAGTGTGTGTCCCTCTCGTCTATTGCGATTGTGATTCTCCAACTAAGCCTTGACCGTCCATTGGGTCTAAGATCTAATGGTTGAGATCTGATCACCATCCGCCCCCGGCTGGGTCCCACCTCATCACATTTCCCTGCATTCCCTTCACATTTCTTTGTATTTTTCTCGAAGTCTAAAGTCTTATGTTTCACGGTTGTTCCGCCCACTTTCATATATCATTCCGCTGCTCGACCCCCGCCATTTATCTTCGCTCCCAGGCCGCGATCTAACGGTCTGCGCTGCATTCTACCATCAAACCCTATTATTCGTGAGTCTTCACCAGTTCATTACATTTTGTCACCATTGTTTAGTGAAAGCCACCTTCCTGCCGCCGCGCTATCATATTTTTCGCCCTTCGCTCCACCACTCTTCCATTGCATTGATTATCTACACACGGTTGTGAGTTTCTGCAGAGTACAAGAGTTTAAACACTACCATAACTACACAGTATGGATGCAGCAGTAATTTTTCCACCGACAGAGGCAAGGAATTTAATGAAGGGCGGGTTTCCATGCCAGCAGAATGTCTTCTTCTGAAGAAGGACGAATTGCCCATACTGTTTGATTATATGCCGTGCTCCAGAGGAGATCCCTTCTCAAAACACAGTCCAAGGATATCGGAGCATTTTTTGCTCAAGTATGGCGGACCATTCCATTTTTCATTGCCATTTTGTTTATTCACCAAGGGTACCACAAAGTACAGCGAACCAGAATGCATCGGAGACATATCTGGAATCAATGAAGCCTAGCGAAGGTCATTCTTTTCTCCAAAGAGTGCCAAAAATTAATGCTCAGAGTTTAAAATAGAATGGGCTTCGGCCCTCCCCTTCTTTTCTGAGTTTAATGTTATATTTAGTATTCTACCTACTTCCTCTGCTCTTTTTCAGCTATAAAAACTATGAGAAAATTGTTGTAAAGGTTGATGATGAGATAGCAGAGAGGTGCAAGTAGTTTCTCTTGAGATAAGTTCTATGTGTATAGTTGTAAGATAGGCTGAGGAAGATGTATTCAGGCTGAATGACCCAGCTATTGGCTATGTTGTACCTGATTGGTGTTGATGTTTAATATAATAAGAAAATTTCATTGGATCCTGATCTAAAGCTGCGGTGATGTTTTTCTACCTCTGTGTTTATTTCCATTTCATTTCATTTCATCTGGCTCGCATCAGAAATTTGGCATAAGATTCACCCTTGTTAGGTGCCTTATGTTTCTGCTCTCCCAGCCCTTTATGTTTTCTACTTCATGTGTTTATCTAAAGATTGATTTCAATTGATTTAACCAGTGTAGTGGATGTTGTTGCCTACTAGCTGATGTATGAATAAACGGAATTTGTTTTAGATGTTCTTGTTAGGATTTAATGAAATGTGTTGAGAACACTGGGAGGTCTAGAACCCTGTATCTGCCTCACTAGGATCTTTCTGTTCTAATTAAGCCTTTCCAAGTTCCCTTGTGTTGCCTCTGATTTTGTCCAAGAAGGTTTGGAGTTAAATGACCTCTGACCCGATCTATAGATGGGATTATTTGGTTCTCCCCCCTTTACTCTTGGTCCTTAATGTCCCATACCACCCTATCACTTTAAGATCCAAGGCTTTAGACGACTAGCCCAACTAAAAGCTTGCATATTGATAGCAAGTAAATCCTTTCTTGACTCCATTACCCAATGGACTTGGTTTTCTCTGGATTATCTCTCCTTTGCCTAAATTCTTCTTTTCCCAGTCCTGTCTCATGATGAACTCTTCCTTCCTGATTCCCAGCAACCAAACTCTCAATTAAACAAACAAACCCTGCCCATAGAACTAGCCTAATACCTTATTGTGAGCTTCAAAGACAAACACCTTTGACAATCATAGAGAGATCCCTCTCTGGACCTAGGAGGGCTAGATCCTGAGGTCTGAAAGTGGTTCTATGTTGTCTCATCTTTTGGTCTTGTCAACCTGGCCAAAACATGGGAACCCCAACATAATGGCGACTCCACTGGGGAGTTCTGAGTACATTTCACCTTAAACATTCTTAAAAACTTCAGAAACTTAGAACTCTGGTTAGGTTGATAGTAAGTCACTCGTTTCTTGAATTGACCTCCATTATTGAATATCCACCATACTCTTAGACAGAGTCTGGAAAGGGCCAGGTAGCCTCCGGATCTCACACTCTTCAGAGGTGACATATCTGGTAAATGCCCTCCCAGTCAATCTCTGGTTGGAGTTTACTGTCAGGAGGAGATTCCTGAAAGGTGATAGTGCTTGAGCACTGTGGTGGACAGTGTGACCCTTTAGATACACCCTAAAAACCTCCACTTGGCGACTCCATCGTTCCTAAATGAAAAGACTCCACTGGTGATCAGTAGGCCTGCTGATTATCTTGGTTTCACAATAGACTCCACTGGGAGACCAGCCCCTAAGACAATCAACCACAGAAGAAGTAACGAGTAGGGTTAAGCTGCTTAGCTGGGAAATAACATTTTGGCTTTCAGAACCATCCACACAAGAGCTTATCCCAACCCTGACCCACCTGAAATAGTTGACAATCCGGAGAGTATCCTCAAAGGAGCTCCTACACCTAACAGACCAACTATTTCCAGTCACATTCATAGAGCTAATTCTGCACCAAAAAACCTAACAGCTCTAGCACCTTTTCTCCCTGACCTAGACCTACCTAACAGTTTATCAAGAACCAGGTCAGTCAATCACCTAGACCAGCAAGACCTTGAGCCTCACAGTACACCATCTCATAGTGGTCAACACACTAGGGACAGAGGAACCCCTCCATCTACACCACCTGATATCCACTTCATTCAAAACTTGGGGCTCTCCCACCCTAGATCTGCTCAACAAACTTCTTCTGGTCCTAATATCTCTATCATCCAAATACCAGCAGCTCGAGCCAACCCTATACCTCATCAGAACATTATCATGGTAGCTTGGTATGCACCTTTAGTTTTACCACAGCCCTTGTTACCCTTGCCAAATGAATATCAGTCAAAAATCCCACACTTCACTTCCAAAGAATCCATTACAGCTCAGCAACACGTAGATAAGATGGAGGGTTTCTTTGATTATATGGAAATTTATGATGAAACAATCAAAATGAGAATCTTTGCCCAAAGCCTGGCGGGCGATGTAAAGAAATGGTTTAAAGGTTTACCCCCTGGCAGTATCCAAGATCTCCCTGTGTTATATCGGAACTTCATAGACAAATGGGAGGTTAGAGCAAACCCTCGCCAGCTCCTAGTAGAATACATGTCCCTTAAGAGGAACGTAGGAGAGAGTGTCCATGAGTACACCACTAGATTCAACAGCGTTTACAATGTTCTTCCTCCACACATGAAACCTCCTCAAGGTATGGCCCTGGCTAAATATCCAAATGGATTTGATGCTGACATGGCCTACGAGCTCAGAGATAAAGAGTATAACACATTGGAAGACATGCAGAAAGGAGCCATAACCATAGAAGAAAACTTGATGGAAAAAAGGGCAAGATTAAAAGCTGAGAAAAGGGTAACCTATAGGGATGACAATGTAGCTTCCACATCTGATCCCAAATATGATAGACTGTCTAAAAACGTGGAAGAGCTACAACAAATGATCAAAAGGATGGTTGTCCAAAACATAAACCAAAACCAGAACCAGAACGTTAGAAGAAACAATGTCGTTCCCAACAGACAAAGAGAGTCAGATCAACAAATTGTTCCCCCATTTCAAGAAAACTTATTAGATGAAGATGAGGGGATCATAGAGGAGTCTGAAGGGAATGGGATAAACATGTTCGAAACAGAAGACTCAGTCCTTAACTGTGATCCAGAGGAAGACCAGCCCTCACCTTCATACTGGGATGAGGAATGGTTAGAAACTAAGGATTACAGATTAGGATTCGAAAATGCCATGATGCAGGTCAGAGAACAGTATGAACTTAGGAGAAAAAAGAACCAAGAAAATCCAAAAACAAAGACTTCTGAGGTAACCATCAAGAAAAGGCCTGACATATCTTCTAAAGCATCTGCTGCAAATGTAAAATCAGCAGCTGAAAGTTCTAGTAAACACAAGGAAAAAGACAACCAAGACACTGAAAGACAAAGCCAACCAACCAGCAGCACTAGCACTACAGTTAGTGCTCCTGATAAAACGGTTCCTGACCTTGTACATAGTGAGAAATCACTAACTGATTTAGCTACTAAAGCAGTAGCAAATAAAACAAAGTTAAGCGCTTCCAAGAGTCAGTCCACTTTCAATTTAGAGAGTGAAATTGCAAAAATCAAAATTTCTATACCATTAGCTGAGTTGGCCACTCAGAATGTGTATAAAGGACAAATTTTGAAAGCACTAAATTTAGGGGAAAACAATGACTCTGTAAATTTGAATGTTGATCACCCTGCCCTCCTATTTGGTCCAAAGATTGAGGGAAAATTTCAGGAAGGGGTAGTTCCACCTTTCTATATCAGTCTCAACATTCATGACAAAATACTCCACAATGCCATGCATGATTCTGGAGCATCACACAATTTAATGCCTAAGGTAGTGATGGGAAAGCTAGGCCTAGAAGTAACATGACCTTACAAAGATCTATATTCATTTGACTCTAGCAGAGTAAAATTCCTAGGCCTGATCAAGGACTTGTGTGTGAGCTTGACCCAGATTCTTGCTAAGTGTATGGCCATGGATGTGGTGGTAGCAGATGTGCCACACAAGTATGGCATGCTGCTATCTAGAACATGGGGAGCCAAACTGCAAGGAACAATGCAGATGGATGGCTCATATGCCACTATCCCTATATTTGGCCAACTTAGAAGACTGTATAGAGAATGTCAGATGAAATTCTTAGTCAGTAGCCCCGAGAAGCCTGAAAATTCACCATTATACTCTGTACACACAGACCTGGAGTCTTTCATCCTTTATAATGACCAATCCTTAGGAGAGCCAGAATCTGAATGTAAAAATTTGAGCAAAAACACAGAGCCCATGGACTTTAGCATAATGGCTACCCTAGAAGAATACGATGATGAAAACCGTGGGCAGGGTACAAAAAACGAAACTCAGAATGAACCAGGAACACAATGCAGTCAGCCTATTAGTCATACCCTTCAAACTGATATACCACGCGAAGAACAAGATAACCCACAACCTAGTACAGACTCCTCAACACAACATAATGGCGAGCCCCTATGGGAAATGAACTTCGATGGGTCCTGTACTAGACAAAATGCTGGAGTAGGGGTGTGGCTACGTAACACAGGAAATGATCATGCAGAGAGCCACACTGTGAATCTACATTTCAAATGCATAGATAATATTGCATAATATGAGGCTCTCATCCTGGGTCTGAACCTATTGAAGAAATTAGGAGCCCATAGGATAGCTGTGAGAGGAGACTCTGAGTTAGTTATCAAACAAGTGAATGGTGAATATACGGCAAAACACCCCAGGTTGAGAGCATACAAGAATGATGCAGTAGACTTATTGAAAACCTTTGTTGAATATGAATTGGTATTTATGCCTAGGAGTCAGAACGTTATTGCTAATGGATTAGCTTACCTGGCTAGTTCATATCTTAAGACTCCCCCTAATCAACAAATCATCATTCAAACCAAGTTCAAACCTACAGTGCCAGACAACGAAAAATATTGGCAGGTCTTTGAAGGAGATAAACAGATCGAAGATTTCCTGGTGGGCAGAAATGAGTTTGAATTTTCTAATTTCGACTCAAAACCGGATGACAGCTGCCCATGTGAGGATCCCCCAGATGAACAAGAAACACCATGTAACATAGAAATAAACACCTTTTCTGAGGAAACTAGAAGTTCAACCGAAAAATGTGAAAATGCAGGTAATGAGGAAGTGGAGGTGTTGCAGGCCAAAGATAAGAACATACCCAGAGGCCTGGCACCCCTAGAGGACCTTTTTGACTTTGATGATGTAGCAAAAAAGCCCACTATAGAACATGCAGACTCAGATGTCGAAGAATGCAACATTGGCACTAAAGATAAGCCCAAAATGATCAAACCGGCTAAGTCTGTACCTGCAAACATGAAGAACAAATACATTGACCTGTTTAGGGAATTCATTGATGTGTTTGCATGGAGCTATGAAGACTTAAAGGCCTATGACACCAACATCATACAACACAAGATACCCTCGAAGGAAAATCAGAAGCCTTTCAAACAAAAACTTCGCAGAATCAATCCAAAACAATTGCCTGCAGTAGAGAAAGAAATCAAAAAGATGTATGATGCAGGCATTATAGTCCCTGTAAGTTTTTCTGATTGGGTGTCAAACTTAGTGGCTGTGAGGAAGAAAACAGGGGAGATCAGATTATGCATAGACTTCAGAAACCTCAACAGAGCCTCCCTGAAAGACAACTACCCTTTGCCTAGAATGGAACATATTCTACAGAAGGTAGTGGGCTCTAAGAGAATCTCCCTGCTTGATGGTTTTTCAGGGTATAATCAAGTTCTGGTATTCCCAGAAGATCAACTCAAAATGGCGTTTACCACCCCATGGGGTACCTTCATGTACGTGAAGATGCGTTTTGGACTGATGAATGCTGGAGCTACCTTCCATAGAGTGATGGATATAGCTTTCTCAGAGGAGATAGGACACTTCATAGTTATCTATTTGGATGACTTGACTGTCTTTTCTAAAATCGAAGAAGAACACCTGAAACATCTGAGAAAGGTTTTTGAAAAATGTAGAAGGTACGGTCTGTCCTTAAATCCTAACAAAATTGTTTTCAGACTGCAAGAAGGTAAACTTCTTGGTCACATTATATCTGAGAAAGGGATTAGGATAGACCCACAGAGGGTTGAGGGAATACTTCAAATTACACATCCGAGAAACATCAAGGAGTTACAGTCCTTCATAGGGAAGATCAATTTCCTTAGGAGATTTATCCCCAATCTTGCTGAGCATCTTAGGAAAATGACCAACATGCTAAAGAAAGATGCAGGAATTAAGTGGACTGTTGAAGCCAAGAAATCTTTTGAGTCAGTAAAACTTGCACTCACTCGGGCCCCTATCCTTACCAGCCCAAACTTCTCAAAATATTTTCTGATCTTTTCCTTTGCCTCTGAACACACAGTAGCTGCAGTCTTGCTGCAAAGGAATTCAGAAGGGCATGAACAGCCAATTGCCTTCTTCAGCAAAGCCTTGAGGGATGCACCCTTAAAGTACAACATTATGGAAAAGCATGCCTATGCCCTGGTAAAGGCCTTAAAAGACTTTAGGGTGTACATTCTGCATTCTCACACCATTGCTTATGTGCCAAGTATAGTGGTCAAAGATATCTTGTCCCAAGACCCTGATGGGAAAAGGGGAAAATGGATTGCTACAATCTTGGAATACGACCTCGAAATAAAACCCACCAAACTGATCAAAGGTCAAGGCCTGGCCTAGTTAATGGCTGAATCAAACTTGTAGGCCCTTGGCATTAAGATGATAAATGCCTTAGATGAGCAGGAAGAACTACCCCATCCAATTATTGAGGAGCAGTTTCAGAACTCTCCTTGGTACTCTGATATCCTTTATGTGCTCACCAATCTCAATGCCCCTCCAGAACTGTCCAAAACAAAGGCTAGATTCATAAAACTCAAAGCTAGAAATTATTGCATTTTGAATGAGAATCTATAATGGAAAAATCCAAAGGGCCTATTGCTGAAATGTTTGTCTGAAACTGAAGCTGAAAGAATCAAACAAGAATTCCATGCTGGGGAGTGTGGAGGCCACCTGAGCTGGAAAGCCACTGCAAGTAAGATACTCAGGGTTGGTTACTATTGGCCTACACTCTTCAGTGATGTCCATAAAATGATAACTGCCTGTCATAAATGCCAAATCTTTGAGGGCAGAAAAAAGCTCCTTCCCCTCCCTTTACAACCTATCACCGTAGAAGGTCCCTTCATGCAATGGGGCCTAGACTTTATTGGGGAAATTCACCCTTCTTCTTTTGGGCAACACAAATGGATACTAACTGCTACAGATTACTTCACCAAATGGATAGAAGCCATACCCACTAGGAATGCCACTGATTCTGTCATCATTAGGTTCCTAGAGGACTTCATCTTATCTCGGTTTGGCTGTCCAAGGAAAATAATCACTGACAATGCTGCTGCTTTCGGATCCAAGAGAATGATTGATTTCTTTCACAGGTACGGAATAGAACTTGGCCATTCAACTGCCTATTACCCCCAAGGTAATGGATTGGCTGAATCATCCAACAAAAGCCTGGTCACAATCATCAAAAAGTTGCTGGAAGAGAACAAAAATTCATGGCATAAAAAGTTGGTACATGCTCTGTGGGCTGACAGGCTCACCACGAAGAAATCTATTGGCATGTCACCATTCCAGCTGGTTTACGGAACAGAAGCAGTTTTTCCTACCAGCCTTGGAGTTCCAGTGATTAAGCTTGTCCAGGAGATTCGGACAGAGGAAAACAATATGGTGAGAAGAATCAATGAAACTATCCATCTATAGCAAACAAGGGAGCAGGTTTATAACAGAGCTGTCAGAGTTCAGGAGAACATTAAAAGGCTATTTGAAAAAAGAGCCAAAGCTTCAGATTTCAAGGTTGGAGATAAAGTTCTGAAATGGGATTCAAGGAGAGAGGACAAAGGTAAACATGGCAAGTTTGACAGCTTGTGGCAGGGTCCATATATCATCCAAGCCATTGTGGGTCCTAATGCATTTTTCTTACAGGAACTTGATGGTACAGAGCTGTTTGGGGGTCCTGTCAATGGCAGGATGCTCAAGCACTACTTCTGCTAAATTTCAGTTTCCAGTTTCATTCTCCATTGTATATATCATTACAGTTTTATTTTTATTTATTTTTTAAAGAAAAAAAGGAGAGGTTCAAACATGCTCAAAACTTGAACCTCCGAAAGGCAAAAGGAGTGGCTCAAACATGATCAAAATCTGAGCCAAAAGAAGCGGAACAGATGGTCCTGATATGCTCAAAACCTGGACCAGCAGTGAAAGAAGAATCAGCTCTAACATGTCGAAAACCAGAGCTGAAATGAACAAAGGAAGTGACTCTAATTTGCTCAAAACCTGAGTCACGAGAAAGGAAGGATGTTTCAAAACTGCAAATTTCATGCCTTCACAGTTTTATCTTCAGTTTTCCACAAGTCTTCACTCCAGCAAGTCAGACAGTCTAATCTTGGCTTGGTTGTTTTTCAATTTCCTGTTTTAGAATGTAGGAAAAGAAATCTGTTGGACAGTCTAATCCCAGCAGATGTTAGATTAGGTAGAGAAGCATATGAGGCCAACAGTCTAATATGGTCTCATGGAGAAATAAGGGTAGATTTAGAATAGGTTTGTTTTTGTTTTGAAAATAAAATGTAAAGGGTCTGCTAGCTCAAATGCACCCAAAGGAAAATGTTAGAACTGTAGTCTGGGTAGGTAGATTGGTAGGGAAATATTTTTGCTGATTTGTGTCTTTAACATATTGTGGCAACTGAAAATTAAAGAAAGAAGGGATGTGCCAAGCAGCAGGCATATGGCCTACTCCAAAGATCATCTCTGGTTTCTTGACTCCTTCAAGAAGAAGCCATACCCATGTGGAGCCACTGTTAGTCCCCCTATGAAATTCTTGACAAGCAAGCTGGGGGCTAGATTGTTTTGGAGCCTTCAAGGAATGCCTTTCCCCTGAAAACCCATCCTCCTTGAAGCCTTTTTGTGCCTGGTGTCCTTTGATAAATTTCCCTCTGCTAATTCCCGTTGCAAGCCCCTCTATTTGTGAAGAAATGCCCAAAGGGCCTCCTCCCCTTCTTATTCCATTCCCCTTTGTCCCCCCTTCTACTTCCCTTTTGTACCCTCTCAACCCTCCCAAATCCCTTTTATATCCTTCCTCTACCCTTTGCTTAGCCAAATTCCCCCTTATTCCCTCTATCGTTACTCCTCCTTGGCCTTAAAATGCATTAAAATGGGCCAAAACCCATTATCCACTTTGTAACAGGGCTTAGCCCCTTTCCGCCAGCCCCTTTAGCTGTTTCCCCATGTAGCCGAGCGCTATGACCGAGCGCTACCCCTTAAAGGTGCTAATAGCAATATCGCACATCGCTCCCATCGCATGTTTGTTTTAGCATTCCAATCATCCATCGCAAATATTTGTGATGCGATTAATCGCGCCATTGTTTCATCGCACCATCCGATCTGCTCGATCCCATAATTGCATTTTCCAAACGCGTGACCCTTCGCATCTCCCGATTTCTCCTCCGTCGTCGGTCAGCCTCCAAATCAGACGGTTGGCGCTTCATCGCACCTCGCCAGTCGCCTCGCACTTCCCAATCGCTTCCCCTTCCTCGATCGCAATCAGAAGCTATAAGTGTGCGTCCCTCTCGTCTATTGCGATTGTGATTCTCTGACTAAGCCTTGACCGTCCATTGGGTCTAAGATCTAACGGTTGAGATCTGATCGCCATCCGCCCCCGGCTAGATCCCACCTCATCGCATTTCCCTGCATTCCCTTCACATTTCTTTGTATTTTTCTCGAAGTCTAAAGTCTTATGTTTCACGGTTGTTTTGCCCACTTTCATATATCATTTTGCTGCTCGACCCCCGCCGTTGATCTTCACTCCTAGGCTGCGATCTAACGGTCTGCGTTGCATTCTACCATCAAACCCTATTATTCATGAGTCTTCACCAGTTCATTACATTTTGTCACCATTGTTTAGTGAAAGCCACCTTCCTGCCGTCGCGTTATCATATTTTTCGCCCTTCACTCCACTAGTCTTCCATTGCACTGATTGTCTACACACAGTTGTGAGTTTCTGCAGAGTACAAGAGTTGAAACGTTGCCATAACTACACAGTATGGATGCAGCAGTAATTTTTCCACCGACAGAGGCAAGGAATTTAATGAAGGGCAGGTTTCCACGCCAGCATAATGTCTTCTTCCAAAGAAGGACAGATTGCCCATACTGTTTGATTATATGCCGTGCTCCAGCGGAGATCCCCGCTCGGAACGCAGTCCAAGGATATCAGAGCATTTGTTGCTCAAGTATGGCGGACCATTCCGTTTTTCATTGCCATTTTGTTTATTCACCAAGGGTACCACAAAGTACAGCGAACCAGAATGCATCGAAGACATATCTGGAATCAATGAAGCCTGACGAAGGTCATTATTTTCTCCAAAGAGTGCCAAAAAATAATTCTTAGAGATTAAAATAGAATGGGCTTCGGCCCTCCCCTTATTTTCTGAGTTTAATGTTATATTTAGTATTCTACCTACTTCCTCTGCTCTTTTTCAGCTATAAAAAATATGAGAAAATTGTTGTAAAGGTTGTTGATGAGATAGCAGAGAGGTGCAAGCAGTTTCTCTTGAGATAAGTTCTATGTGTATAGTTGTAAGATAGGCTGAGGAAGATGTATTTAGGCTGAATGACCCAGCTATTGGCTATGTTGTACCTGATTGGTGTTGATGTTTAATATAATAAGAAAATTTCATTGGATCCTGATCTAAAGCTGCGGTGATGTTTTTCTACCTCTGTGTTTATTTCAATTTCATTTCATTTCATCTGGCTCACATCAGAAATTTGGCATAAGATTCACCCTTGTTAGGTGCCTTATGTTGCTGCTCTCCCAGCCTTTTATGTTTTCTACTTCATGTGTTTATCTAAAGATTGATTTCAATTGATTTAACCAGTGTAGTGGATGTTGTTGCCTACTAGCTGATGTATGAATTAACGGAATCTGTTTTAGATGTTATTGTTAGGATTTAATGGAATGTGTTGAGAACACTGGGAGGTATAGAACCCTGTATCTGCCTCACTAGGATCTTTCCGTTCTGATTAAGCCTTTCCAAGTTCCCTTGTACTGCCTCTGATTTTGTCCAAGCAAGTCTGGAGTTAAATGACCTCTGACCCGATCTATAGATGGGATTAGTTGGTTCTCCCCCCTTCAGTCTCGGTCCTTAATGTCCCATACCACCCTATCACTTTAGGATCCAAGGCTTTAGATGACTAGCCCAACTGAAAGCTTGCATATTGATAGCAAGTAAATCCTTTCTTGACTCCATTACCCAATGGACTTGGTTTTCTCTGGATTATCTCTCCTTTACCTAAATTCTTCTTTGCCCAGTCCTGTCTCATGATGAACTCTTCCTTCTTGATTCCCAGCAACCAAACTCTCAATTAACCAAAAAAACCCTGCGCATAGAACTAGCCTAATACCTTATTGTGAGCTTCAAAGACAAACACCTTTGACAATCATAGAGAGATCCCTCTCTGGACCTAAGAGGGCTAGATCCTGAGGTCTGAAAGTGGTTCTATGTTGTCTCATCTTTTGGTCTTGTCAACCTGGCCAAAACATGGGAACCCCAACAGGAACCAGGTTTCCGTACCCTGAGAGAGTGGAGGTAATTCAAGTGGGTCTATGTTCCCAACCTATCAAGTTCATATTTAACATATCTATTTGCAGGCTATAAAATAGAGCTATGATTAAGCACAGATATATTAATTATCTTCACATCCACGTGCGTAATACCAATCTATCAGTACAACAAACTATAATCGCAGCAATTAACTGACTACATATTCATATAATAGAAACAAAGATACTTTCGCAGCTATCACATAGATACTCTTGCAACTCAATCATTCACATTAATCATAACAAACAGATCCAAATAACATCATATATCCAACAGTACTTCACATATATATTAATACCAAAATCCTCTTAAAATCCCAAACACCACCTACACACACAGCCAGCAAGGTCTGCACACAGCAGGAGTGAGGATCTTCGCGCACACAGCCAGCAGGAGTTCTTACCCAAACAACCTGACTATCGATCTAAAAATTTGTACTTCGCATCAATCTCTAGTATTTTCTTACCTAGGACTCAAAAAGGTTCATCTATTTATACCGATTTTAGCCTATGCATCCAATGGTCTGCAAACCGTGGTTTTTGGACTCTTGGTCTACCCTTGTCCTGTTTACAATGCGTTAGGGGCTTTGACCCACCCCAAAACCCTTGTGTTAGACTAAACAATACAAAATTACAAAAAAATGGACAAAATTCGCAGCTTTTTAGTAGACCCTACTCCAACAGTCCCCCAACACAATCTTGCGACTCGTCCTAAGTCACTGTGCTGGTGGGGTCTCGACCTGCACCTGCAACAATTTGATCGCCTCGGCCAATGGCAGCAGCACACCTTCACTCTGAACAGCAGAATTTTGTGCAATTTTGACCAAATTCTGCGATATTGGTCCTTCCATCGCGGCGGTGACACTCTCCAGAGTCTAGTTTAGCTGCTTAACAGCAACATTAGCATCCTGCGAAAATTTGAGGGTGTCGACAACCCAAGGCTTCAATCGGTCACTAAGGACCTTCTTTTTATGCCGGAGTTCTCAATATCACCTTGGAGGGCATGGCTGGTTCGCAGCCATGTCAAGCACTGAGCAGGAACCAAGGTGGGCAAGGTGGCCTCTAATTTCTCGAACTCTTCCTCTTTCTGCCACAGGTCCTGGTTTAACCCTCACAGGATCGAGTCGCGTTGGACCTTGGTCCATTGCTGCATGGTGGTTCTAGTAATTGGGCACCCTGCACGATCTGTCGTGTGATGAAATTTGTAGCTGCAGAGACCAGCGCAGTTCGCTGGGCCCGTACCTCCGGAGGTGTTTCTAGCTACAGCTTAGCCTACAGATCTGTGATCTGCTGCTCCATCTATGTCTTGACCACCTGAACTTCCATCTTGGAGGCCTTTAGTGTTGCGACCAATCTTTCAACCTTAGCTTGGGGGGTGGCTATGGCCAGGAATTCCTCTGGAACATCTGCACAGAGCTGGTGAATCACGTTTTCTAGCTCTGTTTGTTGCGCGGTGGCGAGGGCCACTTTAGCATTCTTTTTTGCAATCGTCTGTTCAGCCAGACCGAGTTGCTGGAAAAATTGCGCGTCCTGATGCTGAATTTCCTAAAATAAGGAGGTGTGGAGACCTTGCAATGCCTTCCATGGTAGTCTGGCTATATTTAGTTGTACGTCTAGGTCGGCTTGAACTTGCATTCCCAGGTCAGGTGGGCTAATCACAAGGGTTGCACCAGGTAACGAATAGAGGTGGCTTTCTTCTATAACTAGTGCTGCACTGGTGGTGGTTGAGGGCATTTGTTCCTGAGCCACACTAGGATCCAGTGTATCAGTATTTAGCTGTAGAGCATGGAGCTCAGCATGAATGGTGTTGATCGCAACTTTCTGTTGTTCTTCTAATGCTAACCACCTGTCCTCAGTGGCCAATGTGACTGCATCGACAATTTGTTCGAGTTCTCCTTCGGTCAGCGTGACTGTCTCATCTCGTGTCATCCGCTGAAAATGTTTCTTCTTTCTGGGCCCTTTGAGAGGCTCGCTTGTTCGCTTCGTGCCACAGGGGGAGGCAGCTCCACCTACATCCAATCCCTCGATATGCAGGTCTGGCTGCAAATCCAATTGGGGCTCTGGCTCTGTGTCCTTCTCAATGGTATGTTGTTGTTGTCCATCCTTCGCAGTGGCTGGCTTCGGCTGTGCGCCCTTTGGTGAACCAACACTTCCTGCCTTGTCACTTCCTTTGCTTGAGCCGCCCATATCCTTGGTTGTGGTGGGGTTGAACTTGGTAACAGTTGCACCCGCAGTGCCCACCGCACCAAAATTAAACCCAATCTTCCACTGCAGAGGCCATGTGGTGACTACCCGATCAATCTCTTCGTCCGCAGCCATATATGGGAGAAAGACCCAGGTTTTATCCTTATGAGCTCCGATCTGGACATTGTGCATAGTGACCTGGAATGCTAAAATGCCCTTGTACCGGTCATAGACTATTGGAGACAACCATGGTCGATAATTAATGGTTGCAACCAAGCTACTCTGAAAAAGGACCCAGAAGACTTGGTTTTCTTCGATATGTTGCGCATACTTAGAATCCACAGGTTCATATAGCAGGCCCCCTCGCACATGTCTAGGTTGAGTTCTAGGAAGAATGATTCCTTAGGTGCTTCCCATGCTATCAATGCTATAATAAATAGTAGCCAAGAATAGAAAAATGCCCATCCCTGCTCCTGGGATTCACGGACATTGGCTAGAAACTCATTACACAAGTATTGGGACCAATTGAAGTAAGCTCCTTTCCCGCATTGACTTGCTAACCGAATGACATAAGCAAGGACAATGTTGACCTGAAATTTTCTCATCATCTTGCATGCCAACAAGATGGTACCAAACTACGTGGCTAGATCACTGATGGAGCTTATCATAAAGCCCCGTGTATTCCGCTCCACATGGTATTTTTTCCGCACATATTCAGTAGTTTCGGCTTCGTACTTCTTCCCCACATGCAGTAGAGGGTCCGGCCCTTGGATAGTAAGACCCATGATTCAATGCATAAGAATTGCATCAATATGGATTCAGTCCCGGATCCATAAACACCCATCGTGAACCAAGTTAAGAAACTGACACACCAAACGTTCCATGATATTGTAGTGGCCAAAATTCAGCATCCTAAGCAGGTTTAGGAGCCCAGACCCTGCCACTCCGTGCACCTAGATTACGGGGACAATTTTGATCCCCTCATCTTCTTGAATTCTTCAAGGTATAATTTAGGTGCCAACTCTGGGAAGGCCTCCAAATTAGCCAAGTCGTGATCGTCAAATTTTATCTCATGGAGCCTCCCGAAAGGCTCACCAATGATGGGGACTTCTCCCGAGGTTAGTGGCATCTGTAGATAGGTGATCAGCCCATCAAGGTTCTTTGGCGTGTGCGTTGAGGGTCTGTGTGACCGAACGAAGGGAGGTAACCAATTCATCAGGTCGGCGGGCTGGGCCTCCTCCTGAACAACCTGTGCCCGGGGCGTCGCCCGCGGGGATTTTACGTTTCTCGAGGAAGTACAGGGCTTCCCACCCATCCATTTCGATGGTTTGGGGGATTTCCATGAGCCTCCTGCCTTTCCCTTTCCCTTCGTTGTGACTGGTGTGGAGAAAAATGCTTCAGCTTCGAACTCAATCTCCACTATTTCCTCGGTTTCTTGCTCGACCGAGGTCATAGGTGCCGAGGATTCAACAGGACTAGCCGTCATCATTCTGGCACGAAAAATGAATCCCAACCCTGGGTGGCTACTGTTGGAAGGTGTAGGCTACTCAGACATAAAAGGGACACTATAAGCACAGAAATTCTTATAGCACAAATTCGTTAAGGACACATATGCCAAGTACAAGCTATTCAAGTGATACAGAACCCTTGTCTGATCTATCTTGCCCTTCTTATAGCTTCTACAAGCACCCAACGGTAGGGTAAACTGCACTTGGAACTTACCATCAGGAAAATGGTAAAAAATCTCCAGAAATCGCCTCATTAAATGTCGACGAGCCATTCCTTCCAACGGTAATTTTTTTGTTTTACCCAATTTCACTATTCCAATGGCTAGTTTTCAGACCCCTAGTGTGCTCAACGCACCCTTGTGCTCCCATCGCATCCATGCACTTTTGGCATACCTCCTTTGCTCCCCACGCTCCTGCTGCATTCTAGGCTTATTCCTGTGCCTCTAGCGTACAGGTCCCACAAAATCAATGGCCCATTTGTCAAAAGCTTGTAGGGCCATTTATGGTTGACAGGACATTTTGTTTCTATGCGATGGCCTTAGTGTCTTTTGGCATGTATCGCAGTCTTTACAATATTCATAAGAGTGAGTATGCAGGGTAGGCCACCCTAGGCTAGCTCTTAGGATATTCTGCGCCATTGCGTTCCCTTCCTAGTGACCTCCTGCTACCCCGTCGTGGGATTTTGCCAAGATATCCTACCGTTCATGCTCCAGGACATACCTGCACAGCACTTCGTCTGCACCTATCTTATAGATATGTCTTGCGATGATGGTAACATCAGTAGCGTGAGCTACCAGCTCTTTCTTTTTTTGTACCGAATACTCCGCAAGTGCCATGCCTATAGTTGGGAACTGGATAATGTCAAGGAAGTGCACAATGACTACCTTAATAGCAAACAGCTGCACATCAGGCAATCCTTCCTCTAGGTTGGTTGGTTCCTCACCACTCTCAATTTGGGACAAGTGATCTAGTCTAGCATTCAACCTCCCTGGCTTGATAATGATCTCAAAATTGTAATCCTGAAATAAAAAAAGCCATTGGCAGATTTCCCCCCCCAACACAGGCTTATTCACCAGGTATTTCAAAGTCAAATGATATGTGAACATTTTTAAGTGGCCCCCTAATAGATAATGTCAATACTTCTGTAATGTATAAACCATGGCCAATCCCTCTCGCTTCGTAGTAGCATAGTTACTCTCTGCACCAGAGACTTTTCGACTACAAAATACAATGGGGTGATCAATGTCTCTATCCCCAAGCTGCATAAGGACTGCTTCGAGGGCGATTCCCGAAGCATCAATATGAACATGAAATACCTTCGCCCAATCAGGAAAAATAAGGATAGGCGCAGATGCCATCTTTTCCTTGAGTAGCTCAAAGCTCTTCTGACACTCATCATCCCAAAAAAATGAAACATCCTTCTTTAGCAGATTTTCCAGAGGTGTTGTGATTAGTGCATATCCCTAGATCAACTTTGGGTAGTAGCCTGTGTGTCCAAGGATCGAACGCAGTTGTTTCTCGGTTGTAGGTACTACCAGATTGATGATAACAGCAACTTTCGTAGGGCCAACCATCAACCCCTGTTGACACACTATATGTCCAAGCAGGATTCTGAAAGGTACGCAAAAGATACATTTCTTGATGTTCAGGGATATTTGGTGCTTTCTACAGGCATCCAACATCATGCGCAGGTTCGAAACATGCGTCTTTAATAATATGAAGACAATCCAGTCATCAAAGTACACCTCCATAAATTTATGGATGAATTCTTTGAACACTGCGACAACCACATGTGAGAAGATAGCAGGGGCATTCTTAAGTCCAAATGGCATGACTGTATACTGGAATGATCCCCATTCAGTAGAAAATTTGGTTTTGCTATGATCTTCTGGTGCGATCCTGTTCTAATGGTATCCTGAGAACCCGTCAGTGAATGAGTACGCTTCCTAGCCTCCTATGCTATCCAGGATCTCATCTGAGAATGGTGTCGGAAAGGGATCATGTACACAGGCATCATTCAACTTGTGTAAGTCCACAGAGATTTGGATTTCCTTTTTCGTCTTCTTTTCCTGAACCACCATCGGACCTACCAAATCCGACTAATTGACCAGTTCGATAATACCTACAGCAAGAATTTTATCGATTTCTTCCTTGACCTTATGTTTATACTTAGGGTTCAGCCGATAAGTTCGCTGCTTTATCGGTCGCGCATCTAGTTTTAGCGTGATGCGCATAACCCCCAGATCCCCTGTGATCCCCTTGAGCTTCGAAAACTTCGTTGGGAATAAGTCTTGATATTTTGTGAGCAATTCGGCAACTTTACTTGCAGTTTCATCATCCCAGTAGTCCCCAATTTTACCCAACTTAGGCTACTCGGTCATGCCAATGTTGACTTCCCGTAGCTTCAGAGGCTTCGTCGCATCCACAGTTTGTAGTGGAGGTCCTACAACTGCGTGCTCTCCCTCTGATTTTGGGATAGATACATTGTGCGGATCCTCATCGCACTCTTCCATAGTTATATTGCAACAATTGACAATGTCCTGCATCTGCGTTTCCCATGTTGGTGCCCTGAATGCTGCATCGGGGCTGGATTCACCAAACACAAATGTATCTATATCGTGCAGAGCTTCATCAAGCACCTTTGAGCCCCTTGTTAATCCAAACATTCCTATGAATTCATCCATCAAACTCTCCCAGTGGTGGGTGCGCTGATGTAGCTCCGCATCCAAGTACCATGCCATGGGGATTGGTCCCAATGCATGAATAAACAAGTGAATCCATTCCTCTGTAGTTCGGTCATACCATTTTTCCATCCAAGGGAACAAGTGTTCACGCAGATCCCTTGGGCCGAGGAACATCTTGACGCGCACATCAACTGGAGGTTCAAATCGTAGGATCATCATGTCCCCGCATTCCTCCCAGTCCTCAAACGCCCCCTTATGTGTGTCCCACCACCTTGCACATGTTGCACGCATGGCTAGATTTAGGGCCCACAACCTTCGTTCTCTTGGAACCACAACTTCAAATGTTCGCAAAAACTCTTTTATACTATCGGAACCATCAAAGTAGGGTAGTTCTCTTACCTCTGAGGAGATGCAGTGGAATTCCCTTGTGATTCGCAGGCAGCGCAGCGCAAATACATCATGTAGCCAGTTTTTCCAATGTTATATTTCTTCGTCAAAGTCAGAGAAGCATTCACTATCCTTTTCCCAGCAAAGCACACCATTGGCTATAGGATTAATCCAGTCTTCATCCCACGTGGTCAACTTATAGATGTGATCCACCTCTTCTTCCTCACACACTGGTTCTGAATACCTTTCTCCTTTTGCGGGGTCTAGTGGTACTATCACCTGTGTTCCTTCACTTTCAAACACCATGTTTCTTTTCTTCAAATTGATAATGCCACCCATATTTATAGCCCAGTCCAATCCTAGAAGTGCGGAATAGGGATCCGCATCTTCTACAATCTGAATGACTTCAAAGTCAGCCCAGACCCTAACCTTTGCGATATCTACTACGACCTTAGATAACCTTCCCAACAGTATGATCTTATGTTGATTGGCCATGTGCAGCTGGATAGTGGACCATTCCAACTTAGGTTCTCCCATTCGCTGCCAATTCTGTTTGGTTAGTATGTTTTCATATGATCCTAGGTCTATAATAACCTAATCCATTTTGTAATCCCCAATCTGCATGGTTAGCCGCATCTCTCGACCAGTGTGTCTCTTATGCTTATATAGTTTGTGCACATCCTTAACTTCCATGACTGGGGTTGTTCTTTCTGCGCAGTTTTCAATTAGGGCTTGGAGGTTTTCTACGGCCCGTTGATTACGCAGCAGCCTCATGCATGCCTGCAAGAATGGTTTGACCATGTCTTAAGCTCTAATGTTTGTGGGGTTCTGAGAAGCAGATGCCTCAGCCTGAGCAAAGTCTTGCTGAGCTGTGACAAATTTTTCCTTCTCCCTTTTTAATTCCAAACCTTCCTGTTTAGTGGCTACTTTACGGATAAGAGGCTCCACCTCAGCTTTTTCCGCAGACCCTCCGATGGCCATGCCGCTGCGCATTATCACATTAACGCTTGGCCCTGTTATCACTCTAGTAATTCTAAAGTTGTGAGATTTTTTGTTTTTAGTCAAAGAATACTAGAGGTAACCACAGACCTACTTCAAACTCTAGGACCTAGCCTTCCTAGGGTTCAGAGAGGGCTCTCCCTTAAAGATTTAACTTTTTTTTATTTATAAATGTTAGGCTAGTTATGAATGGGCAGTTTTGGTTTTGGTTTTGATTTATTTGGTGGGAAAAATCACTTGAAGGTATGAATAGTGGGAAATATACTTGTCCATTGGGCTATGGAGTCTAAATCAAGATAATAGAACTAGGATCAAGGCCAAAAGTTCAAATGTATTCAAGGCAAGATTGATAACCCTTGGAGATTATGGAAAGTTGTTTTTTGAGATGGTATGATCAGGATAAAGGGCACTTAAGAATCCTTTGATCCGGAAAAAAGGAAGTAGTAGGTAGAGGTCAAAAGGGAGAGGGAGAAATTAGGGGTTCCCTACACCAGAATTCAGAATAAAACATCAAAATGATAACTAGTTAAAGACAGGGTGATTTTAACAAATCTTGTAGTAATACTCCTATTTATACATTCAAATTTAGAATAAACATATATGGATGCATGTAACTAAGAAAGGAAACAATGACAAGTAAGGAAATAATTCACTACAGATAGCTCATCACAAGGATCCTGAATTATGATGCCAATTGAATTGATCCAGCCTGCTACTTGAAATTCGAAACACAAAAAGCCTTCAATGTCCAACATAAATGACTATAATATTCTCCAGCAATTTTATTCCACACAAAAATATTTCTAAATTTGAATTATTTATACATAATGTCTTACAAAATATCCTAGAAAAATTCTAGGAATTAACTTAGGAAAATAAAATATCTTTACAACAATAAAAGGGACAATTTCTTAACAAATCAACAAGTTGTCCTTTTCTATCCAAAAGAAATAGAACTGTTTTGATGACAAGAAGTTGTTGGCTGCCTATGTGTCCTGATTGCTGGTTGTTAGATATTTTTTGGAATCTAAATTTCCTTCACTGATACTCTTTCTCACTGGTACTCCTTCTTACTGAAACTCTCTTATTTCAGATACTCTTTAACCTTCAGTCAAACTGCTTTACTGCTGTAAAATTTGTTTTGACAGTAAAATCAGCAAACTGATTTTTCTTCTTTCATCTATTTATCTTCCATTCTTCATAATAAATCTATTAGGAATTTCCAATCCTCATTTTTAGGAATTTGTATATTATTTAATTTCCTAAAGTTCTCATCAGCTTCAGTATACCTAGCAAAGGTTGTCTTGATGACAAATAAATGTTTGATCTCATGCTGCAGGTAAAACAAGTCCTCAAAATTATTCAACAAGACTTTCCCTGTTGGAATGCCTTAGCCTTGTGGCTTATTTACCTGTTCCTTCGAAAATTCTATTATCTTTTATCATAATAATTCTAGGGCATCATCTTGTCATTAAGAACCTGTTTTAGCCGCTACAAACCATCCAAAATTTTGGGTATACTTAAAATTTTGGGTCCCCCTGCTCGCTTAGCCATTAGGGTTTTGACCCGACCTGTAGTCATTGAACCTTCTCACCATCATGACAAGATTCTTTCGCCGCAGCCATGCCATGTGTGGGAGGATCATCATGCATACACTTGAATGGAAACTTCTCGGTGCATTAAGTATATTCATTAGAAGCCCTTTCAGCATGGATCATTTAGGCATTCTGTTTGGATACTTCACAAAGCTCATGTAAATTATTTAAGGGCATCATTATCTACAAGGTCAATATGAACTAGTTGATGTTATAATGTTTCATACAGTTCAATCCCACAGATGATATACTCATCAATTTCATCACCACACCGAGGGAAATAAACTGAAAATAAACAACAAGGCCACAGCTGCGAAAAATGACACTTTCATCCACATGCCCCCTACCCATCTGGGGATGAGACTTAAAGCTACCGTTGAAGACCTCTTTAAGGCAGATGAAAAGGATACGCAAACAAGTGACGAGGAGGAGAAAGTGAACATTATTTTCAAATGGAGGATGGTGTGTTGTATGTTTATTCAAATAAAGGATCAAGGGAATAACTTTTCATGATTGCTGATGCAACAAAATCTTCACTGATACACATCGGATAATTAGAATCATTTCATTGGGAAATAAAAGAATCCTAGAAGAGCGTTCTGACCTTGGCATATCAGAGTCGTGGTGTTGTCCATGGCGATTTAAGTATCTCTTCGCTCTATGTCTTCAGAAGTACTTTTGCTGAAGACATTTAACACTTCGAAAAAATGAAGAGATACTTGGAGCATTGTCCTTCGTCTTCTGGACAATAACTTTGGTGCCTTTATTCAAGTATGTCTTTATAGTATTGAAAGTTGATGACAATGGAGAAGGTGGGGCTTTTGCATTGTATTCTCTGTTATGCAGGCACGCAAAAGTTAGCATGCTTCAAAAACTCCAAACTGCTGATGAGGAACTTTTGACATATAAAATGGAACTTCCTCTTAACACAAGGAAGGGGTCAAGAATACAAAAGATTCTTGAAAAGCATAAAAGCCTTCAGTCTGTGCTACTAGTTGTGGCTTTGTTGGGCACTTGTATGGTTATTGGAGATGGTGTGCTAACACCAACCATTCCTGTGTATTCTATAGCCTCAGGCTTTGAATTTGTTGTGATGGAACACCTACATGAATATTTATTTGTTTCCTATTTCATTTTGTATAGTGGTTTTCCTTTTCGAGCTACAACAATATGGGACACATCAGATAGGTTTCATATTTTCCCCAATTGTTATGATTTGGATTCTATATATCAGTGCACTTGGTTTATATCACATTATTCACTGGAACCCAGAAATTTATCTTGCACTCTCTCCATATGCTATGAGGAGCACCCGGTCTGGAGGATGGAAGTCTTTGGGTGGCATTCTGTTTCACAGGTTCAGAAGCAATGTTCACAGATCTTGGGCACTTTTCACAATTATCAACAAAGATCGCTTTCAAATTTATGGTTTATCTTGCCATGATTTTAGCTTACATGGGTCAATCTACTTACATTTCATAACATCGTCAATGTGCTAATCCAATTGGCTATTTCTTTTCAGTGCCAAAAACTATTAGATGGCCTATGATTGGAGTTGCAAGCTAAGCAATGTTCACAGGGACGTTTTCAATCATTAACCAATGTCCAGCACTTGGTTCCTTTTCTAGGGTGAAGGTGGTACACACGTCAGATAAAATACATGGGAGAGTATATATTCATGAAATCAACTGGATTCTAATTACATTATGTCTTGCCATTACTTTTGGTTTGAGGGCTATTCAAGAAAGATCGAAACGCTTGAATGAGGTAAGCGCAACAAGAGTGAGGCCACATGCGTATGGGCATTGTGTGTGGAGATGAATCCAGCACCAGCTGCACACCCCAAAAGGAGAGCTGTTGCAAGCCATATGTTTTAAAATGGCCCTCGCACAAACAATAGACCGCCCATACTGAGCTGGATCAAACGCGCAGAGTTAGACAAAGCTATTTTGAAAATGTGCAACGCCATCCAGGACCACGTGGATCTGGGAATAAAGGTGAAGCGATCCATCCTAAAATGACGCGCCTCGGTGAGAAATGCATCGCATCTCGAAGATCAAATTTCCAAAACCTTTGATGGCTCAAAACAATCCGGAAACAGGAATTCATGCTATTAGTTGTTCGAATAGAGAAATACTGAAATGGTTCTCGAGCTCGATCGATGCTAAATAAACACTAATAATTCTATTTCGTATCACTCTTCCCACCGTTGATGAGCGAACACAGATTATGGATTCAGTTGGTCCAAGTCACGAGTAACCCATTATAGTAATGACGTTGAAGCCCTTGGATGAGAAGGTTGTGATGGTTGTGGCCGTAGAAGAAAGGTAAGCCGTTCTTGTCACAGCCATGGCAGCCAATGACACTGACATAAGGAATCCAACTACTAATGGGGAGTGCGACCGAACTCAAAAATTTAAAACTACAACAGTTGGCACTGACAAGAGATTCCATTCGAAGACGCCTCGTATCAGGCGGGTTTCTAATAAGCTCCAACCAATGTTGAACATAGGGGCAGATGTCACCCCACTGTTTACAAATTCAATCTCAACAAGCTCACGTAGACAATCAACAGAGATGGAATCTGCTTTATTTCAATTTGGGACATGGACACGAGACCTAAGTACGAGTCACACAGTTGCATCTCGGGTCTTCGGGGAAGTGAACGGAAGATGCGACTCTTCTGAATGACAGTTGTGAGAACTTCAGAAGTCGTAGCCTTTCTGTGGTCGCATAGTCGCAAATCCTCTCAGAACACCGGGGCTGCAACCTAACCGTCACTATGAGTCTGCGACCTCTCCCGAGTCACAGGGTCACACCTAAGAGAATACTCACTTGGCGCGACTCTCCAACTACATGACCCCCATGCCACGGTTGCGACCTCCACACCACTGTTGCGACCTCACACCAAAGCAATGTTTGTCATAGATTGAGTATGATGCTAAACATGCCCCTAAAGGATGGATCATTTCAAGAGAGCGTCAGCCTCATTTAAAAGTGCCCTTTTTTGTTAGGATGACATTGGAAGATTACTCTGGTCATAATGAATGGGTTTGGGAGGATGTTATGGCTATAGCATGCCATATACATAACAAGATATGCGGCATAATGTCTTACCCATTTTCAGGCAAAGAGGCCAACCCCTCAAAGATGTTGCATGTTTTGTTCTTATCACCACTCTTTATGCAAATAAAACGGAAAGGGGAATTTTGGTGGGGAGAAACATGTAAAGGATTGGCTATATTTTGGGACAAGAAGAAGTTCCCGTGTTGGGTTAAACTTGACATAGGCCATGTCCCCTTTAAGCCACAATCCATTATTTCTGGATTATCGTCGAAATCCTCGTTAGGTTGCAGCCTCACAATGCGTTGTTGGAGTCGCACATCGCAGCCCATCCCAGCACTTAGCAACGCATGGGAGCCTCCTTGGTTTTGGCATCATCTCCATTAGGAAGAAACATGAAGTAAGAGTTAACTGTACATTCCTTTTGAATGATGGACATCGGTTGGCATTTCAAGTGTTTTCGCTGCCCTAGCTCATAGTGGATATGCACAAATTGTTTAGAAATTTTCTATGAAACAAGACTATGCAGGGGTCACAGACAGTTGTTAAAATCCCCTAATTTCATTTTCGATGTTCCCTTTATGCATTTGCAATTTTCTGCTGCCTCAATATATATATATATATGTGTGTGTGTGTGTGTGTGTGTGTGTGTGTGTGTGTGTGGCTAATTTAATGTGTTATACATGGCTAATTTAGTGTGCCCACGTGCAGGTAACATGAAGAAATTATGATGATGGCCCAGACGAAGAAGTTTTCACTTACCCAGAAGCTACTGGTTCACGTGGCAAGAGCTAAGACTGTCCTCCGGAGAACAAGGCTCTGATATCTCCAAAAGATAAATACATAAGGGATATGGCATGACGTCGCAAGTCGCGGATTTTTTGAGGTCGCAAGTCGTGGATTGCTCGAGGTCGCAGGTCACGGATTGCCTGAGGTCTCAGGTCTCGAATTTCCCAGGGTCAGGGTCGCGGATTTCCCGAGGTCGTAGGTCTCGAATTTCCCAGGGTCGCAGGTCATAGATTGCTTGAGGTCGCAAGTCGCGGATCGCCCGAGGTCGCAGGTCGCGGATCACCCGAGGTCGCAGGTCGCGGATTGCCCGAGGTCGTAGGTCGCGAATTTCCCAGGGTTGCAGGTCGCGAATGGCCCAAGTCGCAAACCAGCCCAACAGTTGGCAAGACCAAGAGTCAAGGGGGCAACTCAAGGGTCATCTCAGCCTATAAATACAACTTTGAGAAAGGATACAAGGGACTTTTAGCCCAACAATGAAAGCCAGTATGATAGAGGAATTGTTGTTAAAGAGCTAAAGGCACTCAGCTCTTGGTATCAAGTAGAAAGAAGGGTAGTGAAGCTAGGGTTTTGCATCATGCTTTGAAATGAACAACCCATGTTCCACTATTCGACGATGCAGCAGCATTAATAATATATTCTCCATCCTGGCACTAATTAACGTACTTGTTTGTGGTGATAGTACTAGTTGTGTAGTACTTCATTATGTTGTACATTTTCTTTCATGCATGTAATCAGTTATGAACTATTTCTCCATGGTTGTATGTATGTCTGCTTTTGGATTAGTGTTTATTCGTCCTTTTGCCATGGCGGTAGTCTATTGTGAACTACTTTGCAGTTAACTTCTGGCGTGTTTTCTTTCATATATGTTTGACTAGTTTTTGGCTCACTGATCCCAGTTACGGCATATCCCCTTATTATTTTTTTTGCTGCTAAGACTTGCTTGTATCTTTGTTTATGGTTCGTTAATCTTGGGCTGATTTTTCTTCATCGATTGGTCATTTCATCTTCTCCTCTGCTCCATCATATTCTCATCCAACAACCAAGAGTGGAAACAACTATGGCAGTAGTCGGGCCCACATACCGGATAGGGCTCCTATCCCAAACAGTGTGAGGTCTGATTGGGACCTTTCACTGGGGGGAACCCCCTTGTTGTTGGCAGTACATTTTTTCCCGTCAACAGAACCATAATATCAGGTAGTCCTTTCTGCCTCAGATTTTTGAATTTAACCATGAATCTAGTTATGGTAGTATTCATAGTTCCACATTTCTCTTCAAGTTTCCTCATTAAATTTCTCTTTGTAGTAACTTTCCAAATTTATAGGATAGTTGTTGTTCTGTCATTGATTTTGAGTTCTTCCAACTCCTATTTGTTCTTGCTATTAAGGAATGTGATCAACCTTACTCATGTTTATCAGCTAATTCAGATTGTGTCTTTTGAATCTCTGCTTGTGCTGCTAGTAAAAACTCTCTTTGTTCATAAATTACCTGAATTAAAGGCCATACATCATAAATGGCTTCAATAACATTATTCCAAAGGTAATTTTTTATGTATGCTATTTTTTCTTTCAATGTTAACTCATCTTGTACTTTCTTTAGCTGCTCACTTAATCTGATGGCCTTCTGCTCCTGTGTTTTGGCATTTATCTAAGCTAATTTATTAGAACTCTCAAGATTTTCCACCATTTTAGTCAATCTGTTGATCTCATTTGTCTTTAAATACATCTCTTCCATTGTTTTCACTAGCTTGTTGGCCTCATCTGTAGGCTGTACTATAGTTGAAGATGATTCAGTGGCTGAAGTTGTGAAAGTAGTCACTAGCACAGCAGTTGCCAGTGGTTCCTTAGGTGCCAAATTTTCACCTAAACTTGAAGGCACTGTTGTAGTGATAACTGGAATGACTGTAGGAATCTTTGTTTCTTTCACTGTCTCCCTTTCTTGGACAAGATTTTCCATTTTTATTTCCATCTCTTTAATCTGGGTTGTTAACTAAAGAATTAAATTCATCATTTCATCTTTTTCATTTTGTTCTTGGATGATTTCTTTTGTTTGAGAATGTTCTCTTGGAGGAAGCTTTAGTTGTTTCCTCAAAGCTGTTATATATTCATTTTTCTTTTTAATCAGTAATTCTACTGCTTTGATATTAGCAGGATCATATCCCACTTGTAACACTAGTTCTTCTAAGGCTTTTATCCTTAAATCCTTGGCATGTAATGAGGCTCTGTCTATCTTCATCTGATCTTGCATGTTGAAGATGGTGTTTTGGAGCTAATGAGCACTCATGGCTTTTGGTGTCACAGTGGAGTATAACATTCCTAAGCTTTTCCTGTGAAACTCTATTTGATCCAACTCATGGATATTGTCTGTATCTACTTCTAGATCAACTTTCTTATAATATAACACTACTTTTGGCACTGGTATAGTGGGCTACAAGAATGACATAATAAGATTTTTACTTGAATAGTCAAAGGATGATAGAAATATGTTTTGATTACCTAGCTTTTGCTTAAAAAACTGAAAGTAAATTTCATTTTTGATTTCTTCATTCTTCAGCTTGATCTGTTTATACTTCTCTTTAATATCCAAGTCTTTTTCCTCAGCTGTTTGTGATGAAGAAGCTTACATGATTTGTTGTCTCTCCATTAGTTGTTTTGCTTCATTGTTTACCTATTCTTCATCTGGATTATTATGATCTCATTCATTCATGATGATTGTTGCTGTATCAATATTAGTTTTTGGTGCACCTGTATCATCTATATCAATTGTCACTTTTTCTTTACCAACTGAGCTTAGCTTGGGCCTTTTGTTGTATATTATCTTAAACTTGGTCTCAGTTGTAGTTTCTGCCACATATGTTCCTTCTTCCTTGATTCTTTTGGTGGATGTCTCTAGCTGTTTGGAAATTTCCAAAGGTTGACTAGTATTCCTTTGTTTCACTGCCTCTGTTAAAGTGTTTTCAACCCACTCAATCTGATTGGAAAACTTATCTATTTCTGGCTTTGACTCATGGATAAAGGGTGTCAATTTACATTTTACCCTTATTTTACTTAAGGTCCCTTCTGGATCATAATTCCATGGGAAAATTTCTTCAAATCTAAATTACAAAAATTTCTTAGTTACCTCTTTCTGTGCATCTCTGTGGTTGCATATGAATGACCCTATCTGATTTTTTAGGTTGAATTGGGTCTTCTTCTTAGCTTCCGTAAGGTTAATAGAATCAGAATTAAGGATCTGCCTAAGATACTCCAAGGCAAATATCCTCATAGAGACATGCTTGGGTAACTTGTAAGGTAACAAGTTTGACCCAAATACCCTGATTTCAGTATGCTTCTCATATAGGTACCAATCACCTACTTTATTCTGTTCTGAAAACTGCAAAATCTTTTTCATCTCCTCATTAATTCTTGGTTTCCCTTCTTTGGTTGACAGTGTTATTATTGGATACAAAAATAACTCAGAAAGTTTGAATATGTGAAATATTTGCATTCTTTTTTGAGCAATGTAGTCCAAAAGATAGCAGATAGAGGATTCCCCTCTATGTCAAGTTTTTGTAAAGTAACTGGAAATCTGTCTGATTGGAAATATAGAAACATATGAAAAAAGGAAATAATTATATATGAATACTCCTTTAATAGGAAAATTGGTCAACTGATAATGGATGTTGTTTGCAATGAAACCAGCATAGTCAAAAACTATTGATGGAGGCTGCCCTGGGGTAAATTTGAATAAGAATCCCAAGATGGATTCATCAATATGCTCATCAGTGAAATATCCAAGGATGAAGGAAAGCATAGAGATTATATGTCTTGATCCTTCTGGGAAATTTTCAGTAGAATATGGAGGATTTATCTTTGGAATTTCTACATGGGAAGGCATGAATGTCTGAAAGATCATAAATATCTTGGGAAAATCTATGCCAATATATAGATGGGTTAAGGCCTCTATAGATAGGGGAACTGCTTGGGGATCAGGCTGAAGCTGCAACATTTGGTTGATGGATTGAGTTGTGATAGTGAAAAGTACTTCTTTATCAGCATTTATTATGGCTCTTTGATCTGGCACATAGTACTTTTGACATAGTTTGATAACTTCTTGGCCTGGGTGAGTTAATGGAGCCACATATTTGGGCAAATGAGAATCCAAAACATGGATTTATTCTTCTTTATCTAGAGATTTTTCAAAACACTAATTGTGGATCTCTATCAAGTTAAATTCCACAATAGGATCAATTATCTTGTAATCAGTATCTGCTAGGGGAATATGATCAATATCAACAACTCGGGGTTGTAATGGATTGATAACAATAGCAGTGTTTGAAGTCATGGCAGGTGTAGACTTAGGAGCTTTATAACCTTCAGGATTGCTTGTGTTCTACTTGTTAGGCATCTTTCGGCTACTTCTGTAAATTTAAACTGTTTTCGGGAGTAATTTACTTTTAGCAGAGTATTTCCTAGACAAATTTCGCTAAGGATGGCTTCTCTTTGGGCTTTCTATCCAAATAGGCTTCTCAAAGAGGTTCTAAGGCTTTAAAAAATGGTCTAAAACAGAAAATAGGGATTTTCTGAGTCTCTTGACTGAGAAATGGGACTAAAGCTCTGCTAAAAAGGGTTACAGAGGGTTCAAGGTACCTGTAGAGGTTTTTTGACCTTTTAGAGCTTGAAGTGGATTATTAAATTGTGAAAATTTGATAAATTTCCTTGAAATAGTGCGTAGCAGACAAACATGTTTTCTAGGAAAATTTTGCCAAAGTTTGGCCTGTTTTTGGGACTTTTTGGCAATTTAATTAATCAATTTCTTGATTTTAACTGTGCTTTCTCTCTTTAAAAGGTTTTTCAACTTGATTGTAGTTTTAAATTCTAGGAAAATACCTATTATAGTGCAAGTATCGGATTTGGAAGGGTTTCTAAGATTCTGGTCGAATTGATGGCTTTAATAGCTTGTTTGGAGCAATGCACAGCTTCTCAACATTCTTCAGAAAACCGCCCATTTCGCATGCCCTTTTGGAAAATAAACTTCGCGCTGAAAGTTACACGACTTGGAATGTGGGCCATCAGATCTAGAACCTCAGATCTAACAGTGGAGAACGAGCGCGAATTTGGAAAGATGTGCGAGAGGTAGGAAGATGGGTGGTTTCAATCTGGGCCGTTGGATCTGAGATTTGAACGACGGAGATTAAATCTGGGGGTTAGATGAAATAATACAATGGCGGAGGAAGGGCTGATGAGGGTTGTTGATCTGCAGAGATCAACGGCCAGGATTAGTCGAAAAACATTAGAACGCAGAGCGCATGAATTTAAACCAAATTCGGGAAAATGCAATCTGGACTGTCCGATCTGGACACGTGGATGGCCCAGATGCAATCGGAGATCGGCGATTGGCAGGGCAAAGAACTTGGAGTGCGACGGAGCAATTGAGCGTTGGCCATTGATCTGAGGATCAAATCAATGGTGGGGATTGAATCAGAGGATTTTGAAGGCAGAGGAAGCCTATTAATCGGAGGAATTGTGGGTCGTTGCATCTGGGAAGGCGGAGAGGAGATCAACGGCTCCCGATTGATCAGGGGATGACCAATCGGGGAGAGAAATAAAATGTGCCCGATGAAAAACTTGTGATGCAATGTAGAACAGGTCGTTTGATCGGCTTAAGATCTACGGCGGAGGTTGTTTCAACTTACGCACCGGCGGAAACCCTTTGAAACATAGGAAAACCAAAAATTTAATAAAAACAAAGGTTTTTATGGTCTGGGGTGGGTTTATATATATATGAAATGGATAGGCGCCCATCTGTGAGGCCTTTGATTATATGGAATGCAAAGGCCCGGGGCTTTATGTATAAGGGCCAATCACATCGAAACTTTTGGTGCGGTCTTTCAATCTACCCATTTTTTCATTAAAAACATAACTCCGGCGGGTTTAGACCAAAACTTTAGGAAAGTGGGTTTACGACTTAACAAAGGAAAATATTAATCGAAGATGGAAATTTATAATTTTATAGCGCCTGATTGCGGGCACAAGGGTTTTATGAGGCGATAATAGGATCGGGAATTATGTAATAAAGGGCTAATCGCATTGGAACTTTCAATTTAACCAAAAGACTTGTGTGCTCGGATTTTTTGCATGCGATAAGCACTTAAATGGCTTAGTGCCTGGTTCTAGCACCAGGGCATATAATGTGGAAGTGGTTAGGACTTAGCCCAAGGGGGCTTAAGTCTGTAATACAAAAAAAGGTGTTTTTAATGAAATTTTTTCAAGTTTTCAATGGATTTGGGGGTTTCGGTAGAGTTCAAAAAGGAGTTTTAAACCCTATCAGGAGGATTTTATGAAGGAAAAAAGGGGAAAGAATGAAAAATAGAGGAATTTCATAGGAATGAAAAGGGGTAAAAACGGAGGTTAGTTTTGAAGTGGAAGGAGGGGAAAATGGTGATTTGCAGCAGTATTGTTTCTTATGGAATCAGCAGAATTTCTGAATAAAATGGACACAGCAGTGAAGTTTTGAACAAAGGGCCAAATGCCTTCATGAGTCTTCAAGAGATAACACTTTTTGTAATAAAATTTGTTCCTTGAAGGCTCCAAAAATGTTTTAGCCACCATTTGGTATGACAAATCTTATTGGTGGCTAACACTATGAAGTGTCCTTATCATCACTTTCAGCTTTATACAAGTGTAAGAATTCTGAGCTTTGGGATGATATCAACTTACTGTGTATATACATACAAGTTCAATGATTCTCAAAGTGTGCACCCAACAACTCTTGTACACCATTTTGGAGTAGCATGGTACAAAGTCAGAAGAAGAAGGCCTAAACACAACTCAGAGAGAGGAAATGAAAAGATAGAAATTACATTGGAAAAGGTTCAACCCTTTGCCATTGATGTCAAAGGGGGAGGAAAAGCAAGTAGATGAAGACAAGACACTTCTCAGAATGAGAAGGGGGAGGGAAGTCCTGGAGGAAGTATTGGAGTATTTCCATCAATGCCAAAAGGGGAGATTGTTGGAAATATTTTCATTGATGGCAAAGGAGCACAAAGGAGCAGCACCTGAACTATCACTAAGGAAAAGGAGCAAAGAAGAACCAACAATAAGGAAAAGGAGAAGATCAGGCAATTATGCAGTAAGAAAGCATAAAAGAGAGGCAGAGGAGCAGTAGAAAGGCAAGGAAAAGTGAATGTAAAGAGGCAACAAACATAGTAGAGGCAGCGAATGCAGCTAAGAAGGCACCAAAGGAAACAAAGGTAGCAGAAAGAAGCAGAGGAAGCAAAGAAGAAGTTAAGGAAGAAAAGGCGCAAAGGCAGCAAAACAAGCTTAGGAGAGTTTGACGCGTTTAAGGGATGCAGCAAGGGAAATAATCCAAGGTCGGAGTGAATATCGAATAGAAGAACAAGCTCGGGAGAGATCAGCGCACTTAGAAACTGAATAAAGCTCAGGGAGGAGCAGCGTGGAGGAACCAGTGTTGCAGAGCGGCGACAATATAAAGCTCAGGAGAGAATCACGTTGAAGAATACAGAACAAGCTCAAGAGGAGTAGCGTGGAGGAACCGATGTTGCAGAGCGGAAATAGGATAAACAAACAAAAAACAACTAAGGCAGAGAAGTCTTTGAAGAACTCCAAGTGAGGTGATTGGATGGTCACGATTAGTTCGCAACAACAAAGGCAAGAAATGGACGGATATGATTCATCGTAAGATAAGCGGGGCAGAAATACAATTGAATTGCAAACAACAACGAGGACTGTAGATCTAGGCAGATCAACGGTGACGATCACATCGACGGAGATCGAAATCGCAAGTCACAAGGTAATTGTTTTAATATGTGATGCGATGCGATGCGATCACATATGCTATGAGTTCGCACAGTGTGGTAAATGATATTGTGACAGTTGATATTGCGATGCGATATTACCATCGCATATCGCAATTGGGACAGGACAAAAATCACACAAACACAGTGGTCACAGGAAGTGCGAAGTGGCAATGCGAAGTGGCGATGTGAATTGGCGATGTGAAGTGGCGATGCGAATCGACGATGCGAAGTTCATCGCATATCGCAAATTGCAAAACTCAAAAGAGATAGCACTCATAAACGCCGAAGTGCGATAAAGGGGCCAGATGCGATGCAACTCAGAACTATTATTCAAAGGATTTCAAATCCAGATGTAAAGCCTTTCCAGTGTTAAATCGCATAGGAGGTGAAAAGGGGGAGTATAACGTAAAACATTGATATTCCGAAATACGATATGATACCGGACGCAATACAGTTCGAAGTTAAAATATGAAGTAGTTCAAGTCCAGGGCTATGTGTTTTTATGAAGAAAACCATGGAAGCAGAGGTCGCGATGAAGCGATAACTGTTGGATCATGGAGTAGAGATCTACGATGCATATTAAAAGTGCTAATTTGGGCATCGATAAATGTGCAAGATTGGTGGAAACGAAAAATTTACAAGGCTATTATGTATTAAAGGCATATATGGTTATAGAGCGAATATATTTAAATACAATCTTAAAAGATAGTGCAATATATTTTGAAATCTGCGGAACAGTGAAGGCGAGATTAGAAAACTGGTAAGTTGTTGTTTCGCACCGCTTTTGGAGGATAAGTGGTAAAAGGTGAAACTAACGTGATATATTTAAGAGGGTGATGCATGGCATTCTAAAACCACCTATTTCGCGCAGGTTGGGAACAATTAAATAACATGCAACTTGGTGTGCGAATTCCGTCGGATTAGGAAGTTAAAAGAGGCGGAGTGTGATGACCGTTCATTCGATGGAAGGATGATGTGCATGTGGATATGCATAACGAACATTTACAAGCTAAGTGTGTGAACGCAGCTCAAAAGACACAGGAAATGGAAGAAGCAGAATAGTTATGCAGTAGAGCTAGAATATAGCAGCCGAAAAGACTCGGGAAAGTAATAAGACCTGACAGTTGTGCAAAACAATGGTTGATGTGGTAACGACGATTTTTGAAAAAAAGTTTGAATGTTGTGGGCACAAGCAAAAGAGGCAGAGTCGGGCAAAAGGAGATTTGGTGGCACTGTTGAAAACGTGCAGGCTGGGTCGAGTAAGGCAAAATGCGCTCGGGCAGAACTGATATGATGAAACTGTAGAAACTGAAAATACAATGACAGCAACATAAAGGACAAACGGACAGTGAGCCAAGAGCTAAAAGGGCTAAGTGAAATATACTTGTTATAACTATAAACATAAATTCATTGATTATTTTTTCTTGTATGTGATGCAAAAGCAAGTCTCTGTAGGCAAAGAAAAACTCCAATTTGATACTATAATGATTTTATATATTGTTGTAACATCCTGAATGTGTTGAGCGAGGAAATGAGAAGGTGGAAGGCAAAGATTCGTACCTGTTCACTTCATATTCCCTGTAGAATGAAAACAGCCATGAAGTTAGCTATAGAAAACAGGTAATATTCATGTGCAGAAAGGGGAAGAAAATATATATAGAGAGAGAGAGAGGGAGTATGCAGCAGAATTGAAGAGAGTTGAAGATTTTAGAAAGCTGCAGAATGGAAGAGAGAAAAATATTATAAGACAGAACAGCATGAGGTTAGAGAAAGAAGCATAAGGTGAGAGAGTGTAAGAAGAAGAAGGAGCAGAGAGGAGTTGTGAAGATCCAAAGATGATATAAAGAAAATTTGAAGGCTGGGAGGACAGCAGTAAAGAAGGAGAAAAACAGAGCTGATATCCAGGTAAATCAGCATATGATTTTATTGTACAGTGAGGAAGTTGGTGCTTCCATATCAAGTTGTAGCTTGATAGATGTCCAGTTGTAGCTGGTTGAGGTAGGAGGCTCCTGTAGGTTGTAGCCTGCAGAAAATAAATGGGAGTTGGAGCTTCTGTTACACAGTAATTTGTCACCGTCCTTACCATTCCCCGTCCCGCACAATGGAGGACCCATTATGTGACCTGTGAACACTGTCATGCCTTGAAAACATCATCAATGCATCCTTCTGAGTATGAGCTTCATTTCCCCTTGAGACATCTCCTTGCAAAATCCATGAAAAACAGCTCTTTTTGCATTGGCGCGGGTAGACAGTTCAGTGCTCGCGCCAATCAGGGAAATCCTGTAAAGAGGTCGCGCCACTTGGCGCTCTGTCATAGAGCAGCAATCGCGCCACCCATTTTAGGAATTGTTTTTTAAATATGGATGGCGGAAGTTGAGTTCAAACAAACTCACAACCATTGCCTATCTTGAGTTGGGAGGTTTGGCTGCGGGAGTTCTATGGAAGGGAAGTAGTTTTGCCACCTTCTATGGAACCTTCCTTGTTGATAGGGCCAATCCCATAATAATAGGGATCCCAACTCCCTCCTTCCCCATCTATAAAAGCTTGCTCGGATCCATGGCAAGCTAGTCTGGAAGTGCTGAAGCTTTGCATCTCCCTATTCCCAAGTGCCTTTGTGCTGTAAAGAATCCCTTCTTTCCCTTAAGGCCCATTCAAGCGAGGAGACCATTGTTGCGAGACTCTGGAGAGGTTTCCCTTTCCTTGGCGAGCTTTGCGAGACGTGGACGACCGGAGACCCGTTCGAAGGAAGCTGCGACGTCAGAACTTGGTTGTAACTTCTATTCGTTTATCATTTTAATAGATGACTATGATTATGGTTCCACTCCTTTTCCATCATGTTAATGCGAGTAATATCTTTTCTGACCGATGTTTAGTTACGTATGCTGGTTCCTATGCTTGTATATGTTCGTTTCTTCTGTGTGCAGGTGTTCATCCGCGGAGATCGCGGAAGGATTGTGATCTGCCAGGGCTGAAGGACGGGGACATCTCTTCTTCAGATCTAGCGTTGGAATCCAGGTAGGCTCTTATCCCAAGTCTTTCATTCGTAACTAGGAGCTTGCGTCATAGCATTGTTTCTTTGTTGCTAGACCCCTGCTGGGCTAGTAGGGATCGCCTCTGTCCGCAGAGGGGATTTACCTCCTCAACAAATTGGCGACTCCGCTGGGGATCGTCCGGTTTTCCTTGTCCCGTTTATGATTGGTTCGCTTTGATTTTTTCTCCTTGCTTGATGAACCTTCTGGGTTCGATTCTTTCATTATTTTAGCCTCTTGGTTTGCTTAGCTTGTATTGGTCTGCTTTCAGATTAGCTTGTTTTTTAATTTTTATTGAAGAACTCGACTGGCGCGGGTTTTAACCCTACAGTCGCGCCACTTGGCGCTTGTTGCATTTGTCTGTCTCATGCCAATCGGCCTCTGGCGCCAGTTTCAAGTCCACAGTCGCGCCACCCCTGTGACTTTTTGAGTTTTTTCATTTTTTAGCTTTCTGAGCTTGACCAGTACTTTTCTTCTTGATTTCCTGATTGTCTGAGTGTGTTGGAGTCTTGTTTGATTGGAATTCACCGCTATCCTTTGGTTGTTTGCCTCTGTCTATCGATTTCACGATTTGAGCCCTAGGGCATCTAGTGGCTTAGTGAATCGAGCCCTCCTTTGGAGTTTTGGTGTCTTGATTATCCTGTCAACTTGTTGATTGATTCTCCACGCTCTCTTACCAGTCTTTGATTGTTTTGCTGCGTCTTTTGAGTGATTTTTTATTCCTTCATTCAGAATTCGTTTGCCTTGCTTTGGACCTAGATCACATGGTCCATCGGAAGTTTTCGAGTCTTTCTTTGCTTTGAGGGACTTTGGGTCGATTTAGAGATTTGGTTGCTTGCTTCGTTGAGTGAATGTTGTTTGCTTCACTCTCTTAGATATCATTTCTCAAATTGTTCCTTTTGTTTTGAGTGCACATTAGCCATTAAACATTGAAAAAAAAAAAAAAAAAATATAATCTCTTTTGCTTTTGTTAAATTAGTGCAAATTGTGATCTTTTCCATATTGCTAGTAATTAGTGTTTGAGTGAAAAGTGTGCAATCGCATTAGTTGCATTAGAGACATTCTTGTTTCTATTCCGTTCATTTCGTTTGTATAAAAGCTCTCAACTCTCATTTAACTAGTTTTCATCGAACGAAATGTTGCACCGTGGCATATAGCTTGCATTTAGGAGACACTACATACGATAGGGCCTGGAAATTGAAACTTAATTGAAAATCAACTGTAAAATTTATTCAATTAACCTAAGGCAACATTGGAACTTAACGCAACATATTTAAGGTCTAGGCTAGAGACGTGTTCCGGCGTCGTTAAACCTAGCAGCTGTCGTTCGCCTGTTGGCTTTAGACAGCGCTAGTACGGACTTGCGCTCCCCGTACCGTCGCGTATATAAAGGAAGACCCCTATAGGTTTTCAATCCTTTATCCACAGGAAGCCGAGTCTGCCGCCTTTTACCCGTGATACACCGAACACAGCATTCGGGGAGACTACCTGCACGTACGGAAAGTCCTTGGTCGATTTCTGTTTCATTTTTGAAACCAAGGTGTATATTGCAGTTCACGGATATTTGGTACACCCCTTGTGCCTAGTTTTTCCTGAGCAGTCATTTGGTCTTTTCTGACTCCCTAAACTTGAAAAGACCGTCAAGCGCTTGTCCTTTCACGCTTGTGTCAACTCTGAAAGAGATAGAGTCATCTTTTATCGTTTCTCGACTCTTAAAACATGAAACGATAGAATTTCTTACTTTCCAATGTGGTAAAATTAATCACCCACGATTACACGCCTGCTTAGATATTGCTTGTTGACCGTTTGATCGTGTGCCCTTAACTCTTTTTCAGCCCGTGTGTGGTTTTGAGTTTGATGGCAACTTTTTCAGAGTTTACCAACCAAGGAATCCCTTCAGAAGGGAATCCTGGTCATTTTCCTCCTTTTGGAAATGTTGGTGCTCCTTACATGGCGACGTTGTCCCTTCCTGGGTTAACTGTTGGGTTGCCGGTTTGGTTATTCTCAACCTCTGTTGTCCCGAATGTCTCCACTACTGTTCAATCAGTTCCTCCACCTGAACAACCTCGTGTTGATTCCAAGGTGGACCTCTCCCCTTCTTCGCCTATTTCTGCGTCCTCATCTTCTGCTTCGCCTGGTGAAAGCCTGGATTCGAGTAACCAGGTGGCTAAAAAGAAGAAGAAGAAGACTAAGAAGAAGAAGTCCGATAAGCGAGAGGCTAAATGTACAGCTACTGTCCCTAAGGAATCTCCTCTCGATAGTCCTTCCAACCCTCCTCGGAAAGTCAAGTTCCCGTGCATGTTGTGCACGGGAGACCATCTTCTTCGAGACTGCCCTAGCATTCCCAAGGTGCTCGAAGTATGGTCCAACGGCTGCCCACCGTTGCCTTTGGCTTCCGGGAGTCAAGTTGGGGGCACGTCTTCAGCTGCTGTTGATAAGAACTCTAAGAAGCAGGGTAAGATCACCAATCCCTGTAAAGTGTGTGAAGGGCACCATGCCATTCACCTTTGTCCTTATATGGATGAAGCCAAGCGAGTCTTGGACAACCCAGTCGGTTCTACACCACGCCTTCCACCTGGTTATAATCGGCTTTCTGTGAGTCCTCTACCAGCCGATCCTATGGTTGGTCGAGAGTCATCCTTGGTCGATCCCACTCCCCCAGAAATTCAAAATTCATGAATCCGGCCCTGACCAACCATTGGTCGTAGGATCGGTTGAACTGGCCCCGTCCGCGGTGCACCAGGTCTTTTCTGTCGAGAGTGGATCTCACACTCCTCATGTCCTTCTGGTTTCTTCAGATTCGTCAGACTTGGAGAAAGATTCTCCTGTCCCTGTGCTTCAAGAAGCCGCTCCTCCGCCTCCTATGATGGAGGCTCCAGAGGATATTCCTCCCGCCTTCGAGATGGAGGTCATGGAGGAGGCTTCTGCTTCCGTAACATCAGGGGAAGACCTTCGCATTTCGATGGTAACCCCTCCGAGTAGTTTGGTCGCTTCCTTTGATTGGAATCGATTTGCGGGATTTCGCCTTCCGTCTTATGTGCCTTTCGAGATCACAGTACAGGCTCTTGGTCTGGTCGTACCCAGTACCATTATAGACGAAGGTGCGTCTGTTAGTATTCTGTCTTCAACTACCTGGCAAGCTTTCGGTTCACCACCGCTTGCGCCTGTTACGCAGAATCTGTTGTCATTCAATAGAAGGACCAGTCAACCGTTGGGGATCCTTCCAAGGTTACCAATTACTTGGGGAGGGAAAACCGTCCATATGGATGTGATGGTCGTTCCAGGCCCCTTGGATTTTCATCTGCTCCTGGGGCGCGATTACACCTATGCCATGGGAGCGCTCGTCTCCTCCCTCTTTCGTGTGGCCTGTTTTCCGCATGAAGGAAGGATCGTGACCATTGATCAGCTGTCATTCTTTGGTCCTAATGTAGCATCTGGTCCGCCATCACCCCCTCCTGGTTTTTATCCACCCATTGTATCTGCTCCACCGCAGGTCAACTATGTGGCTACTTACCCCGTGCCTGTGCTCAGTGATGATGCCGTTGTGCATAATGTGCTGGGGGCATTGGGTCCTGACTTCCAGGATGTTTCCCTTCCATTAGGAGTGGAACTCTTGGAAGCACCGCCTTCTTGTTCATTTTGATGTAAGTCGGTTAGAGCATGGTTTCCTCCCTGGGTCAAGCTCTTTAAAAAATGAAACTAGGATCTTGGAGCATAGTTCCTCCACTTGTGTCAAGCTCCTAAAAACAATGAAACAAGTTGTTCGAGGATAGTTCTTTTAAGTGTGTCAACCTCGTTAAAATAATGAAACACAAGCATATTCAATTCGAGTTTTGTCAGTTTCAGCTCAAAGCTCGTGTGTGTTCAATCTTCACTCCATTTTCAATCGAGTGAAGCTTGGGGGGCATGTGCCTCGATTTGAGACAACATGCTGGGGGGCATGCCCGTCTTTATTATTATCAAGCATAGTTTGTGTTTTAAGCTTGCGTAAAAATAAAACTCGTTTCAAGCATAGTTTTCATATGTGTGTGTTCATGTGTGCTTTTAAGCTTGCGTAAAAATGAAATGTGTGATTAAATGCATTGTGTGAATACATTTCGCATTGGGTCGTTTGTTATGTAACTGATACATTAGATTACATCTGTATTAGATATTTGCATGACATATAGAAAACATCATCACATGTAAAGAAAGATCCATCCAAAATAGTCATATGTATATATATATATGTGTGTCGAAATGTTTGCACAGTGTGCATCACAAAACTCAAAAAATATACATAGTCGTCTTAGTACATCCGGAGACGCTATGTCTCTCAAAAAATAGGTGTAGCTAAATCCTAGAGACTAATCAGCATGGTGCTCATGATAGCACGTCACTGCACGCACTAGCCGCCTCAGGATTCGGTGGAGCCGGTTTGGAACTCCCACCGTATGGCGCTGGTACTCCATCGGTACGTCTGACAGTCGGGCATAGTCTGGGATCCCATGGACGATCCCCTCGAGGTTCTGAACCAGTGCCTCTCCTCCGGTGCCTTCCCCCTGGATCTCAGGGGCAAGTTGTGTCCTCCGGGAGATAGGAGACATCCCGGCTGGTCTCTCAGGTCCTACATATGCATGCATATGTAATTGTGTTAAGACAAGTGTGTATTAACAAAAAAAACATATAAACATAAAATCAAAAATATGAGGTCTTACCCAGCTCTTCATCCCAGTCATCTCCTTCTGGTAGCGGGAGATCTGGGTCCCCTGTAAAGTCAGTTCCCAAATAGGGCCAATCTTCCACAACGATCAGTTGGCGCCGTAGCCACCTAAAGAACTCGGGCTTCCAGGACATCTATTTCCCGCCTCCAGATCTGGGCATCAGTGTTGCCCAGCGAGCCATTCTCGGCTCTCGTGGTACCGGACTCGCCACATGGGCCTCTTGGCCCTGGAAGGTTGGTATGCGTTCCAGAATGAACGATACCAAGATGGAACCATACCCAAACTGCTTCAGTTTGCCCTGTTTGCACTTTGTGAGCTGCCTTTTCATGTTGATTGTGACGGCTGTTGCCCAATCATACAGTCGGGGACCCATGCATTCTGAGGCCAGTAAGAGTTGAGTCTTTGTAGCCTCATGCGGTGCCTGCGATCCGGCAGCCCGCGTAATGGTGTGGAGTACAACTCTCAGTGCTAGATCAGGGATGGTTGAGATGTATACCTTCTTACTCCCTGTTCCTGTTTGTGCCCCATGGCACACCCGCGCCATTACTTCTTCCATCTTTTCCCCTGATGGTCTGCTCCCAGTCAGTACAGGGATTGGACCCCTGCGGGATAATCCAGTAACGAAATAAATGTCGGTGACCTCCAATTCCAGCACCTGGTCTCGTATTCTGAATACTTGGTCATTTTCATCCCAGAGGTTGATCAGATATTGGAGGAGCTCAGGCTGAGCTCGTAAGCATGGCGTGAGGAAGAACTTTTTTAAGCCACAGTCTCTCAGAGCATTCATACATGCTTGGCTTTGCATGGCCTCTTCGTCCTCATCTCAGTGTTCTCGTTCCTTCCATTCGATTGCCATTCTGACTGTTTATCTGCATTCACATGGTCCAAAGCCCCTGATTAGATCTTTTGTGAGCTTCAAAATTCAAGAAATTTGGCATAAATAGCGGAATTTTAGGCGAAAATTTGGGTTCCGCCGCTGGCGCGACTGTTTTGCTGACAGTCGCGCCATGTGGCGCGGGCCCTTTGGTAAATAGAGCTCAGTGGCGCGGGTCCGTGCCCGATACCCGCGCCACTTAGCCCGGCCCTAAAATTTCAAAGGTGCCCTTACAGAGCTGATTTCTAAGGGGAAATCATTAAAAATGCATGGAAAGAAAGAGAAAAGGAGCGCCTCTTACCTGTCACAGACGAGACGCTGAATGGTTGCCTGGATTGGTCGCAATCACCGTCAGAAGATTCTGCTCCAAATGGACCACTGTTGCTCTCCACAAGGTAAATAGTAAAAAGTAATTTTATTTTTTACCATTAGACATATTTATAACTTTTCGACGTTAAATGAGCTTTAAAAGTTATTTTTTGTCAAATATTTGCATATATTATGTCGAAAATGGATTTTACGCTTGTTGGGTATGTGCAGCGGCAGGTTTTTGCGACTTAAAAGGTGGAAACGAGTTGTATTTTATACTTTTTCGGACTCGGTAAATACACGAAAAGTCACTCTGGAGTCATCTTTCAGCTCTTTTCTGACTCTCTAAATATGAAAAGATTGCCGAGGCCCTTGTCGTTTCGATCTCGTTAAAATGGACACGAATCGACATTCACCCAGTATAAGTTTAACCCTTTTTCGGGCTGGGCTGGATCGATTACGAAAAGGAATACCCTAGCCTATCGCGACTAGGAGGTTTTCCCGGATATTGTTTTCTACCTTTTCGGATCTGGGAAACTATTTACGAAAAGGGACCTGTGGAGTTTTCTTTTCAGCTGTCTTTTCAAACTCTCTAAACATGAAAAGACGCCGAGTTCTTCCTTTGTCAGACTCGTTAAACCCTGATGACATTGGATTCCGTCGCAATGACGTTCTCCGAGATTCTCCTTCCTAGGACTCGTTAAATGCACTAGGATGGATTCGCCCGAAGGGCGGACTTATATCACAAGCATATGCTATCCCCTTCAAGCTTGTTATCAAAAATAATTGGGGTACTCGCCAGAAATGGTGGGGGAAAAAATGGAACCATCGTCGTTGTCGTCGGCGGTATGTCGCTCTTGAACATGGCACTTGTCTGCATTCGTGTCGGGTTGGGGACATCTCATCTCGTTGCTTCACTTTGCTTCCATGGGTTTGGGTAATCTCTTTTGACCTCTCATCTGTTCACTGCCTCGTCGCCATGACTTTTGATTCGTTGATGTCAAATACTGCCAAGTCCATTGTCGTGCCGTTCATATGTTCAAGAGAAGTTGGCCTCTGCAAATATCAACCTTCCTCTGTTTCTCATATGATCCTAATTCACAACAAACATTATGTTCCTCTGTCTCGTGTCGATGATGTGGAAATCATTATGGCCCACCTTCGATCAAGGTCACTTCCTGTCGACTTCAACTCATTATCCAGGAAGTTGGTCTAGAGACTCTTGATGGTACCTTGGAGCCTGCATGCCTCAATGGCAGGTTCGTCGCATTCGACGTGAGGTTTTCATCATTGGCCTCCGATCGGATGATTCTGCGGGTGTTCGACGTCAGCTCATTTATTCACACGTCGTAGATTGTACCTGTAGTACCTTGAGGACCATTGTCATTATTGGTGGTTTCTCTCGCGTCTGTTAACAGCTTTCATCATTGGCTGGTAATCAGGCGATGTTCTTGCATGTTCGACGTCAGCTCACACATTCACATGCTCGAACTTGTACTTGTTTGGGTCAAGATGGAGCGCAAGACCCTGGATTGTGTCTGTTGTAATCCAGGCTGCGATTGTGGATTATTATCATTATGTACATGACTCACTGATTGGATGGCTGCGACCATACCTGAGTCTATTTGTTTGATCTTAGTTGGATGGCTGCGCCCATACCCTGGATTCGGATTATAGCATACTCTGTTCGGATGGCTGCGTCCATACCATATATATACATCATGTACTTGAGATATCAGTTGTATCTTTCTGTGCAGGTTTTCCGACGGCGGGCCTTCGGTTGGACATGTTCTCGTAAAGCATTTCACCCCTCTCTCTCTCGGGCCTCATGCTTTAGGGGGCATCTGTTACACAGTAATTTGTCACCGTCCCTACCATTCCCCGTCCCGCACAATGGAGGACCCATTATGTGACCTGTGAACACTGTCATGCCTTGAAAACATCATCAATGCATCCCTCTGAGTATGAGCTTCATTTTCCCTCGAGACATCTCCTTGCAAAACTCATGAAAAACAGCTCTTTTTTCATTGGCGCGGGTAGACAGTTCAGTGCTCGTGCCAATCAGGGAAATCCTGTAAAGAGGTCGCGCCACTTGGCGCTCTGTCATAGAGCAGCAATCGCGCCACCCATTTTAGGGATTGTTTTTTAAATATGGATGGCGGAAGTTGAGTTCAAACAAACTCACAAACCACTGCCTATCTTGAGTTGGGAGGTTTGGCTGCGGAGTTCTATGGAAGGGAATTGGTTTTGCCACCTCCCATGGAACCTTCCTTGTTGATAGGGCCAATCCCATAATAATAGGGATCCCAACTCCCTCCTTCCCCATCTATAAAAGCCTGCTCAGATCCATGGCAAGCTAGTCTTGAAGTGCTGAAGCTTTGCATCTCCCTATTCCCAAGTGCCTTTGTCTTTAGCAAAGAAACCCTCCTTTCCCTTAAGGCCCATTCAAGCGAGGAGACCATTGTTACGAGACTACGGAAGGTTTCCCTTTCCTTGGCGAGCTTTGCGAGACGTGGACGACCGGAGACCCGTTCCGAAGGAAGGCTGCCGACGTCGAACTTGGTTGTAACTTCTATTCGTTTATCATTTTAATAGATGACTATGATTATGGTTCCACTCCTTTTCCATCATGTTAATGCGGTAATGTCCTTTCTGACCCGATGTTTAGTTACGTATGCTGGTTCCTATGCTTGTATCTGTTCGTTTCTTCTGCGTGCAGGTGTTCATCCACGGAGATCGTGGAAGGATTGTGATCTGCCAGGGCTGAAGGACGGGGACATCTTCTTCTTCAGATCTAGCGTTGGAATCCAGGTAGGCTCTTATCCCAAGTCTTTCATTCGTAACTAGGAGCTTGCGTCATAGCATTGTTTGTTTGTTGCTAGACCCCTGCTGGGCTAGTAGGGATCGCCTCTGTCCGCAGAGGGGATTTACCTCCTCAACAGCTTCCTTGCAAGTTTTAGCTTGCAGAATTGAGGTAGTAGCCTCTTGTAGGTTGGAGCCTATAGAAAATTAGTGGTGAGAGGAAGTTGGAGCTTGCCTTTGCATCACAACAATAATAAGATGTGTTTTTCTCCCTTATGGGTTTCCACTTATATTTATTGTCTATGTGCATGATGTTTATGTGTTGATATGGTGTATCTAATCTACTTAATACTTGCTACTCACATATTAATATTGTTGTTACATTATGTAATAATTTGATCATGAAATGAAGGTGTAAATAAATCTAAAGGAAAGTTTTAAAAGTCCATGAATGTGTTAAACTGATTCACCGCCCCTCTCAGTTTAACTAAGGGTTAAACATAACCAAATCTTGATGCTTGACAACCACAAGCAGAAAGTGCCATGTCTGAAGATGAAGGTGAAGAGTGCTCCAAATTGATGTTGTGCTTCTTCATTGCTGCTTCTAAGGCTTCCATCTCCTTAAAACATTTGGACTCTATATGGCCATCCCGGTTGCAAAAGTTGCAATGTCTATCTGTCTTCTTCCCTTTGTTTTGATTTGCCTTATTATTTTGGTGATTTGATTTTTCAGTTTGCAACTGAAATTTCTTAGGGCCCTTGTTTGGTTTAGGACCATATTTTTTGGGATATTGCTTCTTGGGATTCTTTTGATATGGTTTTTGTTGGGCTGCTAAGGCTTTCTTAGAAGCGTTTCCAGCAGTGATAAGACCAAGGTGTAAAAGTTTTTCTTGTTCTTTTATCTAAGAAGCATAAAAGGCATCAAAAGAGGGCTTCTTGTAGGTGGTTCTTGAAGAAATGATGGCTTCTCTGGTGGAATGGAAGGCGGAAACAAATACAAAGTACGCAGGACCAAGCTTAGCAAGAATGCAATAGATGAGGCTACCATTATCCTTTTTTATCTTACAACCTTCTAAAAGAATTCTGAGGGTCTTGAATTTGGAAAAAAAATCTTCAATGGAGGAGAAACTATTGGGGTCAAAAGTAAGCAACTCATTTTCAAGCTAGTGGGCCCTGATTTGATTTTGAATGCCAAAATTTTTTTTTAGCTTTTCCAGGGCTTCATCAGGGGTGTTAATGTCAAGGATATGAAATCAAAGATCTTGAGCAATGGACATTCCTATCAACCCTCGTGCTTGATATTGTTTATTTTCCCATTTAGCAGCTTTATCATCATCGGAAGGTTTAGTTTCTTGTCCTGTGGCTATTTTATATAGCCCTTTACTTCTAAGTATATCTACCATGTGAGGTAGCCATTAGAAATAATTGGTGTTGTTAAGAATAACCAGGCATGCACTTTCCATTTTTTTTAAAAATTGAAGCTGAGAAAAGTTGAAACTAACTTCTCCAACGAAAAGTATCAAAAAATTAAGCCGTTTAAAAAAAAACGGCTCGAAAAATGGCTTCCGGATGAAGAAGTTATGCCTTTTGAAAAAATTGAGTTGTAGATGTCGAATAGTTACGGGAACGAGATGAAGTGCGGCTTTTTAAAAAATAAATCTGCCCATTTTAACAAAAACTTTTTACAAAAGAAGCTTGAGAAAGAGACTTGAACCCAAGACCTCTATTCTTATTAACTAACCCCTCACCAAGTGAGATAGTAAAAGGATCATGTTATTGTATGAAAGGAGGGTGGTTTTTTTTTTTTTTTTCAACTCTTCGGTGTGTGTGCCTTTTCCTGCCAAAAAAAACACAAAAACCGAGCAAAAAAAATGAAATGCAAAGCCCTACAGAAAAATGTTATATTTTCGGTTAGCCTTACTGGCAACTATCACTTTTTTCACTATTTTTGATTTCCCGAAATTGCACAAAGACGCGGGGAAAGAGTATACGTAGCAAAAAAAATCACTTTTTTCTATTTCTGATTTGTCGAGATCACACGCAGCGCACATCAAAGAGCATACACAGAGAAGAGAGTATAGATCCAGCACATAAATAAAACCTGAAAACCGAAAATGAAAGAGAGAACCGAAATAACCAGAACTATTAACAAATATAACTGCAAAAAAAATGCTTTATACCTCCAGATCTAAACTGTCATAACTTGGGCAGCCGGAAACCTTTTCGCATGAAAAGAAAGGCATTCCTCACTATAACAGACACTCCGGACACAAACAAGAAATTCTCCAAGCCCAAAAATGTTCAAAAATAGTAGATATAAAAAATGGAATTCGCATGCAGTCAAACTGGCTTCGGATTTTAATCAATAATGGACGCGGCCCTTAAAATAGCTTTGGTACCATGTAGGAACTTACAAGGTAAGTTCCGTAGATCAAGAACCAAAGGTCACTGCTCACAAATAGATCACAAATCAGTACACCAGTATAATCACGTGGTTAAAACCCTCAAAGAGGAAAACAGTCCATGGCCTGAGCCAACGCGGCCACTTCAAGAAATTTATTAATATAAAAAGAAAAGTTACATATGTTTTTCTCATAAATGGTTACTGGGCAAATGACCCTCCATGCTCTTTAAATAGAGATCATGGACAAATTGGGTGTTAAGCCATGGATCAAATGTCGTTAATACTGAGGTGAAAGATAACTGTCGCATCACTACAAATCGTGACCGTCGGATTATAAGTTACAAATGTACATGGTAAAGAAACACACTTTACCTAATTCTACACTAGACTAAGTTATTCTTAACTATTTCCTATGTGTCAGAATATCCTAACAACAAGGAGTCAAAAAGTGGCTTTAGAAGAAAAAATAGTGGTTGTAGAATACATAACAATAGCTAAAGGAAATTTAAAAGACATACTACATGCCATTGATATTGAAGAGACCCATATAGTCCAGGCTAAGGATATAGAAGAAGGTGGACATAAACTAAAGAAAGCCAAATCTGCAAATAAAGTATAATTTGAAGGAGAAGATGCAGGATTTATGTTCCAGGCAAGAAAGCCCATGACAAGGCATGCTAGAAAACTTTTGGAGAGCAGCAAAGAAGTTCATCCAGGTACTGATAATGTTAAGCCACCACAAGCCATTGTTGATCATTCATCACCTGTAGAGAAAGATTTAGTTAGCAAGCCAAAGAAAGGAAAGGAGAAAGTAATGGAAAAAACTGAGTTTGAACTCCTTGAAGAACAATTGAATTTGGCCAATCATGAAATAGTTTTTATGAAGAAAGAAGCAAGGAAACAAAATGTCCAGAAGGTTCAAGTTGAAAAGATGAAAGAGGTTAAGGAAGAGTAGGTTGACAGTGTTTCCAAGACCCTAGATAATACAGAGCATTTAATCAAATGGACCATGCCATTGAGGGAAGAGGTGAGACATGTCAGAAAAATGAACTTGCATTTGAAATCTACAAATAGAAATTTGAAGGATCAAGTTAAAGACCTCCAGGAATAGCTAGAACTAATCCATGAGGAATTGGAGAAGAAAGGCCTTAAAATGATAGTAGTTGAAGAGCCAATAGCTCAACTCATCATCAATGAGGAAGAAACACCTCAAGACTCCTAGTTAGAGCTTGTTTATTTTTTTGAAGGTTAATGGCATGTTGGAAACAAATTTTTTACAGTTGAAAGACACATTTTTTAAGCTAGACAAAAATCTAGAAATAACACACTTTTCAGCAATTTCGTAGTGTTTCCTAGGCTTGAAGCCAGGAAAATGCTACGAAACCACTGTAGCTTTCTTTTTGCCTTTTGAAACATTTTGGGGAGATTCTAAGAGGACAAAATCATACGGAGGATAGGTCAAGACATGAGGAATACAATGTAGAAGGAAAGAATTAGAAAAGTTGATGGTAAAGGGAATTTTTGTAATGCTACAAAAGTACGCTACAAAATTTTCATACTTTCGTAGCGTACTGTTTTGAAGCTTTATGAGCAGTTTTTTGTGCAGTTATGGATAGGTGGATACTTTCAAAGGTTCAAGGGACCTTTCCAGTATTCATCCAAGACTTAAAGACCATGAGATGAAGATAAATCATCAGCCAAACCATTCATTGAAGATAAGGACCAGTTTTCCTAAAAATCAGGGTTTGTTTCAAGATTTAGAGGAGGTCAATTAAGATGTCATGTAGTGATGAGTCCCACACACCCTATTCAAACATGTGAAGGAATAGTTGTCAAATATGTAATTGATATTAGGAGATAAGATAGTTGATATAATAATGAACAGTTTGAGTCCTATTAGGAAAAGGATTGTTAAATAGAATAGCTATCATTTTCTTAAAAAATTAGATGTTTTATTGTTATGCAAGGTGTCATTAGGAAAATTTCGATGAATCTAGCCAGGAGGCTAATCATCTCATCATCTAACAAGTCTATTAAATGGAAAATATTGGAATTTGTAAAGGGTTGGATACTTTTTGGCACTACTGCAGCTTTATGTAAATTGACTGTTTTCAGTAATACAGAGAACTTTTACTTGACCAACCTGAGATTCTCATGGATTTTTTAGTGCTTACTTGATCTATATTTTCTATGTGTACCATTTGTGGTGGTCTTCATCTTTAATACTCATAATTCATTCATGTAATACTCTGACTTCCTTTATAGATTAATTGACTATGTATTTCATATTTTCATGTGCGCTTTACTTCTACTAAAAACTCTTACCTGCCTCAGCTTCCATGTCAAGTGAACCATTGAATTACTGAACTTGTTGACTCCATAAGCCCAATTATTGTAGACTTATACTCTTTTCAATCTATACATATCACAAGCAAGTTTTTTTCCAAGTAGAGTTAGCCATCTAGATTCATCTTTATCCAATATCATCAACCCCTTTGAGAGAGCCCTCTCAGACTGAAGAGGCTAAGCTTCAGTTGCAAGATTGGTTTGAAATAGTTACATGAAGTTGTCTGATTAGCAACCTATCAGGTGCAATTTTGTGATAACAGATGGCATAAGAGTAGATCCTTCAAGTATTGAAGCAATCTAGAACTTAGATTATCCTAGGAGAAAAAAGGAGATTCAATCTTTCAATGGTAAAATTAATTTTCTAAGAAGATTTTTCCCAATCTTGCTAAAATTTTGAGGCAGATTAGTGACGTGTTGAAGAAAGATACTGAAGTAAAATGGTCTGAGGAAGAGAATAATTCATTTAATCAAGTCAATTTAGCCCATTCTCATTAGCCCAGACTATACAATTGATTTTACAATGTTTTCATTTGCTTCAAAGCATACATTTGTTGTTGTTTTAATGCAAAAGAAAAATCAAAATACAGAACAAGCTATTGCTTTCTTTAGCAAAACAATAATATATGCTACTTTAAAGTAAAATATCATTAAGAAACAAGCTTTAGCACTAGTCAAAGCATTGACAGATTTCATAGTGTACATTTTACATTCCCATGTCATTTCTTATGTGCCAAATGTTGTTGTTAAAGAAGTAATCACACAGAATGATCCAGAAGGTCGTAGAGGTAAATGGATTGTTGCCTTGCTAGAGTATGATTTGGAGATTAAGCCCACAAAATTAATTAGAGGAAAAGGCCTAGCAAATTTGATGGAAGACTCAAATCTCCATGCCTTAGACATAAACTTCATTGATGCACTATCTGATGAACAAACTACTGAAACATTACCTGAGATAGCTAAAATATTTTCTTTATCTCCCTGGTATGCTGATATTATATATACTTTGAATCATTTGAATCCTCCTCCTAGCATGCCAAGTATTAAAGCAATATCATTGAAGTTAAAAGCAATGAAATACTGCATTTTGAATGGTGTCCTATACTGGAAAGATCTTGGTCGAATATTTTTGAATTGTTTAGTTGAAGGTGAAGTTGAGAAATTCATGACAGATTTCCATAAGGGTGATTGTGGAGGTCATATTTATTGGAAAACCATAGCAAATAAAATTTTGAGAGCAGGATTTTATTGGCCCACCTTATTTTCTGATGTCTACAAAACAGTCAATAGTTGTCATAAGTGTTAAATATTTCAAGGAAAAAGGAAACTTTTACCTTTTTCTCTTAAACCAATTGAAGTCCAAGCACCATTCCAACAATGGGGACTTGAATTTATTGGTGAAATTCATCCTCCATATTCAGCTCAACACAAATGGATTCTCAATGCTACAAATTATTTTACCAAATGGATTAAGGCTATTTCCACTAGGCAAGCAACAGATTTTGTTATCATTCAGTTTCTTGAAAATAATATTTTGTCTCGATTTGGCTGTCCATACAATATTATCATTGATAATTCAGCTGCATTCAAATCTAAGAATATGATATATTTTTGTGATAAATATCACATTAGACTTGGTCATTCTATTGCATATTATCCTCAAGGAAATGGGCTTGAAAAATCATCTAATAAGTCTTTGGTAAATATTATCAAGAAGATGTTACAGGAAAACAAAAGGAATTGGCACAAGAAGCTTACAAATTCTCTGTGGGCTCATAGAGTGAGCACAAAAAGATCATTTAGTATGTCTCCATTTCAGCTTGTTTATGGAGTTGACATTGTTTTCCCTTCTTCTTTGGATGTTTCAGTAATGAAGATTTTGCAGGAGGTTGACAGTGAGCCTAATGAAATTCAGAGAAGGATCAGTCAAATGATACATTTGCAACAATCAAGAGATGAAGTTTTCAGCAATACTTCAAAGCTACACGAAAAAATTAAAAAGATTTTTGATAGAAAAACAAAGGCTGATGACTTCCATATTGGAGATATTGAACTAAAATGGGATGCCAGAAGTGAAGATAAGGGAAAACATGGGAAATTTGACAATTTGTGGAAAGGACCTTACAAAATCGTAGCATTCTGAGGAAACAAGGTATTTTTGCTAGAATATCTTGAAGGGCAGGAAATGCTGGGAGGACCTATCAATGGTAGGTTTCTAAAGAATTATATTTTTTGAAATATTGAGAAAGAAATTCACTGTCATTGTATATACCAGTTTACATTTGATGTCACAGCAAATAAGGAAGTTGTTGCAAAATTTTGAAGCCCGAGGAGAAGGCCATGAACCTTCTGCAAACAGCTTGTGTTTTCTTTCAAAAAGTTAAAAGTTTCAGTCTGTTGACAAGTCAGAGTCAAGTCAGTTGTTTTTAATCAAAGTTTCCAGTTTGTTTAAGTTTTTCAAATTCCAATTGAGTTTATAGCCCAATGGTAAGGCTACCTAATCTATAGTATTCTTGACACCTCCTAAAGGAGCTTCCATACCCAGTTGGAGCCAATGTTAGATTCAGTTTATCAGTGATAAAAAATAGCTCTTTTGAGAGTTTTTCATCAGGTCATTAGTATTTTTTTTTTGCTTTTTTAGTTATTTTTTAGCAATAATTTTGGCCATTGAAAAAGTCTCATCTTTATTATTTCTCCTTGACATCATTTTATCATTGTTTAGAGGTCCAGAGTCGGGTCACTCCATCTCATATAGGTCAAGTCTAGGGTCAAAACTGCCCATGGAAAAATCTTTAGTTTTCACTAAAAATAAGGTAATGAATCCTCCATTTCATTCAAAAAAGTCTAGTTGAAGGCTCAAGTTAGTTTTTTTCAGTTCAAAATAAACTCTGCATGTCATTGGAATCTCCTAATTTGTTGATGCATTCATAAAGAAAGGAAAATAATTTTTGAGAAAATTATTTCAAACCACATGCTTTATGGAAATTTGTTCTTCAAAAATCCGAAAAATCATTCTCAAAGAACATAGGATTTATCCTATGCATTATCCTCCACTACCCATGTGACACATTTCATACCCCTACCCCTCATTTATCAAATTCATATCACATTCATTATACCCCTACCCCACCATTCATTAAACTGCGTCGTATGTTGACTACCCCCCATCTCACCATTCATCCATCGCATCACAATCAAATATGATGGCCCACATACGACTTCCCCCCCCCCATCATTCGAAACTTAACATCAGGGGGGGTACTAAAAGGGTGGTTTCATAAGCTGACCCCACTGCTACGTGTCAACAACATATGATTTCGCACCCCCCCCCCTTCATAAAATCGCTTACCACCAAGGTACCCCTCTAAAATCATGCTTATCCGTTGAATGAAACCATTGTCCCACCCACCATTTATGTCATGACACATGGACTATATTTTTGTCCAATAAAATAAATTCCTACCTTCCTTTAGCCGTTAGCCAATAATTTCAATCCTAAACATTAGGCTAACGTACCTGCACCCTTTTCAACAAGAATTAAACCAATTGTTTAAACATCATCACTAAACAATATGTTTAAACATTAAATTCTATTCACGACGCTCTGTATATTGCTAGAATTCCAGAACAACAGTTTGACCACCGTTCAAATAAATCTAATCATTTTTTTAAATAAAATTTGCAGCTATCGACATTTTTCTGAGTTGAAGAACCTTCTCTTAGTCTCAGCCTCCATTTCTCCATTATAAATTCTTGCTTCCGCCATTCAAATAGAGTCAGTCATGCCTCCAAAGAATAAGGGACCAGAAGAACCAGTAAGTCTACTACTTCACCCTCCAATTGACTTCCATCATATACCATTAGTAGACAGAGACCATAATATCCATGAAATCCTTTGTGAGCTTGAATTATTTGAAACGTATTCTTGGTTAGAGGATAAATTCCTAGATAAATCTGATGATATAGGGTTGTGGGATTCAAACTTGCCATAATATATCTTTCCTCACACCCATAATGCCCCAGAATTTGTTTGAAAATGCCAAACCTGGTATGTGCCCAACCAAAGAGCTATTATCGCTCCTACAGGAGAGATTTTAGTAACCATAACTACCCAAACCATAGAACAAATGATGCAAGCCCCCATCATAGAGAATGCCACTCCATTTTTCCAAGAAGCACTAATTGAAATATATCAAAAATTAAATTTTGCAAAAAAAGCTCAAACTCTTGAGCTGTGTATGGCTGAAAATGTTCCATTACCCAAGAAGAACCCTCCATTTCCATCATCCATTTTTCCTAAAAGAGCCAAACAAATCATCATAGTTATTTCCTACCTTCTTGGTTATTTTTCAGACCAATGGGTAGATGAAGCCATCATAGGATTCATGTCGATTTTATCCATAGATTCCAAAGCCTCCATCATATTCAATTTCATTCAATTCATTGCAGATTCCATCCATGAGCAGTTTGTTAAATTCCCAACTGAAGAGGTTTTCAAATATGCCTCTGTGTTAGTTTATTTGTTTTTATATTCTCAAGGAGACAAATTCAAGTTTTCATTACAGAAATTGGATGAGGAAGGAAATAAACAATAAATTATTTTCGGACTTCATTAGTGATGAAGGAGAAAAAGCAATATTCATACAAGCAGTTTGTAGAATTGTTTCTTCATCTAGCACTCAGTTTACTAAACAACACTACAAAACCCAGGATCAGTGAAGATATCATAAACGTGTTACAACTATCAGATCAAGCCAGAACAAGACATTGGTATCTCTATCATAATTACACACAAATCAGAGTTTATGGTTGTGAGCTCCCCCCTTACAAATTGCCAAAATTCCTGCCAATGAGGGTTTTTTCATTAGAAGACATCAGACAAATGCTTAATGCTGATGAGGTGCCTTTTGTGTCTGCTAAAAAGAAATCACAATTCAAAATCAAAATACAGATAGGACCTTTATCTGTAATAGCAGGACAACAGGGGAGGAAGCAGACAAATTTCTAAAAGATATGCAATTTAGGCTCAGTTTCACATGGTCTTATGATCCAGTTGGTGTTATTTCTAAACTAAGGGTAGAAAAAAAATCTACACCTTATTTTCATACACACAGACCAGAAATTGAGAAATATATGAATCAGATTGAATGGACTGAGGGTAATTTATAGTAGGTTGAAGAAAAAATAGTATCTACATCTACATTATAGACTCCTGCTGCATAAGAGAGAGTAGGGAAAAGGATTAGAGAAGATCAGTTATCTCCAATGACTGACTCATCCAGCAAAGAATTCAAAATCCATTACAGAAAGAAAACAAAGCTCAATCCAAATTCAATCCTAGTAAGCAGTCAGAGAAAAAAGAAATTATTTTACTAAAGAGACACCTCCTTCCACACAAGAAGGTGATCAAAATACTTCTACTCCTACTACTTCAACAGTTTCTCAAGATCAGCAACAAGCCATTCAAACTAGTACAGTTGTTACACGGGAAAAGGAGAAAACTATCTTTGATACCTTCATGGAGATAAAGTTAAAGACAAACACATACAATCAATTCCAGAAGTCAACTCCCAGCTCTCAAAGCAGGTTGCTCTCAGCTTTTGATTCAGATAAGGGAAAAATGCAGTTTTCTTTTCTTCAAGAAAAAATTACACAACCAAAGTCAGAAGCAGATTACAAAAAGACTGCATTTGAGTTTGATACTAAGGAGATACATCTAATAGATCAAATGGAGTTACATAAACAAACTGGTGAGATGATTTCATCCACTCTCACTAACATTGCTATGAGCTTGTCAAAATTGCAGGTTTCTTTGGCTAATGTCCAATCACAGATGAAAATGGACAAAGTTTCTTCATTTTCTAAAGACACAAGAATCAAAACTATATAAGACTTGGTTATCAAAGTTGGATATGATCATTCAAATTTCAATGCAACGGAAGAAATCATTAAAACGAAAAATGCTGATATAGCAGCATTAAGAAAGAAATTGAAGATTCCAGCTACAGAGGATCCTCTGGAAAATGACATTGAAGAGACTGAATCCCAGAAAACAGAAATGATGAAGCTGATTATGGAACATAATGCTCAAATGAAAAAAATGGAATCAAAGCTAGAAAAATGATAAAGAAAAATGAACAAACAATAAAAGCATCTAAAGTTCCTTTAGAAGAAGTGCCTCTTGCAGTTATTCCTACAGCCACACTTTCTATAGCAAGTACTGCAGATGGAGCTAAGCTGCTCGCTAAATCAGTTCAGAATATGTCAATTCAGGAAGAGGAGATAAATAAATTACAAGATCAAGTGCAATTGCTACAATATCAGAAGTCTAAAGATGAAAGTTCACATGCAGGTGAAGCAGAGAGAGCCTAAACGCTAATTGAGAGGTTACAAAAAGAACAAAATGAATCAACCATTAGAAACACTTTGGTCCAAATAAAGAAATAATCTGGGCAAACATCATGGAATCACTTAATGAAATTTGGCCTAGTATACAAATTATATTTGAACAAAAGGAATTGATACAAAAAGAAAATGAGGCCATTGCAACAATTAAAGCACAGCTTGGAGATAAGCCTGCTACAACAAATAATATTATCAAGTTTTTGAATTCAAAGAACATGTATGAGCTGGATGATTTGGGCATAGATGATAGAACAGAAACAATTCTGGAGGTAAAGAAGGTTCTCACAAATAAGAATTTAATTCTTCATCTTGAAGAGAAATTTCACAATCTGGAAATCACGGTGTAGAGATTTTTCAGCAGAATAGAGCATCTGACATAGAAAGGATTGCCTTCTCTATTTGTGGTTAATGATAAATTGATGACCAAAGAGGATTATTAGAAAAGACTTAAGGAACTTGCCAGAGATACTGTCAAGGTTTCAAACATCAAAGGCACGATGATAAGAAGGGCGTTGTTGGGAACACTGAGAAATGATATTTATATTCAGTATGAGATAAAACATGATTCCGTGGTGAAGCCCACTTTTTCTAAATACACTGAAATGGATGAATTTTACCCGTAAGGTAATAAAATTGGCTATCCTGGATGAACAGCGCTAGGAAAATTGTGTGAATTTCAAGAGTAAATGGTAAAAGAAGAAAAGTCAACCTATGCCAAATCATCAGTCGACAGCCAGCGCAGCCCACAATTCTCTCATTTCAACAACCATTTTCAATTTCTCTCATTTCAACAACCATTTTCAATTACAACAATGCCAGCACAGCAAATCAACTTTATTTCCATGTTACAGTTAGAGTCTAGTTTGGAAAATAAAGCGTTATCTGTTATGATAGCATTTAATGTAATCTGTTGTAATTTAGTTTTTCTATAAATACTTCACTATACAAAGTATTGTGGGTTGAATAATTGAGTATTTTGAGCCTCTGTGTATTATTGTGGAGCTTTTGTACACCTTTTAATGAAATCAAAAAAGTTGTAGTAGATATTGTGAGATTCATGTGGTATTTCTTTTGAGAATTGTGTTTTCTTCTATGTTATTTCACTTTCATTTCAGTTTCTATGTTAAAATATTACTAGTTTATAAACAAAAATTAGTTATACGTTCTGTTTATTAAGATTTTCACAAATATGTTTTTTCTTCTCAAGAAAAAATAATATAACTTTACGCCACTTATGAGAAAATATATTTGCAAAATGTTTCCCATATTCTTACCAAAAATTACATTTCATTTAATATTCCTTTTATAAAAAAATTGCTTCTAATTTTATTTCATTACATAATTATAAAGGAATGGCTTTAATGTAAAAATGGCTATAAATCCACGTGAAAATTTACTCCATTTCTCCTCTTCATACGTTCTCAATAAGATTAAAAGGTACAACCTCTTCATACTTTCTGGATATGAATCAAACGTACAACCAACTTGAGCACACTTCACACGCACACAGGCTCCTTCAACAGGTTCCTAGCTATGGTGATTATATAATGCAGCTGCAAGCTCAGTCCACTTAGCTACAACAAATATAGGTCTTCAATGCAAGAGAAATATTCTTCATGCAACAGGGTTAATCCACGCGCTCCAATGTTGCTTCATGTCCACTGCTTATTTACATAATTGCTTCACACAGGAGTTAGGTATGCACATTCTGGTTTTGTAGGAATTTTCTGACAAATATTATACAACTCCTTACAGTGAAGAAAACACAGTAAATAAAAAAAAACACAGTAAATAAAAAAAATCTGATTTAACATTCACAAGGAAAAAAAAACCTCATGCAGTCCGCTCCACGCACAAAGCTTCACATAGCTCCATGCAACTTTTGTAACTAACCCAATCCGGGCAGGAAAACTCTTCAAAAATTTAATGAGTGCATGAGCTCCTCACTAATGGAGCTTCTTTGCTCTGATACCAAAGGAAAGAAATCACAACTTAGTAAAAAATAAATTTCAGAGCATAAACATATTTATCAATAATTTACACAATTATCACACAACAACTCTAATCAAATTTCATTAAATTTAACATAGATATATATTTATATATGAAGAGAGATGTTGGGATTTTTCATCTCCACAAATTTCTCAATTAATAAATCCACAAATCACTCCATAATTATCTCAACAATCATCCACAAATATCTCATCTATAATTTTACTAATTTTTCCATAAATCTCTCACTAAAGAACAACTTTAATTCTTTAATATTTCACAAATGATGCATTATTCCAAAACCATTTGCAATACATTTTTCATCCATAATGGTGCATTTTTGTTTAAGGTATAATTATCCCCTTAATATTCGATTTAAATACTTATTCTCGTGCATTTTCAGGACATTACTACCTTTCTATGCTAAGAGTGGTATATAGGAACAAGGCTACTATAATATTCCCAAATGGGGAAAGCAGCAATATAGCTCACAATAATGTGAAATAGCAGCAAATATTAACACATTACATATGAGCCAAATGATAGATCCATGTTATTAAGTATAACAGCAACAAATGTATACAATATATTGGAGAAAAAAACCCCTCAAGCTAGGCAAGAGAAGCCTCCATCAACCAAAAGCACCAAGACATGAGATGCATCTACTACACAAAATGTCTGAAGCAAGTACAGTGCAGTTTTAATGAATAATACTACAGCTGGAAAATGTATAAGAATGGATCTGATAATATGCTCATACAAGGCCAAAAATGGAGATCTATGCTCCTCAACAACTTTCCTAGATAACCCAGGAAGGGTCTCCGGAAATACACAAAATATCAAAATGCCGGAATGCAGCCCTAGGGCTGAATAAACTCTACAACTGGGCGCTTAAAAGGAGGTGGTTGAATCTGATGTATATTTGAAAAGAACTCCTCCAAAGGACACTTCAAGTGTATGGATGATCCCTCCACTGAAAAGCAAACACTCCAAATGGAGCACTAAATTCACCCCTGCAACTGCTCACTGAAATAACGCAGTCATGGACTAGAACTGCATTGTAGGGGATGATGATGACTTGGCCTAATGCCAAAATATGCTATGAAGCCCAGGGACCTTCCTTATTGATCTCCCAATGGAAATAAATCTTCCTTCACTAAAGACAAGCTTAGAAATGGCCCAAAGAAAACCTCCACTGCTGCACCCTGCAACTCAGCACATATCTAAATAGAATTTGCGCTATAGAAGAAAGTTGTAGCTTTATCAAATTTTGAGAATGTGGAAATAATTCTCAAGAAATTCTCCTGAGTAGGCACTTGAATTCCCCCAAGGATGAATGTGGGATTCTCGCTCGGGAACACCCTTGTGCGAAACAACACTGCAATCTTAAATAAACAGCTGAAGAGAGCCAATAGTCATAACAAACCACAATCAAATAATAATCTAAAACATAATCACAATGGCTGCCATCTGCTTCCTTATATTCTTGGTGAGCTTCCTCACCCTGGCCCCAGTCATTAAACGCACTACTTCCATGCAAAGGATCTCCCTCCAAAATTGCGCTGACCCCCATTGAATGTCCACTACTTTCATACCAGCACTGTTGATTTGGTCAAAGTTGACTAAGAAGCAAAATCAAAAATTAATATTCCAATTAGTTGCATGCTAATTCAGGAATATTACAATCCTCCCCTCCCAAATGTTGCTTGTCCTCAAGCAACTGCAAGAATACATTTGAAAAATGTAGGGAACCTTCATTCCCATATGAAGCTCCAATCTCCAAGCTATCATCCATATGAAATGAATCACCTCCCAGAATGGTAATTCATATAAAAATCTCCCAACTGCTCATGAGAGGCTTCCCCCAAAGACTCAATTCAATCATATAGCTTACTTCATAAAGAAACAAGTGATATACTATAGCAGCCATATAATGTTCCATGCTCCCCATGAAGCACGAAGAAGTGTGGGAAGTTTCATCCTCAATGGACACATCCAACCTATGTGTCATCCCTCCAATCATGTCCCCAATAATGATAAGAACATAATCAACATATGGGATCATAATCAAAGTCATGCTAGTTGCCATGTGTAGTACTCGAGAAGGACAATGGTCCGTCAAGTGCAACCAGCGTAGTTTTACTCCTAACTGCATCAGAATATGGCATGATTTGTGGTTTCCCAACCACTTGTTTGTTGCCCCTATCTTCTCACATGCTTGGAGAAGGTGTATGATGTATGGTGAAAATTGAGCACACCTTGAATAAGATGTTGTCTCCCCAAGATCTCATAGGGCGTGTTCATCATCAATACTACTTATGGCCTCAAGTAGACCATGAAGTCTAGAAGAAAGAGTGCCCCCTATTGGAGCAATGCCCTGCACATGAATGGTAAGGAAATGCAAATACATAGTAAATGAATCATGATGTACAAAAATACAAAATTAACCATGTACTTGGTTCAAGCTAGTAAGGTGGCTCATAGATGGACCTCCTCTCACTCCCAATGAGAAAGGAAGTGGTTGTGATAACTCTACCAAAGAGTTATGTCTCTCCTCATCCTCCAAACAATCCATGCATATCCACATATGATGGTGCATCTCCACTTTGAAGCCTTCCCAAATGAATCCCTCTAGGATAGTACGGTATGCTCTTATAAAACTAGTGGGTCTGGAGAGAAAACCCTCATATGTTGCATCTAGTAGTTTCTCCTTGAGCTTAGAAGCTCTAGTCAAGAATATGCTACTCTGAAAATAGATGACCCCATATCTCACTGCATATCTCCCGTCAGATAACTGGCCATCAAGAACTCTGCATGAAAATAGATCCTTGGAGTATTCCACTGACAAATGGGATCTCCAATAAGGGTCAATACTCAATAATGACAACGCTGCTGATATATCATGTAAATCACATGTCATGTTGCTGCTCTCTTCTTTGACATCTCCCATGCCAAAGTCATACACCGGGATGCTGCAATCTTGCCTTTGCTACCCCTCCTGCAGCTGCTCATGCTCTAGTAAAGATGGAAATTTTTGGAGGCTAGCCTTCCATGGGAAGCTATCACCTATCAAAAACTTTCTGAGTTTGGCCAATGCAAGCATGAGTCACCACCAACCTCTACCATATGCAGAATATTCCTCCCAATGTGGAAGTATATTATGATTCTCCAAAGCCATGGAGTGGTCTCCTTGCACCATGATGGTGCCATCCATTCCTGAAACATCTTTTTTCAGCGCAAGATGTTTGGTGAGAGCAGGTAATATTGATATTGGGAGAATGTATCCCTTCTCCTTGAGCCTACCCTAGACTCTCTGCGTTGTGTCAAGTCCTCCCAAGGCTTTCATCCCTTTGGGATCAATGAGTGGTGCAACCAAATGTGAAGCATCTCCCATCAACTCCCGATATGGTGGTCTCCCAGGTGGAATGCCTCCATGTAATGAGACATAAATATCAAGAGTAGATTGCATATATGAGTGGACTGCTTTGTCCTTGCTCTCACTGCACAAATCAGTCTACCTCTTTTGTGCATCAACCTCATGAAATAGATAGGGGGGTGTGCTCCTAATCACCTGATGCTGGCCATCCTCCCTACCTTCCCCTTTCATCTGCAAGGTCTCACAATCTATTAATGATGGCACATGTTGCTCATGGATTGTGCCCTGATCTTCACATGTTTGATCCTTTGGAACTCCTTACAAAGACACAAGGGATCCTCTAATTGGATCAATTGCTCCATATTCCTCTCCATGAGGTACTAGATATTCTCCTGATGTGACGGCATTGTTACCTCTTGTCTTCTCTTCCCCTTCATCATGAATGGAGGTTACCTCATCATCATTAAGAGGCTCTTTGTTTTGATCCTCTTTTGAGAAAGAGGTCTCCATGTCTTCCTTTTGAGAAGAGAGCTCTTCTTGAAGTGGGGATCTTACCTCTAGAAACGTATTCTACAATTTTTTAACCCCTTCAATAGCATTCTGGAATGGAGTTGGGTTTATAGATCCTTCCATCTCATGCAAAGGTTTTGTTTGTTTAGGCTTGGCTAGCTCAACCAAGGATGTTTCAGAATGTTTTACATCAAATATTTTCACTAACCTCCTAGTGAAATTTTCATAAGTAGATAAATTTACATGATTCAATGAAAAAGTTTCATAAAACCACCAGGCATAAGCCTTACCTTCAAGATGTAGTGCTACTACTCTAATGGCTTCATCTTCTGAAACTTGGTGCTGTTGCAAATAGGTGTCTAGCTCCTTCACCCAAGCCCTAGTTGTAAATTTAAGTGACCCATCAAAAGTAGGTAGAAAGAATCTACCCAAGTCATGTTGCTTTCACCTCTTGCTTCTATTGTGATTGCTAGGTCTTCTATTCTCCTTGATCTTGCGAAACCCTTGGAATTTTAGATGATCTCTGAACCTCTGATATTGAGATTCATACTCTTGAAAATAGTCACCAAGAGTCTCCTCCTTTGGTACATATCCTTCTTCCATATCTCTTGCTATGAACATAGGCATGGTAGAGCGTTGTAGATCTGATTGTGTGGCTGAATTCTCACACCCATAATATGAAGAACTGGAGCTTTCTTCATGTGCAAATATTTTTTAGGGATCTTCATGTCTTTCCCTCCTCATTCCCTTGATTTCTCTGTTAAGCTCATGCATAGTTTGGAGAAGAAGTTTTGTAAACTTCTTTCCCTCCATTTCTCCAAATAGTGGAGACTTGTCTTTGTATCTTCTGTAAGCCTTCTCCTTCCTATGAGAAGCTTCTTCTTCTTCAAATAACATAAATGCAATGTCTTCACAAGCTAAGCCAAGATTATGCTCTGATACCACTGTAATATTCCCAAATGGGGAAAGCAGCAATATAGCTCACAATAATGGAAAATATCAGGAAGTGTTAACACATTACATATGAGCCAAATGAGAGATCCATGTTATTAATTATAACAGCAAAAAATGTATACAATATATTGGAGAACAAACCCCTCAAGCTAGGTAAGAGAAGCCTCCATCAACCAAAAGCACCAATACATGAGATGTAGCTACTACACAAAATGTCTAAAGCAAGTATAGTGTAGTTTTAATGACAATACTACAGCTAGAAAATGTATATGAATGGATCTGATAATACAATGCTCATACAAGGCCAAAAATGGAGATCTATGCTCCTCAACAACTTTCCCAGATAACCCAGGAAGGGTTTCCAGAAATACACAAAATATCAGAATGGCAGAATACAGCCCTAGGGTTGAATAAACTCTGCAACTGGGCACCTGAAAGGAGGTGGTTGAATCTTATGTAGATCTAAAAAGAACTCCTCCAAAGGACTCTTCAAGTGTAGGGCTGATCCCTCCACTAAAAAGAAAACACTCCAAATGGAGCATTGAACTCACCCCTACAACTGCTCACTGAAATAACGCAGTCAAGGACTGGACTATGCTGTAAGGGATGATAATGACTTGGCCTAATGCCAAAATATGCTTTGAAGCCCAGGGACCTTCCTTACTGATCTCCCAATGGAAATAAATCTTCCTCCATTGAAGACAAGCTTAGAAATGGCCCAAAGAAACCCTCCACTGCTGCACCCTGCAACTCAACACATATCTAAATAGAATTTATGTTGTAGAAGAAAGTCGTAGCTTGGCCAGATGCCGGAATGTGGAAATAATTCTCAAGAACTTCTCCTGAGTAGGCACTCGAAGTCCCCCAAGGATGAAGGTGGGATTCCCGCTCGGGAACACCGTTTTGCTTAACAGCACTGCAATCTTAAACAACTAAATAGAGCCAATAGTCATAATAGACCACAATCAAATAATAATATAAAACATAATCACAATGGCTGCCATCCCCTTCCTTACATCCTTGGTGAGCTTCTTCACCCTTGGCCCCACTCATTAAAGGAACTACTTCCATGCAAAGGATCTCCCTCCAAAACTATGTTGTCCCTCATTGAATGTCTAGTACTTTCATATCAACATTGTTGATTTGGTAAAAGTTAACCCATTCCACATGCTTCATCCCTTTTTCACACATAGGGGAGATTTATCCAACTCTTTTGATGCTCTCCATTCACATTTGGAGTGGTTTTATTCCTACTAAGGAGATTTATGGGTCTCCCTACCCTCTTATTCTTCTAACTAAGAAGCAAAATAAAAAATTAATATTCGAATTAGTTGCATGCTAATTCAGGAATATTACATCTACATAAGGACCTTTTAAGTGAAAGTGGTGCAACTCTCAATAATTTCTACAACTCTATGCGGGACAAGGGTGTTGAAACTCTCGAGTTTGAGCTACTACAACCCTCTTCTTGAGTATATTTGTTGCAAATATGAGTTGTTGCCACTCATGTTACAACTTTAGGATGTTTTCACTATTGCTACAACTCCTTGTTGTTGTGACTCTTGAATCCTTGTTGTTGCAACTCTCACCTCTTCGATGTTGCAACTCTTACTTCTTGTGACTCTCATCATTGTTGTAACTCACATCACGTTGTTATTCCTACAACTAACTCAAGAACATTGTTGTAACTCTAAGGAAGGGTGTTGTGACTCCACGCTAGTTGTAATACTGTGTTAATCAACCAAACAGTTTTCATATGTGGATCAACTAGGTAGTCAAACAACCAATCTCCTTATGTAGGAATATAACAAAGCTGAATAGCCACTTATAAAATAATCAATGACTCAATCTTTGATTGTCATATAGTTGATTAAGTTAACATGTGCTTGAATTTTGCTATTGTTTGGAAGTTGACATAACAAAATGGAACAACCTTATTTTAATGTTTATCCCCCAACTTCTTTGATTAATCTAGATAGAGAATGCCATGTATAAAATGTTGGGAAAAATACTGAGAGGGGAGGGGGGGGGGGGTGAATCAGTATTTTGAGCTAACTGAAAAAATTTTACTTTTTCTTTCTCTAAAACCCATACGCTACTTTACTGAACCCAACTAGCGTATACATGCGGATATCCTTAATAAAACATGTGTATGACCAGAGATCTTATTATGCATTTAATTCTTCACTTAGATCTTTGCATCATTCATTCATCATATGTTTAGATAGCAGTAAGCATGTGCAGTAATAACAGAATAAACCATCACACATAAGAAACACACATGAACACCAGGATTTAAGGTGGAAACCCAATTCAGGAGAAAACCACCGCTGTCGTCATCTCTGTCTTCAATATTTATTATAAATAAAACATCTTACAACCATGTACTGGCGCAGACTCATACCAGCACGCAAGCACCCACCTGCAGAAGGCTACAACCTTCTCTCGTTTACCAACCTCTCCTGGAAGGGAGCTACAACCCCCTGCTCTCATTTACCAGCCTCTCCTGGAAGGGAGCTACTACCCCCTACTCTCATTTACCAACTACCACTGGAAGGGAGCTACAACCCCCTCACTGAAGGCTTCAACCCTCATCACCACTGCGGACCACGTTTCATCAATTTTCATACTGGATCCAACCGCTTCCACACAACACAACTTGTAGGCCTCTTTTCATCAAATTTTCAGACTAGACCCACTCCATACATTTAAGCTCAACAGACATCAGACTGAAACTTATAACCCCATCAATTCATTCATTGAATAATCAACCAATCAACCAACAACTTGATCTTTAAACAACATAATCAGCAACATAATCAACATTCAAACAACCCAGATCTGTATGAATTCATCAGTAAAACAACTAAACAGATGAGACACACTTCAGCAAAACCCTAGATTCCATACGCGCTTTTACTTCACTGAACCTGCGTATATACGAGCTTTCATAGAAACAAACCTGCGTATACATTTGCACATATTTCAGGGCTGACCTCATCTTCCATACGTGCTTTTGCTGAAGACAACCCGCGTATATACGCGCTTTCTCTCCCACGAACCCGCATATAGATCTGCAAACAATATAGGGCTGCGCAATTCTTCAGACCAGATAAACAGCTCAGATTTCACCCTTTACTTCAGCAAAGATTCGCCAGATCACATATCTAAACATTCCATAAACAGATCTAGAAAATACATAGACATTTCAGATCTAGAGATCCCTCTTCATCATTTTCTTCATAGGTGCATTATGAATTCAGATCTATCAGCAAACTGTTACCCATTCCATGCAGATATACTTCAGAGTGAAGTATTCATTTAAAACCCAGACCTATGCACACACTTGCACTATGATCTTCTTCTCCTTATATAGATTTTTTCTTTTTCAATACCATGAGTCAAAACCACTTAACCACTGATGGTATTCCTGGACGGGATCAAATAGATAATCCAGCGCTCAATACTTTGGGCCAATACCATGGTAAAGCCCCTTGGTTTTATAAATTTAGAGCGCAAATAGGCATACGCTACTTGGTACATAATTTTCCACGTACATACGCTACTTCACCTTAACAAACCCGCGTATGCTTTGTGACATACCATTTTCATCATTGCCTTGGCCCTTACAGGAATTCCTTTCTCCATTACATCTGAACTGCTCTATAGATACATCAAATTTACATCATTAACAACTCATCAAGTCAATTTCCATCAAGGACAACTTCATCAAGTAGGTTGCTATCAAATTTATCAAGTGGGTTGCCATCAAGGACGACACTCTGCATCATATTGCCAACAATCTCCCCCTTTGGACTTGATGGCAACCATGATGGTGTTTGATCACCACAACAGATAGATACATTGATTATAACCATTATTCAAACACCACGATACTCTCCCCCTATTCAAACACCATGATACTCTCCCCCTTTGACATCAAGGGCAAAGGGCGGATCAAAACCAAAACAAGGTTTTTCTTCTCATGTAGAAAGAAGAGCTCTGTAGATCTGATGTGCACTGAAGTTACCATGCTCCCCCTAAGTTCATGCTGAAAGTTCAAACATATTTTTCAATGAAGTACATGACTCTATGACCTTTCCTATCACCAAGGACTCATACTTACATCAATGATCCAACCAAGTGGATTTACATATGTGACTCAAGTACCCAACCTAGTGGGTTTACACATTTTGACTCAACTACCCAACCAAGTGGGTTTACAAATTTGACCAAGTCCTTACATGACTAAATATAACCATTTACATCATAGCTCTCAACATAACCTTTTCATCAAATTACAAATATGACTTTTTATAACCAATATCAAAAAGACCTCAAGAGAGAGATCATATTTCAGAACCATCATAATGCCAACAGTGCATTACATTCAGCAAGGCTAAATCTCCCCCTGAAACTGTGCATCCAATGCATCCTTTCCATATGACCAAAGCTCCCCCTTAGCTTGTGCATCCTGAACACTTTCAACAGCAAATCATCAAGGCATCTTCATCCAATATCAGAAATTTCACCAGAGATACCAAACAGTACCGTAGCTGTGCTGAAGAATGTTGATCCAGAAAAATTCTGTCAACAAACACCCATACGCGGTTTTATGTGTATAAACTAGCGTATATACGCGACTGTCTTTCAGGAAATCCGCGTATCCAATTTAATCTTCTGAAATTAAGCAGATCTGATCTTCTGAGAGGCAGAGACAACTCCCAGCTTCTGTCTGAGATATTCGAATGCTTCCCTGGAATATATGAGAGAAGAAAAATAGGACAATGTAGCTATGTTTTCAAGTGTCATCCAACAGTTGTAGCATAAGCACATCAGTAACCAAGCCTTCAGACTCTTTGCAGCATCAACATATTCTTCCCAAGAGGAATTGTCATACCAGAACAACTTCTTCAATAGATAATATGTGTCAAGAAATCATCCATGTGATCTGATATCACCAAGATCTTCAAGATTTATCATGATGTAACATGTGTAGGAATTATGTATAAAAGGTCTCAAGCGTGACAAAAGTCATTAGCAACAAACTCTGCATGATCTATCCTTATCTCTGAATCATAAGACTTCTATCTCATTCATGTGTGAAAACAAAAATACTTCATCAAAAGAAATCAGGGCTCATCCATAATCTCATCATAAGAACCCATGTATCATGTCATCATCATTTGAGCATGAATATTACGAGAACTAAGGAATAAGCAGATACAATGCCAAACAATGCAATCATTAGTATTTATACTGATGCTCCCCCTGAACCTGTGCTCATGTTCTTGAGCCATCTCATTGTTTTCCTTAACAGAAAAACATACGCTTTTGTCTCCACTGGAACTCGCGTGTATACGGGGCTTTAGTTCACGAAAGCCGCGTATGGAAAGTGAAATACAGAAAAATTTCACAATTCCATCTCCCCCTGAACTTATACCACCTATACTTGTCTTCTTCACATCAGATGCACTGTCAGAAATAACATAACTAAAATTACCAAACCAACCATGAGAATCACCATATATTGCTCCCCCTGTGAAGATACATTACTAATTCCTATAATGTATCTCACATCATTCCTGCAGTCATTATGAGAAGTAAGCTTTAGAAGTGGATGACTGCAATAGGGTCAATATTCCCTATGTTTCTGACCAGTCTTCCTTCTTTTTCCAGCTTTGCTTGAAATTTCTTATTGTGTGCTGGAAATTATCCAATTTCTCAGATCTATTCATCCTACATTCTTTTTTCTACATGTCCATACTTGTTACAAGCATAACATCTTGTGTGACCAGAAAAGTAAGCATAGGGATCATAATGTGTTTTTCTATTCTTTCTTTTATTGCAATCAGCTGCTTTATAACCAAACTTGCTCCATGAAAAACAGTATCCCTTAAAGAAACCAGAATGCCTTTCTGTGTAGAATCTGTTTGTTTGTGACTGAAACAATCTGCTTCTGCAATTTGCTGCAACATGCCCATAATTATGACATTTAAAGCATTCAACATTATTGATGCTTCTATAGTTAGGAGGGAATGATTTCTTTTGAGAGTTCATGATTGTCGGCTGACCTTTTGTTTCTTCCAACACTTCAGGTTTTGCATTGATATCCTTTGAATCTTTAGCACTTCCTTGTGAACTAGATTCTCCTTTAACAGTTTCATGAAAACCAAGACCAAATTTAACAGAGGGAGACCTTTGACTACTAAGAATATTGTCCATAATCTTAGTACTATCTTGAAACCTCAAGAGTTTATCTTTTTCTTCTAATTTACCTTTCAAAATATTTACCTCAACCTCCAATCTTTGGCATTGCTTCTTCATACTATCTTCAACCCTTCTTCCTTCTTCTACTTGATCATTCAATTTTAGAATCTCTTCTTTCAACCCATTTTCTTGTTCTTCAAATGTTTGTAGAAGTTCTTCATTCTTCTTATTTGATTTTTCCAGATCTTCTTTCAGAGAGATGATTTCTGCTTCAAGTCCTTCTTTTTCAAATGATTGTAGAAGTTCTTCATTCTTCCTTTTTGATGCTTCGAGATCTGCTTTCAGAGAGATGATTTCTGCTTCAAGTCTTTCACTGTGATTGGTTACTCCATCGTACAACCTTTGATACTTGTTTATTTGTTCATTCATTCTAGAGATCATATCTTGGTAGATAGATTCCTTCTTTTTAAATGGATTTTCATCATTAATCTTGAGATTTGCTTCTAGATCCATAACATTACTTTCACTATCTTCACCATTGCATGCACAAGAAAGTGAATCACAAGAACAACAATCAATACCTGTTTCATCTTCTTCATTTTCCGCTGCACATGTTTTCTGAGATATCTTCTTTCCTTGAGTAGCCTTCTTCTTTTGCTTCCTTGCCATTAGTACTTGCAGATTTTGGTCAGAATCTTCTTCATCCTCATTTGACACTTCATCATTATCTTCATTTGTATAATAACTCTTCCTTTTTTCAAATTGTTTCCCTTTATCATGATTTTCTCCATAAGGACATTTAGCAGCATAATGACCAACTCTTTCACAATCAAAACACTTGAAGGGAAGCTTACCTCTGAATCTTCCAGTACCTGGTTGGAGTCTTCTCACAAAATTTGCTTCTTCTTCTTCTGATATATAACTTGATTCCTTGACATCTTCCTTTTCTTTTCCTTTTGCATATGCCTTAAAGGAAACTTCTCTGATTTGAGAGGGACCTTCTTTTCTCATTTCAAAAGTAGTTAGGATACCATGTAGTTGAACAATAGTAAGAGTTTGCAGATCTTGCCTTTCTTCAATAGCTGATACTTTTGACTCAAATTTTGAAGTCAAAGATTTTAAGACCTTTTCCACCAGAGTAGTATCGGTTATGGTTTCACCCAAATTTCTCATACAATTTACAATATCATCTAGACGTAATAAGAAACTGGCAATACTCTCATCACTATGCATCCTTAAATTTTCATATTCAATTCTGAGAGTTTGGAGTTTTGCACTTTTTACCTTTGTATCTCCTTCATAGCTTAGAATGATTTTGTCCCATATTTCTTTTGCTGAATTTAGCTGCATCACTTTAACAAATTATGAATCAGACATGCTTCCTAATAAAACATTGACTTCTTTGGCATTAATTTCATATTTCTTCCTTTCTGCTGCATCAGTAGGAATAATTGTCGGATATCGATAACCTTCTTCTACGATTTCCCATACTTCTGCACCAAGACTTTGCAAATATGCTTTTGCTCGTATCTTCCAGAATAACAAATTACTTCCATTGAATAGAGGTGGCTTAGAGAGTAGTCCTTCATGACTTCCCATTGCGACGGATCTCCTTCAAGCGATCAAGATTCTGCAGAAGGACCTGCTCTGATCCCAATTGTTGGGAAAAATACTGAGAGGGGGGGGGGGGGGGTGAATCAGTATTTTGAGCTGACTGAAAACTTTTTACTTTTTCTTTCTCTAAAACCCATATGTTACTTTAATGAACCCAACAAGCGTATACACACGGATATCCTTAATAAAAAATGTGTATGACCAGAGATCTTATTATGCATTTAATTCTTCACTTAGATCTTTGCATTATTCATTCATCAGATGTTTAGATAGTAGTAAGCATGTGCAGTAATAACAGAATAAACCATCACACATAAGAAACACACATGAACACTAGAATTTAAGGTGGAAACCCAATTCGAGAGAAAACCACCGCTGCCGTTCTGTCTTCAATATTTATTATAAAGAAAACATCTTACAACCATGTACTAGCGCAGACTCATACCAGCACGCAAGCACCCACCTGCAGAAGTCTACAACCTTCTCTCATTTACCAGCCTCTCCTGGAAGGGAGCTACAACCCCCTGCTCTCATTTACCGGCCTCTCCTGGAAGGGAGCTAATACCCCCTGCTCTCATTTACCAGCTACCACTGGAAGGGAGCTACAACCCCCTCACTGAAGGCTTCGACCCTCAGCACCACTGCGGACCACATTTCATCAATTTTCATACTGGATCCAACTGCTTCCACACAACACAACTTGTAGGCCTCTTTTCATCAGATTTTCAGACTGGACCCACTCCATACATTTAAGCTCAACAGACATCAGACTGAAACTTATAACCCCATCAATTCATTCATTGAATCATCAACCAATCAACCAATAACTTGATCTTTAAAGAACATAATCAACAACATAATCAACATTCAAACAACCCAGATCTGTATGAATTCATCAGTAAAACAACTAAACAGATGAGACACACTTCAGCAAAACCCTAGATTCCATACGCGCTTTTACTTCACTGAACATGCGTATATACGCGCTTTCATAGAAACAAACTTGCGTATACATCTGCACATATTTCAGGGCTGACCTCATCTTCCATATGCGCTTTTGCTGAAGACAACCCGCGTATATATGTGCTTTCTCTCCCACGAACTCGCGTATAGATCTGCAAACATTATAGTGCTGCGCAATTCTTCAGACCAGATAAACAGCTCAGATTTCACCCTTTACTTCAGCAAAGATTCGCCAGATCACAGATCTATAAAATACATAGACATTTCAGATCTAGAGATCCCTCTTCATCATTTTCTTCATAGGTGCATTATCAATTCAGATCTATCAGCAAAATATTACCCATTTCATGCAGATATACTTCAGAGTGAAGTATTCATTTAAAACCCAGACCTATGCACACACTTGCACTATGATCTTCTTCTCCTTATATAGATTTTTCCTTTTTCAATACCATGAGTCAAAACCACTTAACCGCTAATGCTATTCCTGGACGGGATCAAATAGATAATCCAGCGCTCAATATTTTGGGCCAATACCATGGTAAAGCCCCTTGGTTTTATAAATTTAGAGCGCAAATAGGCATACGCTACTTGGTACGTAATTTTTCACGTACATACGCTACTTCGCCTTAACAAACCCGCGTATGCTTTGTGACATACCATTTTCATCATTGCCTTGGCCCTTACAGGAATTCCTTTCTCCATTACATCTGAACTGCTTTGTAGATACATCAAATTTACATCATTAACAACTCATCAAGTCAGTTTCCATCAAGGACAACTTCATCAAGTAGGTTGCTATCAACTTTATCAAGTGGGTTGCCATCAAGGACAACACTCTGCATCATATTGCCAACATAAAAACCCATGCTCTCCTTGATTTGGGTGGTGAGTAAGAAAGGTAGCTAGTTGATTGATTAGAATCATAACTAAGTTCTTTATTGTATTAACAGCTTCCTGCAATATAAATTGCCTTCTCATTATAGTTCAATCAATGGTGTGTTGAGTATATAGCACTTTGATACTTTTGTAAACAAGTGCCTCATCAAAGGAGGTAGGGCCCCATCCTTAGTCAAGTATGTATGTGCTTTATAGAGCAGTATTTGTATGTCTTTCCTTTATATTTCCAACAATTCTTCCAATTATTACTTAGTCGTAACTTTAATATTTCCTTTTCTACAACTCTGAAGATCAATCGTTGTAGCTCTGATATTTCCTTTGTTGTAACTTTGAAGTTCAATCACTATAACGTTGATGTTCATATTATTGTAACTAAGGATTTCAATTGTTGTAACTTTAATATTTTGCACTATCGCAACTCTGCATAATCGGATTATTGTTGCAACTCTACAGCGTAATTTTTTTTCTACCAACATAGATCCATATTAAGAACAGATCTAACATGAGCCAAGAGCAATCAAATTTCTTTAGGTGCAAACTTATTTTAGACTGCAAAAACAAATGTGTAATTTTTTATTGTTTAAATTGTATTTTTGTATGTTATAAAGATTACATAACATGTGTATTGAGCCATTTTATCAATGCATATTAAACTGGTTTTTTATTATTAATATATTTGTAAATACATCTCAATATTATTTAAAATTAAAATATTTTACTCATAACTCACATTGGATATTTTATGTTGAAATGGAACCAAGAAATGGAACCCCAATGTGGGGTTTCTGATTTAATTTTCCCTTAATTAAATTAGAAGTGAGATTGTAATTTCATCTCATGACAGCTTGTATTAGTTAACTAAGTCAGAATGACTGAGTTAGCTTATGAAATTCGAGTTGAGGGTCTAAGAGGACGCATATAGATTTATCCCATGATTTAAGGGAGGCTAGTTACAGTTATTTGTGAGTTGTAATTAGTTAACTCAAGAAATTTAGTTAAAATCAATTTAACTAGTTCTAACGGAGTGATGAGCTAGTGAGAGGTCTAGTGAATTAAATCTGATTTAATTCATAAGTATTGATCAATCAGTTAACTAATAATTCACTCTAAATATTTGTTGCATGTTAGTTCTGAGGAAGGCCCGGTTGAGACTGATGTTAGAGGGATGATAATTATCAGTTGTATAATTAGAAAATTGTACAGGTCATTTATAGAGTCAGTTGGAGGCCTAGGAAGGATTGCGTAATCAAGGAAAGGGATTTTGATATTTAATAGGGATTTAATTCCTCAAGGAATGTGTGAGAAATGCAGGCTTAGCAGAGGCAGAGAATTGGCTAATTATTTGTCTGATTTTTCCTAGATCAGTGTGAGATAGTTGGTAGAGTGGAGGAGTTTCTCTTGAGAGATAAAGCATTGTATTGTTCCATGATTCTTGAATTTATACAATATACAGATAGCATGGTTTTAGGAAGTGTGCTTTCCCCAAATACATATTGTGTTATATGATTGATTATTTCTTTCTCGTACTTGTTATGTGATTGTGCGATCGTGTTTTGTTTCCGCAAATTGTAGAAGAATTCAGTATCTTGTTTTAGTACATTACAATATCAGTTTGAATCCCATTATTAGATTTTATACATGGTATCAGAGTGCCAGGAATCAAAATAAGAAGAGAAGAACAAAATTTGTTTTGATTAGGTTCAAATTTGCAAATTTATACTTCCGTATCCAGTAGCAAATCAAGATGTACTTCAATGGCTTGAGACTTGAATATGCACTCGAGGGAAATTCGAATTATATTGCATGCAAGGATAGGATGGAGGCAGTGCTTGAGGAAAAAGGACTGAACACTTTCATAGATATTGATTTCCCGTAGCCCGCAGCAGCAGATGATCAACTTCTTGATGCATGGTAGAAGAATTTATCAAAGGCCAGGAGGATATTGTTAGAGGGAGTTTGAGACCATATTGTCTTGAGCCTCCATGGGAAGGCAACTCCATATACGATGTGGAAAGACTTGACAGATATGTATCAGAATAACAGTGACCACAGGAAGCTGGAGCTGAAAGGAAAACTCAAGAAGATCAAAATGGAGAAGGGCGACACAATCCAAAAGTACTTGAAAAATTTCACTCAGTGTCAATATGAGCTTGAAGCCTTAGGATCATTGTTGCCTCAAATGATTTGGTGAGCCTAGATATTTTAGGCATTCCCAAGAGCTATCATAGCTACCAGGACTCTATTAATGGGAGGGAGAATTAGTCATATTGGGAGAGACTATGGTCTAATTTGGAACAAGAGGAAATTTTGCAGAGCACTAGAGATGGATATTCATAAAAGACTAATGATGAGGAGAGTTGTTCCTTGGTCTTAAAGGCGAATAAAGTAAAATGGAAGGCATCCCATTCCAAATCTGAGATCGGAAAGGGAGGAAAGAAGCGAGACTTGTCAAAGGTTAAATGTTTCAATTTTCATGAGCATGGAAACTATTCCACAAATTGTCCACAAAAGAATAACAACAAGAAGACCTCAGGAGGAGAATCAGGTGAAGCATTGGCTTCACAACTTCAGTTTGACTTCACCCTCATCGCATGAATGGTTTTATTGGTGATGGGATTTGTGTGGTACTTGGATAGTGGAGCCACATTCCACATGACCGACAACAAATAATTCTTCAGTAGCTTGAGGAGAAGGAGGTATAGAGCCACTAGTATTGGTACAGTTACCTTTCAGATAGAGTTAGGTAAACCCCTCATACTAAAATATGACATGCATGTGCCTAGTTTAAACAAGAATTGGGTTTATGTTTCTATGTTGGAAGATCATGGATATGTTGTGATTTTCAATGAAGGAAAGGTGTTCCTTCGTCATAAAGCCACGGGACAGGTGTAAAATATTGGGGTTCAAGTGAAGAACCTCTACAAAATTGATGTAGTTGACTGTGCAGCATTGAGAAGTAAAGCAGAGAAGGTGGAGAGCCAAGACATCGGTGAGTTATGACACGGCTATATACACCAGAGTACTTTGGGGATCATGCATCAAATTTCTACAAGACTTACAAAGGGTACACTCTCATAGAGAGGCACATGCAAAGGGTGTACTATGGGGAAGTATACAAAGGCCACCTTTCAAGATAAGGAAATCCAAGCAGCGAAAATCCTTGAGAGAGTTCACTCATACATATGTGGACCATTCTCAATATCTTCCACAGCAAAGCACTGGTATTATGTCATTTTTGTTGATGATTTTTCAAGAAAATGTTGGATTTTATTCATGCAAAAGAAATATCAGACATCCTCCAAGTTTTGTAAGTTCAAGGAAATTGTCGAGAAAGATACAGAGAAGAAGGTGAAGGATCTGAGGAGTGACAATGGTGGAGAATATATCTTTAACAAATTCAATAAATTTTGTGCCTCAGAAGTAATTCTAAGAGAATTGATTGCACCTAATAACCCACAGCAGAATGGGGTTACAGAAAGAAATAACAGAACTATTATGTTAGCAGCACGAGCTATGTTACACGATCAAGACCTACCATTGCATCTGTGGGAAGAAGCATGCAATACAATAGTATTTGTGCAGAAAAAAAGTCCTCATCAGATACTTGGGATGAGTACACCAGAGGATGCTTTTTCAAGTAAGAGACCGGATGTATCATATTTTAAAATTTTTGGTTCATATGTTTATTTCCAAGTAACCAAAGATTCCAGAAAGAAGCTAGATCTAATAACAGAGTTGGGGATATTTGTTGGGTACACTGATACACCATAAAAATACCAGGTGTACTTACCAGCACATAAGATGACGTGGTCGGAAGAGATGTGAAATTTAATGAAGACAAAGCCATGTGATTGTCTCTTGAGAGGGAGCTTGAGTTGCATGAAATTTAGCAGCTCTTAGCTCCAAAGGATGAACCTCGGGATGTGGAGCAGCCACAAGCAGAGGAACAAAGAGTGGTAGAAACCAGTCATGTAGAACCATCCACCAGAGATGGAAGGAAATGCACCAGAGAGGCTGACAGATTATTTTTGGATGCGACAGATAATGTGGGAGCACCCACATCACATCACAGGAAGAGAAGGACCCCATAGCGATACACTAGATACGTGGTTCTTATTAGCGGAGGTATTTATATAGAACCATCCTCTTTTAAGGAAGGATTGCAACAACTAGTGTGGATTGATTCCATGGTTGAGGAGTATGACTCCATTATCAGAAACAGTGTATGGGAATTTGTCCAAAGACTAGTGGGGAAGTTAGTTGTAGCATCCAGATGGGTCTATAGGTGAAGCAGGCATCATATGGGAGTGTGGAGAAACACAAGCCTATATTTGTGGCCAGAGGGTTCTCTCAGGTGGAAGGGATTGACTATGATGAGACTTTTGCACCATTCGCAAGGTAATCATTTATTAGATCCATCCTTGCACTCTCATCACAGATGGGGTGGAAGATACATCAGATGGATGTAAAGACAACCTTTATCAATGGATTTATTGAGGAAGAAGTGTACATTGAGCAGCCAGAAGGTTTTGCGACCTTAGACAGGGAGTCACATGTGTGCAAACTCATGAGAGCATTGTATGGCCTAAAGCATGCACCTCATGCTTGGTACACCAATATTGATAGTTATTTCACCGGGTTGGGCTTCACCAAGAGTGAATCAGATGCGAACCTATATCATATTGTTGTTGATGGTAATCTTTTGATTATTGTACTTTATGGCAATGATATAATACCGACAGGTGATGAGTAGCTCATAAAGTCTTGCAAAGATGATCTTGTAATAGAATTTGAGATGAAGGACATGGGGCTCTTGCAATATTTCCATGGATTGGAAATATGGAAAAGAGATGGGGAGATATTTGTATCTCTGGGAAAGTATGCCAAGGATATTCTGAGGAAGTTCCACATGGAGGGCAGAAAACCCATTTAGACTCCTCTTGCAGGAAACTGGAGGAAGGAGGATGCTACTTCAAGCGAAGTAGTGGATGCTACTATTTACATGCAGCTGGTGGATTCACTCATGTATTTGGTGAACACATGACCTGAAATATGCCACGTAGTTAACCAGTTGAGCCAAGCTATGGTTAAGCCAACCAAGCTCTTTTGGAAGGTGGGGAATAATGTGTTGAAATACATCAAATGCACAACAAAGTATGGATTATGGTGCAAATGGACAGAGGGAGTGAAGCTTCAAGGCTTCACCGATGCAGATTGGGAAGGGATTCCATCCGACCGGAAGAGCACATCAGGAGACATCTTCAGCATAGGATCAACAACACTTTCTTGGTGCAACAGGAAACAAATATCAATTGCACTCAATTCAACATAGGATGAGTACATGGCAGCGAATCAGGAAGCATGCGAGGCCATCTGGATGAGGAAGATACTTGTTGGTTTGTTTGGTCAACAAATGGATACAATGGTGATACATTGTGATAACCAGAGTTGCATCAAACTCTTGATTAATCCACTATTCCATGATAGATCCAAGAATATTGATATTTGGTATCACCATCTCAGAGAATGTGTTCAGAGGCGGATTATGTCATTAGATTACATTCTTGCAGAGGAGCAGGATGCAAACATATTAACAAAGTCGTTGGCAAGAAGAAAATTAGAATTTCATAGAGGCAGGATTGGGATAGCAGATAATCCCTTTCTTGCTGAGAGGGAGTGTTTAAATGGCACCAAGAAATGGCACCCCAAAGCGGGGCTTCTGATTTAATTTTCCCTTAACTAAATTGGAAGAGAAATTGTAATTTCATCTCATGACAGCGTGTGTTAGCTAACTAAGTCAGAATTACTGAGTTAGCTTAGGAAATTCGAGTTAATGGTCTAAGAGGATGCATGTAGAGTTCTCCCATGATTTAAGGGGGTCCAGTTACAGTTATTTATGATTTGTAATTAGTAAACTAAAGAAATTTAGTTAAAATCAATTTAACTAGTTCTAACTGAGTGATGAGCTAGTGAGAGCTCTAGTGAATTAAATATGATTTAATTGAAAAGTAGTGATCAATTAGTTAACTGATAATTCGCTATAAAGAGTTGTTACATGTCAGTTCTGAGGAAGGCCCAGTTGAGACTGAGGTTAAAGGGATGATAATTATGAGTTGTATAATTAGAAAATTGTACAGGTCAGTTATAGAGTCAATGGGAGGCCTAAGAAGGATTTCACAATCAAGGCAAGGGATTTTCCTATTCAATATGGATTTAATTCCTCAAGGAATGCGTGAGTAAGGAAAGTTGAGCAGAGGCAGAGAATTGGCTAAATATTTGTCCAAGTTTTCCTAGATCGATGTGAGACAGTTGGCCGAGTGCAGGAGTTACTCTTGAGAGAGAAACAATTGTATTGTTTCATGATCCTTGACTTTAGACAATATAAAAATAGCAGGGTTTTAAGAAGTTTTATTTCCCTAGATACATCTTGTCTTGTGTGATTGATTATTTCTTTCTATTACTTGTTATGTGATTGTGCGATCATGTTTTGTGTCCACAAATTGTATAAGGATTCAGTATCTTGTTTTAGTACATTACAAGATCAGTTTGAATCTCGTTATATTTTCTACATTTTATTCTATATAACATTAAAATATTTTCTTTTAACATTTTTTTCTATGTAGATATATATGAATTTTCTATCACGTGCTAAAATATTTTTGAAAGGTATAAGGTTTAAACATCTTACTCGCATATTTTATTTTTACTTCTAATTACTTTACATGAAATTGTATTAGGTCATATGGACAACTAATTAAATATGCACTGCATATTTTTTTTTCTTTTTTATTATAATCGACATTTATTTTCTATGTAGAGAATATTTTAATTTTATTTTAAGATGGATAGACATACTTACACATCGTCATCACACCAGATTGTAGAATGAGCCTCTCGGCTCAATGATTCATTCATTATTATTAATTTTAATTACATACTAATCATTATTGTGAGGTTTACATAGAAGTTTGTGACATAGGTCGTTGTTTCAACTCCATGCTAACACCGAAATATTGTTTTTTCTTCCATAGCTATGATTACTTTATTTTTTATTGGGTTTTATTTATGCCATCTAATATATAGTCTTATTTATTTGTGAATAAAGTGTGGTTTGATGGTTTGTTAGTTATTACATCATATTATACATGCAACTACATTTTTTTTATAGCAACCAATATCATTTTAACATTAGAGCAAGTCATCTTAGAAGCTTGTGTGATTTCTTTTCTACAAGAAAGATGTTGGCAATATAATGCAGAGTGTTGTCCTTGATGGCAACCCACTTAATAAAGATGATGGCAACCTACTTGATGAAAGTTATACTTGATGGAAACTGACTTGATATACTAATTAATGATGTAAATCTGATGTGTCTACAGAGCAGCTCAGATGTAATGATGAAAGGAATTCCAGGATGTGCTAGACCAATGATGAAAAGTGTGTCTCAAGGCATACGCGGGTTTGTCTAGTAGAAGTAGCGTATGCACGCGGGAAAGTACGTGCCAAGTCGCGTATGCTCAATTGCGCTATAAAAGTGTAAAACCAAGGGTTACTACCATGGTATTGACCCATTGTATTGAGCGCTGGGTTGTCTATTTGATCCCGTCCAGGAATACCATCGGAAGTGGTGTTGTTTTGGCTCATGGTATTGATAAAGGGTAAACCTATATAAGGAGAAGAAAATCATTGTGCAAAGGGTGTGCATGTGTCTGGGCTTTAATGAATACTTCACTCTGAAGTATATCTGCATGGTTGAAATCTGCTCTTAATTGATAGATCTGAATCTATGATGCATCTATGAACATGATGACATTTCAAGATCTCTAGATCTAGAAATGGTGAATCTCTTGGATGATCTGAAAAGAAGTGATGAAGACCTGGCGCAAAATCTGTTGAAGTAATTGAAGAAATCTGGGTAAGTTCATAGATCTGTTCTGCTCTGCAAAGATTATCTTTTATAGATCTATACGCAGGTTCATTTCATAAAAAGCGCGTGTATACGTGGATCTATTTAAACAAAGGCGTGTATGGGCAGTTAGAGTTGTTCTGAAAAATGCACAGATGTATATGCGAGTTCATTTCGTGAAAAGTGCGTGTATACGCGGATCTGTTTAAGCAAAGGCGCATATGGTATCTGAACTTATATTTTCTCAAGGTTGAATGTGATTCTGGATATCTATTCTGTAGTCTGGGTTATCTCTGATATTCTGGTTACAGTGGTTTCACTGTTCTGTTTGAAGCATTGGGCAAAGTATGTTTATAGATAAGTGAAGGGTTGTGTTAGAGCTGTTTGATCCAGTATGAAAATTGATGAAATGTGGTTTGCAGTGGATCTGAGGGTTGAAACCTTCAGTATGTATGAAGAAGCTTTCTGTCAGTAGAAGCTAGTACTTATATCAGGGGGTAGTAGCTCCCTTCCAGGAGAGGCTGGTAAACGAGAAGCAGGGGGTTGCAGCTCCCTTCCAGAAGAGGCTGGTAAACGAGAGAAGGTTGTAACCTTCTGCAGGTGGGTGCCTGCATGCTGGTATGAGTCTGCACCAGTACATGTTGTAAGAAGTTTTTTTAATAATAAAGATTGAAGACTGAGACGACGACAGCGGTGGTTTTCTCCCGAATTGGGTTTCCACCTAAAAATCCTGGTGTTCATGTGTGTTGCTTATGTGTGATGATTATTCTGTTCTTTCTACATCTGTTTACTGTTTTCTAAAACATATGATGAATGAGTAATGCAATGATCTAAGTCAAGAACTAAATGCATAATTAGATCACTAGATATACGTGAGTTCTATAAAGAAAATCCGTGTATATACGCTAGTTGGATGAAGGAAAGTAGCGTATGGGTTTTTAAGAAAGAAATAACAAAGTTTTATTGTCTGCACTAAATACTGATTCACCCCCCCTCTCAGTATTTTTCCCAACAATTGGTTTCAGAGCAGGTCCTTTTGAAAAAGCTTAGCCACTAGAAGGAAGATCAAGCAAGATAAGCAAGATGAGCAATCAAGATGGAACAACATCTATCAAGCCTCCACTCTTTAACAGAAGCAATTTAATCTTCTGGAAAATAAGGATGAGATCCTATCTTCAGTCTATGGGAGCAGATATATGGGCCATTGTTGAACAAGGATATCAATATCCAGCCGCAGTACCAACAGATCTAACGGAAAAGAAGAATTATGAAACAAATGCAAAGGCGGTCAATGCACTATTGGGAAGTCTAACTGAATCAGAATTTGTCAAGGTTATGCAGCTAAATACAACAATGGCAATATGGGACAAAATCATTCTAAGTTATGAAGGTGATGCAAAGGTAAAAAGTGCAAAACTCCAAACTCTCAGAATTGAATATGAAAACTTGAGAATGCATAATGATGAGAGTATTGCTAGTTTCTTTTTACGTCTTGATGATATTGTCAATCGTATGAGAAACCTAGGAGAAACAATAGCAGAATCTACTTTGGTTGATAAAATCTTAAGATCACTAACAGCAAAATTTAAATCAAAAGTCTCTGCTCTTGAAGAAAAACAGGATCTTCAAACTCTTACTGTGGTGCAACTTCATGGCATACTGACTGCATATGAAATGAGGAGAGGAGGACCATCTAAAGTCAAAGAAGTTATTTTTAAAACTTCTACAAAGGGGAAAGAAGTTCAAAAATCAGAAGGATCTGGATATATCTCAGAAGAAGATGAGGCAAATTTTGTATAGAAACTTCAACTTGGCACAGGACAGTTCAGAGGTAAGCTTCCTTTCAAATGTTTTGATTGTGGAAGAGTTGGTCATTATGCTGATCTTACTCTTCATGCTTACACTGATGCAGATTGGGCTGGAAATTTTGATGATCGAAAAAGCACTAGTGGTGGTGCATTCTATATCGGGCCCCGGTTAGTATCTTGGTTCAGCAAGAAGCAAAGCTCTATTGCCTTATCTACAGCAGAAGCAGAGTATGTGGCTGCAGCATCATGTTGCACTCAACTTCTTTGGATGATGCAAACCTTACAAGATTTCCAAATCAAATGTTCACCTCCTATTTCCATTATGTGTGATAATACAAGTGCCATCAGTATCTCAAAGAATCCTGTTATGCATTCCAAGACCAAGCACATTCCCATCAAGTATCACTTCTTACTTGAACAAGTGCTTGAACAAAAGGTGAAGTTGGAGTATGTTCCCTCCAAAGAACAAGTTGCTGATATATTTACCAAACCTCTGCCCAGGGAAGCGTTCGAATATCTCAGACAGAAGCTGGGAGTAGTCTCTGCCATGCAGAGGATCAGATCTGATTAAAATTCTGAAGATTAATTTGGATACGTGGGTTTCCTGAAAGACAGTCGTGTATATACGCGAGTCCATACACATAAAACCGCGTATGTGTGGTTGCTGACAATTTTTCTGGGTCAGCATTTCTTCAGCACAAGCTATCGTGCTGTTTGGTATCTCTAATGCTTTTTGAAGTCTCTGGTGGTATTTCGGCTCATATATTTCTATTTCATTCTCTGATTTTGGGTGAAGATGCCTTGATGATTTGATGTTGAAAGTGTTCAGGATGCACAAGCAAAGGGGGAGCTTTGGTCATATGGAAAGGATGCATTGGATGCACAGCTTCAGGGGGAGCATTAACCTTGCTGAGTATAATTCATTGTTGGCATTATGATGGTTCTGTAATATGATCTCTCTCTTGAGGTATTTCTGGTTTTGGTCATGAAAAGTCATATTTGTAATTTGATGAAAAGGTCATGTTGAGACCTATGATGTAAAAATTGTAATATTCAGTCATGTAAGGACTTGTTCAAATATGTAAACCCACTTGGTTGGGTAGTTGAGTCAACATGTGTAAACCCACTTAGTTGGGTACTTGAGTCTCATATGTAAATCCACTTGGTTGGATCTTTGATGTAAGTATGAGTCCTTCATGAAATTCATTGCAAAACATGTTTGAAGATCCGGCATGAACTCAGGGAGAGCATGGCAACTTCAGTGCACATCATATTTACAGCACTCTTTTTTCGACATGAGAAGAAAAACCTTGTGTTGGTGTTGATCCGCCCTTTTCCCTTGATGTCAAAGGGGGAGAGTGACATGGTGTTTGAATAGGGGGAGAATATCATTATGCTTAATGTATCTATCTGTTGTGATCAAACACCATCATGGTTGCCATCAAGTCCAAAGGGGGAGATTGTTGGCAATATAATGCAGAGTGTTGTCCTTGATGGCAACCCACTTAATAAAGATGATGGCAACCTACTTGATGAAAGTTGTAGTTGATGGAAATTGACTTGATATACTAATTAATGATGTAAATCTGATGTGTCTACAGAGCAGCTCAGATGTAATGATGAAAGGAATTCCAGGATGTGCTAGACCAATGATGAAAAGTGTGTCTCAATGCATACGCGGGTTTGTCTAGTAGAAGTAGCGTATGCACGCGGGAAAGTACGTGCCAAGTCGCGTATGCTCAATTGCACTATAAAAGTGTAAAACCAGGGGTTACTACCATGGTATTGACCCATTGTATTGAGCGTTGGGTTGTCTATTTGATCCCGTCCAGGAATACCATGAGAAGTGGTGTGGTTTTGGCTCATGGTATTGATAAAGGGTAAACCTATATAAGGAGAATAAAATCATTGTGCAAAGGGTGTGTATGTGTCTGGGCTTTAATGAATACTTCACTATGAAGTATATCTACATGGTTGAACTCTGCTCTTAATTGATAGATCTGAATCTATGATGCATCTATGAACATGATGAAGTTTCAAGATCTCTAGATCTAGAAATGGTGAATCTCTTGGATGATCTGAAAAGAAGTGATGAAGACCTGGTGCAAAATCTATTGAATTAATTGAAGAAATCTGGGTAAGTTCATAGATCTGGTCTACTCTGCAAATATTATATTTTATAGATCTATATGCAGGTTCATTTCATAAAAAGCGCGTGTATACGTGGATCTGTTTCAACAAAGGCACGTATGGGAAGTTAGAGTTGGTCTGAAAAATGCACAGATGTATACGCGGGTTCATTTCGTGAAAAGTGTGTGTATATGCGGATCTGTTTAAACAAAGGCGCGTATGGTATCTAAACTTATATTTGCTCAAGGTTGAATGTGATTCTGGATATCTATTATGTAGTCTGGGTTATCTCTGATATTCTGTTTATAATGGTTTCACTGTTCTGTTTGAACCATTGGGCAAAGTATGTTTATAGATAAGTGAAGGGTTTTGTTAGAGCTGTTTGATCCAGTATGAAAATTGATGAAACATGGTATGCAGTGGATCTAAGGGTTGAAACCTTCAGTATGTATGTAGAAGCTTTCTGTCAGTAGAATCTGGTGCTTATATCAGGGGGTAGTAGCTCCCTTCCAGGAGAGGCTGGTAAACGAGAAGCAGGGGGTTGTAGCTCCCTTCCAGAAGAGGCTGGTAAACGAGAGAAGGTTGTAACCTTCTGCAGGTGGGTGCCTGCATGCTGGTATGAGTCTGCACCAGTACATGTTGTAAGAAGTTTTCTTAATAATAAAGATTGAAGACTGAGACGACGGCAGCTGTGGTTTTCTCCCAAATTGGGTTTCCACCTAAAAATCCTGGTGTTCATGTGTGTTTCTTATGTGTGATGATTATTCTGTTCTTTCTACATTTGTTTACTGTTTTCTAAAACATCTGATGAATGAGTAATGCAATGATCTAAGTCAAGAACTAAATGCATAGTTAGATCACTGGATATACGCGAGTTCTGTAAAGAAAATCCATGTATATACGCTAGTTGGATGAAGGAAAGTTGCGTATGGGTTTTTAAGAAAGAAATAACAAAGTTTTATTGTCTGCACTAAATACTGATTCACCCCCCCTCTCAGTATTTTTCCCAACAAATATTTATTTCCTACAAGTGTGATATTTACTTTGTTGCAAGTGTAACATTTAGTTTCCAACAAGTATGATGTTTACATTCCTGCAAGTGTGAATTAGATTGTAAGTAGATTTCTCGTGGTGACTTGTGAAATCATCTCAATACATTGTCGTGTGACACTCATTTAGATTCTACAGCTTCAAATTGTACTAGCACAAATGGGCACTATAATTTGCACGCTCTATAGAAACTTCATATTGGAAATTAAATGTACACCCTTTTGATTGTCTTTCTGCACAATTAGAAAGGTGATTGAAAGGCTCGTCGGTTGAGGAAGCTAATCTTGAATGAAATGCACAATATCCAATATTTTAGACATCCTTCATAAACACAATTGTAGTAGTGAGGAATCAATACTTTTTCCCAAGGATAAAAAATGATGTTGTCGAATACATAGCAAGGAGTATGGAGTGTCAAAGAGTAAATTTTTTGTATGTATATCCAACATGTTTATTGTAGATATTGTCATTGATAGAATGGAAGTTGGAGTTATTAATTATTGAATTCATCATTAGTTTACCTAAAACAGTAAAGAAACATGATATTATCATGGTGATGGTAGAAAAATTGACAAAATTCACTCACTTTATTCCAATTAGGCCAAGCTACAAGTCAACAAATATGGAAAATTTTACATGAAATAAGTTCCCAAACTACATGGAACACTTATATTTGTTGTTTTAGAAAAAATTCTTAAGTTCACTTAAACATTTTGAAAGGTTTATTCAAATATTTTGGAAACAATCTTAACTTTAGTATAATAACCATCAGTATACTAATGGGAAAATAGAGAGGATTAATCAAGTACTAGAAGATATGTTGTGGATGTATGTGATGGACAAGTCATTTAGGTGGGAGGGTTATTTATATTTGGTGTAATTTTCATACAACAATGAATGTGTAACTATTTGAAGATGTTTACATGTTTTGTATGATAGAAAACACAACACCCTTGTAAGTTGGGATAACCGAGCATATTAAGGTATTGATCTTGGGTCAAAATTGCTAAAAGAAGTGAAAGAATAGATTGATATAATCAAGCATAATTTGAAAGGAGCACATGATAGGATAAAAAAATGATGTAAATTCGAGTAGTTAGCATGAATAAGTTAAAATTGAAGAATGTGTGCTTGAAATTTAGATCAAAGAAAAGATCATTGAAGCTTAGAAATTATGCTAAGATTGTGGCATGATATTGTGGAGCTTTTAAAATGCTTAATATAGTAGGATTTTCTACACATATTCTTGCATTGCATTGTAACATAACATCTCACAATGTTTTTCATGTATATTTTTTAAACACATGTGCATGATCCTATTCATGTAACCAAATGGGTTTTCATCCATATGAAACTGAAAGGAAAGTTCCAATCATAACTATTTTTCATCCTCAATAGGAAATTTACATGTATTTGGAATAGAACCATCAAGCTACTAAATGTTCAATGAGATTATTATAGTCCCAATAAGGTAACATGGGAGTTGGAGGGTGGAATTTAGGAAGCATACCCATTTTTTTCTAGTTTTGATAATGAATGTTATAAATATTGAGGGGGGGTGAATCAAAATTGCATTCCCAAAAAAAAATTACTAAATTTATGCCTTCATTTTTCACATTTATTTGACCCATTATTTCATTGGCAACATTATGCGTTGTAAATCTAGTTATATTCAATAAACCATGAGTATAATTAAACAAAATAAAATATAAACCATAAGCATCAGCACATAGGGACACCAGATTTTTAGGTGGAAACCCAACTAGGAGAAAACCACCATTCTTGTTGTTTTCTCTTCTTATTATTATTAAGAAAATATTCTTAAATCTTTCTCTGATGCATACTATTACTAGTGTGCGGGCTCCTACCTACTTGAGGCTACCACCTCCTCTATTTTATCCAGCTCCGACTAAAAGGAGCTACTACTCCCTAATCAGATTTACTAGCCACCACTGAAAGGGAGCTCCTACTCCCTCACTAAAGGATCCAACCCTTAGTACCTCTATGGACCACGTTTTAGAATCTTCCACTCTGGATCCACCTAACTCAACCAAAAATCTTGTAGGCCACATTTCATCAAATTTTTAAACTGGACCCACAACCAACAATATTCTCAATCTGATATACTGAATACCAAGATTTCAATAACCTGTATGAAAAAAATTATTGATCAAATAAATATACTTAATATACCATCAAACCCATTTTCATCAAATTTTTCAAATAACAAATTATTTTCTCATCGTCATTGTCAAGTACCAAGCCCAAACTATCAAATACCAAATCAAGAACTTTTCTCATCAACCAAGTCAAACTCATTGCTCATCAGATGCCAAACCATACACTATACTAAAAAAAACCATGAACATGCTCATCAAGCAGCAAAATTCCTCTCAATAAGGCCAAAATCCTCTTAGCAACAACTACAAATCCCTCATTAACTATTCATTAACTCAGTGAAACCGTAACTCAATATGTGTAACCAAAATCTATCCTTAAAAAATCTCATTTACTCATAAATACTCTGATTTAATCAACCAACACCACTGTCCAAAAGTAACTCAACATATTTAATATGAAGACTTTTTTCAATTACAAGCAACAATAAACACCTTGAAATCTGTTCATAATCATTTAGATATTGCAATTATTATTGTTAGAAAACACAATCTATGTCATATATATCTCTTCAAATCATATCTTTTCTCAATACCAATAGTAGAAAACTCCTCCAACTAGACACATAGCAACATCATCATAAACTCTATAATAGGCTCATATTTATCAATGACAATCAATAGAATATAAGTCTCTACCATATGAACCATCAAACCACAAATCCCTCTTTGACCTAATACAATATCTACAAATCAAATCTTTGCATAATCTGAACAGCAACAAACTCAAAGAATATTGATAATGAAAATTATCAACATTAGTAATAGAAAAGCATTGATAAGAACCTCAATCTCAATCTTGTAAACAACAATGAGACACAATAATTCTATCACAACAAGAAATAAATATCATAACCACATTCAAATCATTCAGACCTCTACATGTATCAAAAAAATAAAAGATTTTCCTTGCACTAACACACTTTCCTTAAGTCAAATAGATCTTTGCATACACTAAGCTCTACATAAAATGAAAGTTAAGCCTCTCTAGTGCACATATAGAAGGAAAATTCCAGTATACTTTAGCCAAAACAATCTAATCACATCTATCCAAAGCAAGACAGAAACTGCACAAAAAGATCCCTTAATTAATACCCTTCATATCATAGATCTACGGTAACCCTTGATCCTTCATTTGTTACACATAGTATTAGCAAATTAAAACATTAATAAGTAGATCCGTTTTCCCACCATTTCCCTTGCAATATTAAAATCAAACAAACATATCCATTGTCCCTCTAATACATTTCCAAATGTATAAGATTTAAGCCTCCTAATTATGCCCTGGTGCACACTTGTTCCATATAAAATCACAAAATAATAACTCATTGAATGCACACTCAAGTTGATTGATATCCTTTTCCTTTTATCACTGCTTTTTCTTTCCAATACTAGAAGAAAATCCAATGGTTTTGTTGATGGTAAACTTTGACGGGATCAAATAGATGTTTCTCGACCTTCTGCACACAAATACCTTGGGAAAATCCATGATTTAGTCAGAAGTTTTTAATTTTCAACACGTACAAGTAGTAATGCGCCTCTCCCCCTTGGGAAAATATTTAGTAACTTTGGCCTTGAAAATTAAACCTACATTACCCTCGGTAGTAATTCTCCTCTTACACAGATAATCTGTGTTACCTTGACTCCAAGCCCTAAAAGTAGTTAAATCTCAGTCAAACTTCACTCAAACTTTTTCCAGGTTATAACCTACCTTCTTCAATAATTGTGAGTCATGGCAAGCCTTGAAAAGGCTTCATTAACACCTCAACAACCTCAGTAATCCTTATTTAATGAGTCACATTTATTTTCTTAGTTTTCTTCTCTTCCAATCATTTTCCATCCTCCTGTAATTTTTCTATACCATGTGCAACCTTTTACAAGTTTTATGCAATCATGATGACATCTGTAAATCTTCTGCAATCATAAAAAAACATCATTCATCCATGAATTATCTAGGCACATCAATTATGCATTCTTATCAATAGTGTCATAGTGTTACAAGGTCTTGATGACATAGTGTGACAAAAGTGTCATAGTGTGACAAAACCATAATGACATGATGTGAAAAAATGACATCAAGGACAACATAGTAGACATAATGATAACAATCTCCCCCTTTATACTTAATTTCAACCTCCAGTAATGTAGAAATTTGAATAATAGCTGAATTATTCACCGAGATCATCCTGATTACACACTATTTAAGCTTCATGCATAATACATAACCTCTTCTACAATTGATCATCAATATGCGGAAATAGAAGCAGTGGCATGCGCACATTAAAACATAATCAAGCACACATATCAACACAGTATGTAATGGGGAAAGAAATAGCTGAAAAACCCCAACTATCTGTATATTATAATGATAGATAACATGTAAAAATACATAGCACAAAGCTCTCACAGCTCTCAGCACTATCTCACATGCTACACACAAACTAGCACGGAAGATGAACAAGTCATGGGTTCAAATCTCCTCCACAAGTCTATCTGCCTCTACTGCGCAATCCAAGAAGAGTAGTAATGAGATCCAAGTTCGAATCCCACTAGCTTCAACTGCGCAATCCTCATTGGCAATCACCATCAATGTGTGTGCAAATCTCATGCACAGCCATGGTCACAACTAATAGTCACACTCACCCTTTCACCCACCTCTAACACTGGTCTCCACTTAACTGTCCATGCATTGCAGTTAACTGATGTGTTATTCAGTTTATTTATGAGTTAACAATTAGTGAATTAATTAATAATTAACTCACACCACTCATCACTAGTGTATTTATCAGTTAGACTAAATACAACTAGTTCAACTAAGTTAAACCGAACACAACTCCACCAACTGTCTCATCAACTCCACCAAACTCTGCCACATGAGTTCTAACTGAAGTCAACCATGCAATAGCTCAACTAACCCTTAGGAAAAGCGTATTTCTTTCTGTCAGCTGCATGTGCCACATCCAAGCATCAAACTGAAGTGCTCCAAGAGGATAAGATAATGTTTATAGTCTAAATATTATTAAGGGTTAATAATATTCGACTGTTCTATTTTTAGCCCGACAGTCTAAAAATAGATTCCGCCTAATGTCTAAAAATAGAGGTCCATCTATTTTTACCAACTTGACCAATCATCCATAAATAGCATCCTGCAACTCATAGACCATGATCCATATGTCTAAAATAGACATAGTCTAAAAATAGACTTTGCGCCAAAAATAGCCTGCGGGCCCACTTAGTGAAGGCGACTTCTTTTCACTAAGCTCCATCATCTTGTTGAATTTTCAACACTCCCTCTCAACAAGATATGGATTATCTGCAACCCCTATCATGCCTCTGTGGTATTCGAATTTTCTCCTGGTGAGCGCCTTCGTCAAGATGTCAGCATCCTGATCCTCCGTGGGAATATATGAAAGTAACATGATTCTCCGCTGCACACAATCTCTGATATGATGGTACCTGATGTCAATGTGTTTGGATCTATCATGAAATAATGGATTAGCCGAGAGTTTAATGCAACTTTGGTTATCACAATAAATCACAGTAGGCTCCAAGTGTGACCCGAACAACCCGACCAGGATCTTCCTCATCCATATGGCCTCACATGCAGCCAAGCTTGCTGCCATATACTCAGCCTCTGCTGAACTGAGTGCCACGGATATCTGCTTCCTGCTGTACCAAGAAACTGCGGTCGACCCAATACTGAAGATCCCTCCAGATGTGCTCTTTCTGTTCATTGGGCTCCCTGCCCAATCTGCATCCATGAAGCCACACAGATTCACCTTATCCTCCTGTCTGTACCACAAGCCATATCCCGATGTGCCTCTAAGATAACACAATACATGCTTGCCTGCCTTCCATAAGAGCTTGGTAGGCTTAACCATAGCTTGCGAAAGCTGGTTAATAGCATAGCATATATCGGGTCGTGTATTGACCAGATACATAAGCGACCCCACCAACTGTCGATAAACAGTGGCATCCACTACCTCCGCTGAAGTAGCATCCTCCTTCTTCCAACCACCAGGAAGAGGAGTATCAACAGGCTTGCAGCCATGCATGTTGAACTTCTCCAGTATCTCCCGGGCATACTTACCCTGAGAAACAAACAGTCCACCACTGCGCTGCCAAATTTCCAATCCCAGGAAATAATGAAGGAGGCCCAAGTCCTTCATCTCAAACTCTCTAGCAAGATCCTCCTTGCATGAAAGTATCAATAGCTCATCACCCGTCAAAATCAGATCATCTACATACAATACAATGATCAGCAACTTCCCCTCCACCACAATCTGGTACAGGTTAGGATCCGCCTCACTCTTGGAGAATCCAAGTCCGGTGAAATAACTGTCTATCCGTGTGTACCAAGCACGAGGTGCTTGTTTCAACCCATACAGTGCTCTCTTGATTCTACACACATGCGACTCACTGATGAAGATCTCGAAACCTTCAGGATGCTCTATGTACACCTCCTCCTCAATGACTCTATTGAGGAACGCAGTCTTCACATCCATCTGATGGATGTGCCACCCCATCTGCGCTGAGAGAGCTAGGATCGTCCGTATGGAAGAGTACCTTGCGACAGGTGCAAAAGTCTCCTCATAATCGATCCCCTCTATCTGTGAGAAGCCTCGAGCAACAAATCTTGCCTTGTACTTCTCCACACTCCCGTCAGCCGCCTGCTTCACTTTGTAGATCCATCGCGAACCCACCACTGATTTCCCCTCCGGTCTTGGGACAATATCCCATGCACTGTTCCTGACGATCGAATCATATTCTTCGATCATGGCATCAACCCATGCGGGTTCCTCCACAGCTTCCTCAAAAGAGGATGGCTCTGTCACAACACATTGACTCATAAGAGCCATGTATCCAGTGTACCGATCCGGTGACTGTCTCTGTCTGCGCTGTGCTTTAGGTGGTCCTACAACCTTCTCTGCATCCCGAGCCAGTCGCTCAGCTTCTGTAGTGCGCATGCGCCCTCTGATGGTTGGCGCTGCCTGGGTGGTTTCTTCCACCTCCTGAACCTCCCCTTGTGGCTGATCCACATCCGGAAGCTCCTCCTTAGGAACTAACAGCTCCTCATCTGCATGCAAGTGTAGCTCCCTCTCAAGCGAACACTGCATGGCTTTCTCCTCCCGAAATTTTATATCCCGTCGCACAACAGCTCTCAAGGATCGTCCGGGAAAATACACACGATAGTTGTGGGGCGTATCAGTGTACCCCAAAAATATCCCAACCTCTACGGTCGGCTCCAGCTTCTTCCTGGCATCCTTCGTCACATGCATGTAGACAGGTGAACCAAAAATCCTCAAATGGGAAATATCAGGCCTCTTACCATAAAACACCTCCTCGGGTGTACTCATGCCAAGTATCTTGTGAGGAAAACGGTTCTGCACATATACTACAGTATTGCATGCCTCCGCCCACAAGTGAAGGGGTAGGCCCTGATCATGAAACATCGCCCGTGCAGCACCCACGATCGTTCTGTTCTTCTGCTCAGCAACCTCGTTCTGCTGTGGGTTATGAGGTGCTATGAGCTCTCTCTGAATTCCTTCTGCGCTGCAAAAGTCCTTGAATTCAGCAGAGATGAATTCACCACCATTTTCGCTCCTAAGAGCCTTCACATGCTTCCCCGATTCCTTCTCAACCTGCGCCTTGAACTCACAGAAATTTGAGTATTTCTCGCTCTTCTTCTGCATGAAGAAGATCCAGCACTTCCGAGAAAAATCATCAACAAAGATCACATAGCACTTGTGCTTTGCTGTCGAAGCTACTGAGAAAGGTCCACACACGTCTGTGTGAATTCTCTCAAGGATCGTCGTGGCGCGACTATCCTTCTCGTGAAAGGTGGCCTTCACAAATTTTCCCAAGGTACACCCCTTGCACTGATCTGACTGTGCAAGAGTGCCCTTAGGAAGCCCAGTAGAAATCTGCTGTAGTATCTTCAAAGCTCCATGGTGAAGGTGGCCCAATCTCCAGTGCCACAACTCACCATCATCCTGGCTCACCACTCCTTTTTCCTTGCATGCCATTGCTGCACATCCATCTACTTGAAACTGATAAAGTTTCTTGATTCGAACCCCTATATTCTGGGTCTCTCCAATTGTCTTACTGCGTAGGAAAGCCTTTCCCTCACTGAAGACAACATCATACCCCTTGTCTTCCAACATTGCCACAGAGATCAGATTCTTCTTCAATCCTGGAACATGCATCACTTCCTTCAATACGAAGGGTTTACCAGACTCCCTCTCAAAGGAAATGGTACCGATACCGATCGCACTGTATCTACCATCATCGCCCATCTCGATGTGCACTCTAAGATCTTTCTCATCCAGATCTGAAAACAAATCCCGATCTCTAGTCATGTGAAAAGACGCACCACTGTCCAAGAACCATACTGATCCCATCACACTTGAGACCAAGCATGCGATCAGTGAAAAATCTAGCTCAAACTACGAGGCTAAGGCCTCTCCCACTGCAGATCCAGCAGCATGCTTATTTTTCTTCTTCTGCGGACAATTTGTGGCATAATGTCCGTGCTGGTGACAGTGAAAGCACTTCACCTTGGACATGTCTTGCTTCTTGCATTTCGCACCAGACTGAGAAGCTTTCTTGCTCTTCCCCTTCTTTTCTTTGGCAGCCAAAGCGCAATTTTATTCATCAGATACCTTTGATGAAGATCCGTCCCTGGTAGTCCGCCTTATCTCCTCTTGCATGAGATCTGACCAAATTCGCTCCCATCCCGGCAACTTCTCCCGACCATTGACAGAGTCCTGATAGGAATGCCAACTCTTCGGAAGACCAAGGAGAGCCAGGTCCACCAATTCCTCATCATCGACAGTCACCCCCACACTTCCCAGCTCATCTCTGCATTGAGTGAACTTCGTGAGGTACTTGGCGATACTGTCGCCTTTCTCCATCTTAATGTTTCTGAGTTTATCCTTGAGCGCCAACTTCCTCTGGTCGCTCTTGCTTTGGAATAGATCTGTCAACGCTTTCCACATCAAGTATGGAGAAGCTTTTCCATGAAGGCTGGATACAATGTGATCCTTCACGCCCTCCAACAGAATCCTTTGACATTTCGCCATCTTCTTTTGCCAAGCTTCAACTTGAGCAGCATCAGTAGGCTTTGGGACCTCAGCATATATGAACTCCTTCAGCCCGTTATAATCTAATACCGCCTCCATTCTGTCCTTCCATGCAACATAATTCGAACTGCCCTCAAGGGCATACTCCAGTCGCAATCCGTTGAAAGACATTTCAACTCTGGCACCAAGAAAACAAACTGCTGCAAAATTTGAATTCCAAATTCTGCTGCAAATTCGATTTCCACTAGCTCAAAACTCAACCGCTTCCGATCTGTGAGAACAAAGTATTTCTAGCACAGAGATCGGCGCAGGGGCATTTACTAGATATATCACCTTTCAGAGAAAGGATGGATCCAGAGGCTACCTGGCCCGTTACAGACTCTGTCTACCGAAATAATTGTAATCACTATAATAGATCCGATGATCAACCTGGCTCTGATACCATGTAGAAATTTTGAATAATTTGCTTAATTATTCACCGAGATTATCCTGATTACACACTATTTAAGCTTCATGCATAATACATAACCTCTTCTACAATTGATCATCAATTTGCGGAAATAGAAGCAGTCACATGCGCACATTAAAACATAATCAAGCACACATAGAACACAGTATGTAATGGGGAAACCTTACAGATAAAAACCCCCAACTATCTGTATATTATAATGATATAGAACATGTAACAATACATAGCACAAAGCTCCTCACAGCTCTCAGTACTATTTCACATGCTACACACAAACTAGCTCAGATATAGAACAAGTCACAAGTTCAAATCTTCTCCACAAGTCTGCCTGCCTCTACTGCACAATCCAAGATGAGTAATGATGAGATCCAAGTTCAAATCCCATTGGCTTGTACTGCGCAATCCTCATTTGCAATCTCAATCAATGTGTGTGCAAATCTCATGCACAACCATAGTCACAACTGATAGTAGACTCACCCTTTCACCCACCTTTAACACTGGTCTCCACTGAACTGTCCATGCATTGCAGTTAACTGATGTGTTCTTTAGTTGATTTATGAGTTAATAATTAGTGAATTAATTAATAATTAATTCACACCACTCATCACTAGTGTATTTATCGAGTTAGACTAAATGCAAATAGTTCAACTGGTCAATAGTAACCATACCAAGTATTTGTCTCATCAACTCCACCAAACTCTGCCACATGAGTTCTGATTGAAGTCAACCATGCAATAGCTCAACTAACCCTTAGGAAAAGCGTATTTCCTTCTGTCAGCTGCATGTGCCACATCCAAGCATCAAACTGAAGTGCTCCAAGAGGAAAAGATAATGGTTATAGTCTAAATATTATTAAGGGTTAATAATATTTGACTGCTCTATTTTTAGCTCGGCAGTCTAAAAATAGAATCCGCCCAATGTCTAAAAATAGAGGTACATATATTTTTACCAACTCGACCAATCATCCATAAATATCATCCTGCAACTCATAGACCATGATCCCTATGTCTAAAAATAGACGTAGTCTAAAAATAGACTTTGCGCCAAAAATAGCCTGCGGGCCCACTTAGTGAAGGCGACTTCATTTCACTAAGCTCCATCATCTTGTTGCATTTTCAACAAGTAAAACACCAAGTCCTTCTCTCCCCCTTTGACATCAAGGGAAGAGGGTAAAACCAAGCTAAGAGAAGTACTCCCCCTAAAATGCTCAAGACTTAAATCTGATTTGTTGATGTGAAACAAGGAGCTTAGCTACAAGATATGACCATAACCTCTCTTATTGATCATGCTCACCCTGAGCATATACTATACCTTCGAGTGATATTAAATATAAGTACAAGGCTTTATGAGGCAAATACATGGTTGTACATAATCACATATGACTAATATATATGTCTTATTTAAGCATCGCTATCATCAACCATTGACTTTATTGTTGTAAAATGTAACTAGCTCCAGTCTTCATAATTGTTAATTTGTACTCAAGTCATTATGTATATATTATGTCACAAGAAAAATTAGAAAGAAAAATATAATTTTAAGCATGGGTTTCATGCTCCATTTTGATGGTCATCTAGTTCAAGAATGTTCTTCATGCTTCTAGGGTTTTTCATGTCAAAAGAATATTTTTCTTGAGTCAAAAGAGCCTTTATTATTTGTATAAGAACCTATTAGGAAAATTGTAATGCGTAAAAGATATTAATTGTGAGTCTAGAAAGTCCTACAAGCCTCCTAGCACAAGTCGGTCATGCTAGCTAGAAGTCGGCATAAAGAAGGGTATTCGGCCTCATGAAAATCCTATAAATAGAAGTAGGTTTGACCTCATTAGTCACAAAATTTTATCTCTCAAGAAAGAAGTTTAATCTGAGGCAAGAAGCAAGAAGGAATCTAGAGCGGAGATAAAGGAAGCAATAATTCTAGAATATTTGTTTTTGCGCCTTATTCTCTCACATGTGTGGAGGTTAGGGTTACTGCAACTACTGGGAGGCCAATAATTGTAGGTCTAAATTGCAGGAGTTCGAATTATAGATCCAAGTTGTAGGAGGGCCAAATACTCTAATTTGACTCTCATTGAATTTGGACACATTGACTTTCTTAAAGGAAGAACTATTGAGTGGTTGACATGTTCTAGAAATTAGGATTTTTGCAACTACTAAAGGGATGAAGATTGCATCTCAAATTTGCAGGTTCAAAGCGGGGGATTGAAGTTGAATTTTGAATCTAGTTGAAGAAGAATTGACCCTTGTTGACTTGGTTAATATTTGACCTAATTGGAATGGTTTCTTAGAGGTGTGACTTTATTCTTTTAGGAGGACTTGGTATATGTTTTTAGGTCTTGGTTTCCCATTTGAAGTAGATTCTATAAGAAGATAAGAGATTATTTCTAGGTTTTCCCCTTGGATGGGTTTTACCGTGGCTTGGAGCCTACTTCCTATGTCCATTTTCTTTATTATTTTGCTCTTGATAAATTTTTGATGGAAAATCTAATAAATAAACATAAAAAAGATAACTAAATTTAACAATAAATTATTAAGGTTAAGGATAATTTGAATTAACATTTTCCCTATTGTATTCTCCAGCATGGTATTAGAGCTATGGTGAAAAAGAGAAGGTAGCTAGAATACCATATTGAAGTGTTTGCTTTTCAAGAAGAATCATCTACAAAAGGACACAAGGAAAGAAAAAGAATAGTTATTTGCCTAGAAGGAAGATTACTACATCAAGATTTCATTGAATAAGACCTAACCATCAAGCTCTCATCAAAATAAGGAAGGACAAGGCCTTATTGAAGATTCTCCAGTGCATCATCTTGAAGAAGAAAAATCATCAAGGAATCTTGGGATCATAATTAACTCTTTGAATTTGTTCAAAGACTCCATCATTGAAGTTATCCTAGAAGTAACCCTTCTACAAGTCTCCTTGAAGATGTTATGCAACTATATCACAAAATATAAGAAAATATAGATCAACAACTTGAAAAATAGCCTTTTCGAGGGGAAAACCTACTTTACATTATGTTGTGGCTCATTTTCCTTTACCTTTGAAATATTTTTCAAAAGACCAAAAAAGCATATATAATAGAAAATGTAAAATTTTGTGTGTCGTAGAAGAATTTTGATTTATATGTTGGTACATTAACATTACATGATCAGATGTGAAGGTGGGTCAAGTCGGGCTCATTCACGTGCATAACAGTTCAAGAGTCAGACCAATGGACATGTTCAAAACATTGCACACTAGACAGGGTTGAGTCGGGCTCATTCACAAGCTCAGGAGGGACTAGCGCAACAAGACACCAGATAAGCTTAGGAGGGTTACACAATGGAGCAAACAAACTAATTTCCCGAAGGCAGAGAAATGGCAAATTTCTCTTAAAAACTTAAGAGTTTTAGAGGAGGCCCAAAGGGAAAAATAGATGGTCAGGATCAAAGCGCAGATCAGCAAAGGAGCAGCGTGGATCGTTGGATCAAGGCATTGATCAATAGCAGAGGTTAAATCACAAATCGCATATTGGTGTGTTTTACATTGATATGATAAAAAATCGCAAGTTAAATTGTTTAAGTTGCGATGCGAAATGGATCAGCAAAGGAGCAGCGTGGACCGTTGGATCAAGGCATTGATCAACGATGGAGATTAAATCGCATATCGCATATCGGAGAGTTTTAAATTTATATGATAATAAATCACAAGTTAAACTTTTTAAGTTTCGATGCGATAAGTCACAAAAACTGCAAAATGCGAAGTGCAGACGATGACGTGGGAAGATGATGTGGCGATGACATGGCAAGCTGACGTGGCCCTAACCCCACAGATCGCATGTAATTTATGATGACATGGTGGTAACATCGCAGGGTGACGTGGCATGATGACATGGACCTGGCCCGCATACCGCACATCGTAAGTTTTTAAAGTTAATTGCAAAGGGTAAGTGTTATAATTGTCTAAGTGCAATGTGCAATGCAGTTGGTCTTGATCGCAAATCGCAAATCACAAGTTTTAAAGGATAGCCGCGGGAGGTAAGTGATAAAGTCACCGAAGTGCGATGTGTGATGCTAGGTGGAGCCCGATCGTATAGTGCACATCGCATGTTTTAAAAGATAAGTGCTAAGGAAAATTTAAAGACGACGAAATACGAAGTGCGATGTTGTCATAGACGCGATGTGGTTCCAAGATGAAATATAAAGGATTACAAGTCCAGGCTTATGAGGTTTATGCACCATTTTATGAAGAAATAGGAAAAACACGGCAGAGAGACTCGGGTAAGTGACCCGATGCAGAGCAAAGGAGAAGATAAGACTAAAAGTAGTAGGTATGCGCAGAAGACACAGAGTCGGGTAGCAAGTGACACGATGACAGTGTTTGAAACACAAAAGGCATAGGCAGAGTTAGGTAGAAGAACATACAGTGGCACTATGGGAAGCATGACAGTTGGTTCAAGTCAGGCACTGAGGCGTTGTTACAAAACTATGCAGCTACTGCATCATAACCAGAAAGGACACCTCAACACTTCGGGGGGATGCATTAGCAACATCAGATTCAACAAAACGAACGATATTTCTAGTTTCAATTTTTTTTCTTGGTATGATTGCATAAGTTATCTTAACAGTTTAGGTAGTCGATTAGTTTCAAGAAGTGTAGCAGTTACAAACTAATTTGATATATTTAAGTAGATAGAAATAAATAAAAGAGGTTCTGAGTTTTGGACCTCTGGATGACTGTTAATTTGGTACTGAATTTTCTGAGAAATTAATGAAAGAAGATCAAGTTTCCTACACCTATTGATGTTGATATGTCTTTCCAGTTTCACCTTGTGTTTATTCCTCTTTTAATGAAGTGAAGTAATGTAGTAGCAGGTCTCTTAATTACATCTATGAGTAAGAGTTAAATAACCTTAATTTGCGCTCCTTCACTTCATCTCTTCTCTTTTCACAAACTCCTGATGAAACTTTAAAGTAATAGATTCTGTGTTTACAGCATATTATTTCGAGTTTCCTCTCTCTCCATGATTTCCTCTTAAACTTAAAAGTGATAGATTATGTTTCTCAACATATCATTTTGAGTTTCCCTTACATTTCTTCTTTTCATTTCATTCAAATATCATCATTTTATGGCATTTTGAAGGCATTCATTATATCAAATTATTGAGGGTATTAAGTAATTAAATTCCAAAGGTGTTAAACAGAGGCCATTTGATATTGTAATTGTGACATACATTTATAAAATGTCTTAAGCATTGATTCCTTACCATGGCCAAGGGATCGTTTGTTGAGATACAAAACATTACATAAATTAACAATTCTTGGATGATACAAATGACAACACCTCCTAATTATATATAGGAGTCTAAGGGGTCACAATATTATCACAGCCTGCATAACAATAATAATGTAATGTCAAAACAATAACAACAGTGGGATTCTATGGGCCACAACAATAACAATATGGGGGATACATGGGCACAACAATAACAATAATTGGGCTACACTAGTATTATAGGGATATAACATGCCCCTCTCCTTCAAAAAAAGTGGTGTCCCTGTTAGCTCCCTTCACTTTCCCAAGGCTGAGAAAGGAAGCCAAAGGGGTAACTATAAACCAATCGTTAGATTTGGTATCTAGCCCTACCAATCAGAGAGGGCTCTCTCGAAATTACACTCATAATTAGAGGCTATTTAGGGTTTTAGGCTATTTTATAAGCTCAATAGGGTTTTATTTAGGGTTTTTTATTCAAGTTTGATGGATAAGAAGTATCAGTATAGGAACTAGGTCCAGTGTTTCACAAGGTGAGTTGTAGACAAATAGGATGAGGCAAGATAAATATAACTAGTGACACAATTGGAATTTTTAACTGTAGTGTAGTGAGGAAAAATTCATGTAGAAAGAGTAAAATGAGCATACAAGTATGAATTCTTTAATTAGAAGATAAAAAAAAACATTTACATGAAAATCTCATATAAAACAGAGCATATGAAGCAATGTATTCTACTTAAAACTTATGAGATTACCAATCGAAGAACATAGATGGATGTCATAATTAATTAATCATCATATACATGAGGAAAAATGAAGAAAACAACTGTCATTAACCATATTGCAAGAATCTCATAACAACAGCTGCAACTACCTGTAAATTACTTCTGCAAATAGTCAAGTACACTAGTGCCAAAGAGTGAGAGCTTCGCATATCCAACCCTCTCAATGACTTATTTTTTAGTACATATATAAAGTAAAAGAATATTCCACCTCTAAGGGTCGAAACTTGATCCAAAGAAAATAATTAATGCACCTAATTACTCATAGCCTAATTCTAGGGGATTTAGAAACAACTTCCCCTTTTTTAGCTAACAAGTTGGGTTTTTGTCTCAAGTCATTAAATATAAGATCCTTTAACAAAGATGACCATAAATAGGCTCATTAACCATAAAAAAAATCATGACCCAGCTGTTACATCGACCATTTCAAATTTTTGACCTCCACGTGTCAATAAACATCCTCAAACCTAGATGTGCAGCGAAAAATTACAAAAGCGCAGCGAAAGTTTGGAAGGTGATTTGGATGACTTTTAGGGATCTTTGAACTTTTATGAAGCCTGGTACAATTATATTAGGATGTCTGCTACACCCTTGAAGCTTCAAGTCACCAAAAATATATCTTTAAGATATCCAAAAATTGATTAGAACACAACTACTCCCGAAGCACAGCAAGTGACTCAAAACAGTGGCAGAAGGGTGGAAAATAGATGGTTTTTGACGTTTTCCTGAAAAAACATCAACGGAAAAGTAACCCCAAGTAGATTTATGGAATTTACTAACCAAAAGACACCTCCACATTTCAATCCTCATTTGGAGCCTCTAGGAAAAAGCGTAACAAGCACATGTTGCATTTATGTGCACTAGTTTTTCCTTTGTGACAAAAAAACTCAAAAATTCTCAAAATTTGCAAAAATTTCTCTCCTTTTCAATATTTTTGTCCTCACTCAAACATTTAAGGATGCATCAGAAAATATATTCAGATTATATTTTTTCTTGAGCTAACTTAGGGTCTTCTTGAGCTTTTTCTTCATGTTTTTAACCCTAATTTTGACAATAGTGTTTCTAGTGTAATAGTGCCTTGTCATGTGCCTCTGCATGGCAATGTCTATGTTTGCCTTCTTTAGTAACTTATCTAGGTGTTCATTTAATAACCCAAGGTATAATTCCATGTCTTCTTCAACTTCAGAAACTATGATGTCATTGATGTCTTTATGGGCTTGAGGAGGAGATGGCTCTTTTTCAAGTTTTTCTCTTCTTGCGTCTGCTCTAGTTTTAGGCCTTCTTGGTTGTGCCTGAATGTCTTTGTAATCTAATTTCTCCACTTAAATTATGGATTTTCCCTTATATTTTTCTATCACAACATCTGCCATGCTAGATGATGGATGGTCCCCTTGTGGTTTGCTTTTCAACAGTAGGTTTAGTTTGAGCTACCTATTCTCTTGTTGCAAAAAAGACACCATGAAATTTTCCTTCGCAAGATCATCTTTGAGCTCTCTTATTTTTTCCTCTTTTTTTTGAGTGTTTCTTCAGCCTCCTTGTCCTCATGGTATTCTAGTACGTCATTCATCTCTATTTTAGGAGGAACTTATTCATGATGTTGGAAAGGTGAATTATCTCTGTTTCTACCTAATTCCATCATGCTTCAATATGCACTTCTTTATCAATCACAAACTCCTTATGTAGTTTCTTAGCATGAGACCTAGTTCTAGGTCTAGGTGTAGGCATCTCCTTTTCAATATCAGGAGAAAAAAATAACCTCTTACCTTTGTTGTACATCTTTGAAACCTCTGTTGTTGGCTTATTTTGTCACTGATGGCTTTCTTGATGACCCAACCTCCTGTGGTCTAGCTGATTAAGGAGCACTAGGGCTCTCTGGTTGACTTGAGGTAGGTATAAGAGCAGCCGCCTCCAAGAATGTCTCCCATGGAATGTTGATCTATGTGAACTGGTGGAGAACTATGATTTTTATCAAATCATGATGAAAAAAGCTAGTTGAATGATCCTTTCCCTTTTACTACACCTTCTCTATCATTTTAACCAAACTTCTGAACAAGTAATTGGATAGATTTAGTGGTTTGATAGAATTGAAGTGCATCAAAAATATTATGTGATATTGATACAACTTAATAAACCTACCTTCACAAGAATATTTCATAATAAACTTCATCAAAGGATTATATTTATCCAATAATTTCCTGCAAGGAAAAATGTGAGAGGGAGCTTCCTTATACCGTGGTTTCAGGAACACTTTATAATTTTCTATATCCAAATCCATCCCCTTAAACAAAATTTATCCTTGGTTAGGGATACTAATGGTTGAAGATATGACCTCTGCTGATACCAAGAAGTCTATTCCTGGTATGGTGGTCTTGTTCCTCTTAAAATTGGTGGAAAATAGACTATTCAACTTACAATGATAGCTCGCCTCTTGTACTTTCTCACAAAACCCTAGGCCTACTTGTCCAAATGACCTCTTGATGAACTCTAAAGCATTGATCTCCTGCATATGATTTGGCTCATATCTTGAGACCTTTCCCCCCTTGTTTTATTTCTTCTTTTCACTAGCCATGTCATTGGTTTTTCTTGACTGAAAACCCTAGTTTGATAGGTGAAAGGGTAGGGGTTTAGCGATGCAAAATATGGAAAACATAACAGCTAGTTTAGCGAGGGAAATGGAGGGGATAAGAGTTATGGAAAATTATAGGAAAAATATGGGGGGGGTAAGGGTAGATGTTAGGAATATAGGGGTAGTGAAGTTTCTTAGAATGGGTGAGGGAAGGAGGGGAAAAAGTGGAAAACACAGGAAAACCCAGAAATGCAGCAGAAGCGTAGTGTGGGCTTGAATTTTTTGGGAAAAGTGGTGAGATGGGGAAAATAGGTATGGGAAATGGTTGGGGAGGGTCTATGAAGTGTACACAAGGGTGTTAGGGAGAAAACATAGGGATTTTCTCTTTGGAAGAAATCAAAAACCATGAAATCTTAAAAATGCAACATAAAACCCTAGGAGAGGGATTTCATCACTTTTCGAAGGAAATCACTACATGAGAGGGATAATGAATGCTTAACTTACTTGTTTAGGAGTGTTTAAAACTTCTTGGATGAGAAATGACCTATTGGTTGCTTTCTTTGACCTTCAAACTCAAAAATCCGGTGAATGTCCAGAAGCACAGTGAATGCATAGCAAAAACACAGTGAGCTGATAGGCAAGGCGTTTGGTGATGAAAACTGATGCTCTGATGGTTGAGATGAGGCAAAATTATGGAGAATAGCTCTTGGATGATGAAATTAAGTTCTTTAATGCTTGTATGGTCTTTTAATAACTTGAAACTTGATTTTTTTCTTTGGTGGTGATGTAATATCATATGTACTTTTCATAAATGACTTGATGAGGTGATTGTACTACACCATAATTTCTTGAAAAGGAAATGTTGTCTTTTACTTTATTCCCTAATTTTCTAACTCCCATGATGGTGACCCAAATGATGGACATGAGTCCCTTTTTATTTTTATGACTGACATTATGATGTCAATCAAATGAAAATCCTAGACCATTGTTGGCAATATGTTCCTTGTGTTCTATAATATTAAATTGATTGTCCTTGATGGAAACTCTCTGGAAAAGGACGAAGAAACTATCTTTATGAAGAATCTTAGCAGTCTCTCAGAATTTTTGTGTAGCAGATTGGTTATTTTTAAATATGTCACAATGTATACGCGGTTTTGTAAAGGCCAAGTCACATATGCACGTGGAGAAGTACGTCCCAAGTCTCGTATGCACGCTGAGAAGTATGTCCCAAGTAGCGTATGCCTGTTTGTGCTCCAAAATTATAATACCGAGGGGCTTTACCATTGTATTAGCCCACAGTATGGAGCACTATATTATCTATTTGATTCCGTCTAGGATTACCATCAGCAGTTGAGTGGTTTTGACTCATGGTGTTGGTAAAAGCTAAATCTATATAAGGAGAAGAAGATCATAGTGCAAAGTGTGCATGAGTAAGGGTTGTTAATGAATAAATTTCTCTAAGGAATATCTGCATGGATGAACTCTGTTTTTAATTGATAGATCTGAATCTATGATGCACCCATGGATATAATGATGGTTCAAGATCTCTAGATCTAAAGATGATGAAGCTCTAGTATGATCTACTGAATAAATGATGAAGAACTGGCGCAAGTCTGCTGAAGAAAATGAAGAAATCTGGGTAAGTTTTATAGATCTAGTCTGTTCTGAAAATATATACACTAGTTGGTCTCAGTAAAAGCGCGTATATACATGGGTTCGCTTCATGAAAAGTGCGTATGGCAATTAGGGTTTTCTAAAGCTTATTGCAGATGTTATTACTGTGATTCCTGCTTTTTGTCTGTTGTCTTTCAATGAAGTCTTCTTGAAGTTTTGGGTTGTTTGAATACTAAGTATTCTGCTAAGTTGATCATGAACAAATATAATCAATGATTGAGAAAACATGATCAAGGTTGACTGGTTGTCTAAAGGTTCTGCACTGCTGAGAAAATGTCTGACTGAAAGCCTCAGATTTGAATCTGATTCTGATCACATTCTAAAGAACAGTATACATAGAAGTATACGCGGGTTGGTATAAATAAAATCACATATACATGCATATTTAACAAAGAAAAGTAGTGTATTCATTCCAGGTTATGAAAACAGTATGCACTGAGGCATACGCAGGTTGGTGTGCAAGAAAGCGCGTATGTACGCGTCTTCAGCGATGTAAATTAGCGTATGCTATTTGAATTAATTATTTTTCAGGGTTGAGTTTGTATCTACATATCTATTCTGAAGTCTGGGTCATTTCTGAAGTTCTGGTTATAGTGTTTTTACTGTTCTAATTGAAGTATTGGTCAAACTTTATGATTGTTGATAAAGGGTTGTGTTGATGTTGTTTGATCCAGTATGAAAATTGATGAAACGTGCTTTGCAGTGGGTCTGAGGGTTGCAGCCCTCAGTATGGAAGTATAAGCTTTCTTCCAGTAGAAGCTAGTGTTATGTTCAGGGGATTGAAGCTCCCTTCTAGGAGTGGCTGGTAAACGAGAAGAAAGGGGGTTGGAGCTCCCTTCCAGTAGCAGCTGGAAAACAAGTGAAGGTTGTAGCCTTCTGCAAGTAGAAGCCTGTGTACTGATATGAGTCTGCATTAGTACAATGTTGTAAATAGTTTTCCATATAATAAATATTGAAGACAAAGATGACAGCAGCGGTGGTTTTCTCCCGAATTTGGTTTCCACCTTAAATATTGGTGTTCATGTGTGTTCCACTTGTGTGATGTTTTATACTGTTTTTACTACACATATTTACTGATTATCTAACCTGATGCATAACTGGTAAATTTGATTTAAATACTGTTTCTGAGAAGTTTTCTAAACTAGAAATTTATATCAATATACGCTAGTTTCTTTCAACATATTCGCGTGTATACGCGAGTTCGGTTCATAGAAGCTGCGTATGGAATTCTGCAAAAGAAAGGGTTAAATTTATAGATATGAGCTCTAAATACTGATTCACCCCCCCTCTCAGTATTTTTCCAAACAATTGGCATCGGAGTAGGCCTTCTGAAGAAGCTTAGCCGCTAGAAGAAAGATCAGCCAAGATGAGCAATCAAGATGGGACAGCATCTATCAGGCCTCCACTCTTCAACAAAAACAATTTAATCTTTTGGAAAACATGGACAAGATCCTATCTTCAGTCTCTTGGAGCAGATGTATGGGTTATTATTGAAGGAGGTTATCAATATCCAGCCTCAGTTCCAACAGATGCAACGGCAAGAAAGAAATATGAAACAAATTCAAAGGCGGTCAATGCACTATTGGGGAGTCTAACTAAATCAGAATCTGTCAAGGTCATGCAGTTGAATACAGCAAAGGAAATATGGGACAAAATCATTCTAAGCTATGAAGGTGATACACAGGTAAAAAGTGCTAAACTCCAAACTCTCAGAATTCAATATGAAAATCTAAAGATGCATAATGAGGAGAGCATTGCCATTTTCTTTTTACGTCTAGATGATATTGTAAATCGTATGAGAAATTTGGGCGAAACCATAACTGACACTACTCTGGTTGAAAAAGTTTTAAGATCTCTAACTTCAAAATTTCAGTCAAAAGTGTCTGCTATTGAAGAGAAGCAACATCTTCAAAATCTTACTATTGTTCAACTTCATGGCATTCTAACTGCATGTGAAATGAGAAAAGGAGGATCATCTAAAGTCAAAGAAGCTGTCTTTAGAGCTTCTACAAAAGGAAAAGAAGTACAAGAAACAGAAGGATCGGGGTATGTTTCAGAAGAAGATGAGGTAAATTTTGTAAAGAAGCTCCAACTTGGCACTGGAAGGTTCAGAGGTAAGCTTCCTTTCAAATTTTTTTCTTATGGAAGAGTTGTTCATTATGTTGCTAAGTGTCCTCATAAAGAAACATATGCAAAAGGAAAGGAAGTAGCAAGAAGAAAAAAGAATCGGTTTAGCACTAGAAAAAATTATTATACTCATGAAGATAGTAATGGGTTATCAGACAGTGAGGAAGAATCTGATCAAGATCTTAGACTTCTCATGGCATTTGAAAAAGAGTCTAGGGAAGAAAAGGATACTTTTATGGATGCTCTAGAAGACAATGATTTTCTTGAAGAAATCAATCAGCTCAAAATATATTTGGAAGAAAACAAAATATCCATAGAAACTCTAAAAAATCAGCTTGAAGAAAAGGAGAAACACAATGAGAAATTAGAATGTGAAATAGTAAGTCTAAGAAAAGAAATTGAGAAAGTAAAGACTTTGAATCTTAGATTTTCTAAAGGATCTGAAACCTTAGATGAAATTATCAAGGTACAATGTTCTCCTCTTATAAAGACAGGTCTTGGATATGTTAGATAATCTTATCAGTCTTCAGCACCAAACTATCTAAAAGTAGCTACAGCCAGCCTATAGCATTTTGCCACTCAGCAAGGAAACAAATAAACTTTACAGGTAAAGCACGACCACCTCAATACAAATAACACTAACAGGAATAACTTTCATAGAAATACCAACCAACAGGTAAACACAAATAGAAGGTTCCATGATCGTAGAAATTTCTTCTTCAATGGACAATGTTTCTCATGTCATAATTTTGGTCATAAAGTTGTTCAATGTGTTGCATAAAAAACCATCATGACTAGAGAAGCAAGAAAGAAAAGAATTGATACTAGAATAAAGAAGAATACATATAACAACTTTTATCCTCTTCAAAATGAAATTGAATGTGCTTATTGCAATAACTTTAGTCATGAAGAATCTGAATGCGGGAGCAAACTTCAGCCAAAATATCATATACCTTCAACTTCCAAAGTATGGAGAAATAAGGAATTACAGGTTGAGAACTATGGCATTGCTTTATTTGCAGAAGGAGAAGAAAATCAATGGTACATTGATAGTGGATGCTCAAAACACATGACAGGTGACAGAAATAAACTTCTTGCATACAATGCTCTAGAAAGAGAAAAGAATGTTACTTTTGGAAATGATACTCCTGTTGTCATTAAGGGAAAAGGTTATGTTTTTCTAAAGGAAAAGGTGAAAGCTAACAATGTTATGTATGTGGATGGATTAAAGCATAACCTGTTAAGTGTAAGTCAAATGTGCGATCAAGGAACTGAATTTTTCTTTAGCTCAAAAGAATGTGTGGTACGTGATCTTGATACAGGAAAAAAAATTATAAAAGGAAATAGAACACCAAGCAATTTGTATGTATTGAAAAGTTGTAAAGAACGATGTTACTTGGGTAAATCTTCATAAAATTGGTTATGGCATAGAATATTGGGACATTTGAGCTTCTCTCAAATAAACAAATCTAGTAGACTCAAATTTGTTCGTGATCTTCCCAATATTACTCTGCCTGAGAGTACCATATGCAAATCTTGCCAATTCGGTAAGCAAACCAGAGTGAAATTTAATGCCAAAGAAGTATTAGCAAGTAAACCTCTTGAAATCATTCATACTGATTTATGTGGACCTATGAGAAAAAGGTCACCCCATGGAGAACAATACTATATTTTTTTTATTGATGATTTCTCTAGAATGTGTTGGATTTGGTTGCTAAAACACAAAGATGAAGCATTCGAAAAATTTCAGATCTTCAAAGCACTGGTTGAAAATGAATTATATCTAAAAATCAAGTGTCTTAGATCTGATCGAGGAGGTGAATATATATCAGATGAATTCTTTGATTATTGTGAACAACATGGCATAAAAAGACACTTTTCTGTAGCTGGTACCCCACAACAAAATGGCGTAGCAGAAAGAATGAATAGAACAGTTCAACAGATGGCTCGGGCTATGCTTGATGATTCAGGAACACCTGACACATTTTGGGGAGAAGCAGCACATACTGCGGTAAATATTCTTAACAAAGCACATGTTCTTGTAAACAGTGATAAAACTCCATATGAGCTCTGGTATGGCAATATTCCCACTGTAAAGAATTTTAAAGTTTTTGGAAGCAAATGCTTTATCAAGAACAATGATGAAAAACTTGGCAAGTTTGAACCTAGAGTAGATGAAGGAATATTTATGGGTTACTCTTCTAGAAGTAAAGCAAATAAATGCTACAATAAAAGACTTCGGAATATTGTTGAATGCATTGATGTTGTAATTGATGAATCACTCTCAGCTCCAAAAGGGGAAATACAAACAACAAATGAAGATGATGATGATGTATATCTTCTTGCATCTAATAGAGATAATATAGAAGGTGAACCAAATGAAGCAGCAGAAGAAGATCTATCTGAAAAGGCTCCATCCAGGTATGTTCAAAAGAATCATCCAGAATCTCAATTTTTTGGAGAAAAGGGATCAGGTGTCCAAACAAGACGAACTCTTGTAGGGTCTACTAGCTATCTAGCATTTTTATCCACCATTGAACCACAAAATTTCAATCAAGCTAGCAAAGATGAATGTTGGATTCAAGCCATGAATGAAGAACTTGATAAAATTGAAAAGAATCATACTTGGGAACTAGTTCCAAGACCTCATGATAAAAATGTTATTGGAACTAAATGGATATTCAAAAATAAGTTAAATGAAAATGGAGATGTTATTAGAAACAAAGCTAGAATTCTTTGTAAAGGGTATGCTCAACAAGAAGGTATATACTTTGAAGAAAAAATTGCTCCTATATCTAGACTAGAAGCCATCAGAATGTTTCTTGCTTTTTCAAGCTTTCAAGAAATCAAAGTTTATCAAATGGATGTTAAATCTGCTTTCCTCAATGGTGATCTAGAAGAAGAAGTTTATATAGAACAACCAGAAGGATTCGTTTTGGGCAATGATGAAAAACTTGTTTATAAACTTAAAAAGGCTTTATATGGTCTTAAACAAGCTCCAAGGGCATGGTATTATTGTCTTGACAAATATCTTCATCAACAAGGATTTTCAAAGGGATCTGCTAATAGCAACTTATACACAAAAACTGAAAATGATAAACTATTGATTGTGGTTGTATATGTTGATGACATAATTTTTGGAAGTAATGAAGAGTCCATGAGTTAGAAATTTGCTTCTGTTATGCAGCAAAAATTTGAAATGTATTTTCTTGGAGAACTAACATTCTTTCTTGGCTTACAAGTGCAACAAGCAATAGATGGCATATTCTTATCACAAGCAAAATATCTTAAGCAAATTCTAAAGAAGTATGGGATGGAAGATTGTAAACCTATAAGTACACCAATGATAACCGGGTGTAACCTCAGTTCTCATGATGGTTCTTCCATGGTGAATCAACCAAAATACAGATCCATGATTGGAAGTCTACTTTATCTCACCGGGACAAGACCAGAAATTATGCATGTAGTTGGGATTGTTGGACGATTCCAAGCTAATCCAAAGGAGTCTCACCTTTAGGATGTAAAAATAATATTCAAATATATACAAGGAACTCAAGACTTTGGAATATGGTATCCAAATAATGTTGATCTCACTCTTCATGCTTACACAGATGCAGATTGGGCTAGAAATGTTGATGATCGAAAGAGCACTAGTGGTGGTGCATTCTATATGGGGCCCCGATTAGTATCTTGGTTCAGCAAGAAGAAAAGCTTTATTGCCTTATCTACAGCAGAAGCAAAATATGTGGTTGCCACATCATATTGCACACAAGTTATTTGGATGATGCAGACTTTACAAGACATTCAAATCAAATGTTCACCTCCCATATCCATTATGTGTGATAATACAAATGCCATCAGTATCTCAAAGAATATTGTTATGCATTCCAAGACCAAGCACATTCCTATCAAGTATTACTTCTTACGTGAACAAGTTCTTGAACAAAAGGTGAAATTGGAGTATGTTCCCTCCAAAGAACAAGTTGTTGATATATTTACTAAGCCTCTTCCCAGGGAAGCATTCGAATATCTCAGAAAAAATCTGGGAGTTGTCTCTGCCGCTCAGAAGATCAGATCTGCTTAAATTCAGAATATTAAATTGGATACGCGGATTTCATAAAGGACGGTCGCATATATACGTGAGTTTATATACATAAAACTGTGTATGGGTTTTTTCTGGCACAATTTTATGGGTCAGCATTTTCATAACATTTGTGGTGTTGTTGGGTATCTCTGGTGATGTTCCAGTTCTCACATTTCTATTTCATTCTCTAATATTTTTTTGATGAAGATGCCTTGATGATTTGCTGTTGAAAGTGTTCAGGGTGCACAAACTAAGGGGGGCACTTTTCCTGTGGGAAAGGATGCATTGTTGGCATTCTAAGTGTTTTTTGTGGTCTGATCTCATGATTGAGATTCATTATTCTTGTTTATAAAATGTCATTTGATGAAAAGGTCATGTTGAGATCTATGATTTAACTTGTTATATTCAATCATGTAAGGACTTGTTCCAATTTGTAAACCCACTTGGTTGGGTAGTTCAATCAAAATTTGTACACCCACTTGGTTGGGTAGTTGAGTCAAATATATAAATCCACTTAGTTGGATCATTGTTGCAAGCATGAGTAATTGGTGATAGGAAAGGTCATACTCGGTTGAAAAATCATGTACTTCATTGAAAAATATGTCTGAATATTCAAGCATGAACTCAGGGGTAGCATGGTAATTTTTGTACAAGGGATGTTGATCTGTCCCTTTGCCCTTGATGTCAAAGGGGGAGAATTCTGAGGATGGTTGAATACATATGCCTCATGTTTTAATGATTATGGTTGCCATCAAGTCCAAAGGGGGAGATTGTTGGCAATATGTTTCTTGTGTTCTATAATATTAAATTGATTGTCCTTGATGGCAACTCTCTGGCAAAGGACGAAGAAACTATCTGTATGTAAGAATCTCAGCAGTCTCTCATAACTTTTGTGCAGCGGATTGGTTATTTTTAAATATGTCACAATGTATATGCGGATTTGTAAAGGCCAAGTCACGTATGCACGCAGAGAAGTACGTCCCAAGTTGTGTATGCCTATTTGTGCTCCAAAATAATAATGTCAGGGGGCTTTACCATGGTATTAGCCCACAGTATTGAGCATTGTATTATCTATTTGATTCCATCCAGGATTACCATCAGAAATTGAGTGGTTTTGACTCATGGTACCGGTAAAAGATAAATCTATATAAGGAGAAGAAGATCATAGTGCAAAGTGTGCATGAGTAAGGGTTGTTAATGAATAAATTTCTCTAAGGAATATCTACATGGATGAACTCTATTTTTAATTGATAGATATGAATCTATGTTGCACCCATGGATATAATGATGGTTCAAGATCTCTAGATCTGAAGATGATGAAGCTCTAGTATGATCTATTGAAGAAATGATGAAGAATTGATGCATGTTTGCTGAAGAAAATAAACAAATCTGGGTAAGTTTTATAGATCTAGTCTGTTCTGCAGATCTATACGCTATTTGGTCTCAGTAAAAGTGTGTATATACGCGGGTTCGCTTCATGAAAAGTGTGTATGGAAGTTAGGGTTTTCTAAAGCTTATTGCAGATGTTATTACTATGATTCCTGTTTTTTGTCTGTTGTCTGTCAATGAAGCCTTCTTGAAGTTCTAGGTTGTTTGAATACTAAGTATGCTGCTAAGTTGATCATGAATAAATCTAATCAATGATTGAGAAAACATGATTAAGGTTGACTGAATGTCTAAAGGTTCTGCACTGCTGAGAAAATGTTTGAATAAAAGCCTCAGATCTGAATCTGAGTCTGATCACATTCTGAATAATAGTATGCATTGAAGTATACGTGGTTTGGTATAAATAAAATCACATATACACGCATCTTTAACTAATCAAAGTAGCGTATTCATTCCAAGTTATGAAAATAGTATGCACTGAGGCATACGCAGATTGGTGTGCAGGAAAGCGAGTATGTACGCGGCTTCAGTGAAGCAAAGTAGCGTATGTTATTTGAATTAATGACTGTTCAGGGTTGAGTTTGTATCTGCATACCTATTCTTAAGTCTGGGTTATTTCTAAAGTTCTAGTTACAGTTTTTTTACTATTCTAATTGAAGTATTGGGCAAATTTTGTGATTGTTGATAAAGGGTTTTATTGATGTTGTTTGATCCAATATGAAAATTGATGAAACGTGGTATGAAGTGGGTCTGAGGGTTGAAGCCCTTAGTATGGAAGTAAAAGCTTTCTTCCAGTAGAAGCTGGTGTTATGTTCAAGGGGTTGAAGCTCCCTTCCAGGAGTGGTTGGTAAACGAGAAGAAAGGGGGTTGGAGCTCCCTTCTAGTAGCAGCTGGAAAACGAGTGAAGGTTGCAACCTTCTGCAGGTAGAAGCCTGCGTACTGATATGAGTCTGCATCAGTAAAATGTTGTAAACAGTTTTCCATATAATAAATATTGAAGATAGAGACAACAACAGCGGTGATTTTCTCTCGAATTGGGTTTCCACCTTAAATATTGGTGTTCATGTGTGTTCCACTTGTGTGATGTTTTATACTGTTGTTACTGCACATATTTACTAATTATCTAACCTGATGCATAACTGGTAAATTTGATTTAAAGACTGTTTCTGACAATTTTTCTAAACTAGAAATTTATATCAGTATATGCTAGTTTCTTTCAGCATATCCGCGTGTATACGCGAGTTCGGTTCATAGAAGCCGCATATGGAATTCTGCAAAATAAAAGGTTAAATTTATACATATGATCTCTAAATACTGATTCACTCCCCCTCTCAGTATTTTTCCCAACAACCATGACCTATATGATGGCACATTAACTCTTTTGATGACCTAGGACATCTAAATGATGACATGACCATGATGAGTGATGATGACCATGAGAAAATGAAGGGAGTAGCACTGACCTAGAAAATAACCAATGACCATATGACAATAGAGAGATGTCAAATTTTTTTGAAATTTTTTTGAAAATATAATCATTTGACCTAATTTTTGGCTTGAGGGGTCCTCACCCAGGTTCAGATTTGAGGTTAACCAACAAAACCCTCTTACTACTGGCCCTTTTAGCAGTGACCTGCTTGCGCATGTCAAATTCTCACCCGAAGTAGTATGGGGGGGTGTTAGAACCAGGTTTCCATACCCTAAGAGTGAATTAAATAAAGTGGGTGCCCTTAGATCTATACAATCATGAACAGACCTTCGCGATAGAATCCCTAACCAGGAAACCCTTAAGAGACATATTCGGGTCAATTATGCAGAATATCTTACGCGCAGGTTAAAACAAAGTCCACAATCCATGTAATAAATCTTAATAGATATTATTAGAACCAAATAGCACTATATCCATTCAATAACCATCCATCTAAATCTAGAAGCAGTTGTGAAATTGATCTAAACTTAGTTAACATATGAATTGAAAATAACATGCAGAAATGATTATAAAGTAAATAACAGATGCATTTCAGACTTAGATATCAACAACAACAGTTCTTCATTCATTCATAGTTCAGATATTGCTTACAAAACCTTCCATTCACCCACACACACAGCCAGTGGGGTCCACACATAGTAGGACTAAGGTCTCCATGCACATAACCAGTAGGAGCCCTTTACCTAGACAAATTCACTAGAGTCCCAAAATACAGTCAAATCTATCATCAATCATTCACTTCTCTCTCTTATCGACTCGATCTAGACTCATGTTTATAATTTTAGCCTGCGCTCATCGAAGGTCCACAAACCATAGTTTATGGCCCCTATTTCTATACTTTTGACCCATTACAACTCATGAGGGGCTTTGACCTACCGCAAATCCCCTTGACTTGTGTTGTGCACGACTAAACTTACAAAATATTTACAAAATTATATCAAAAATGTCTCCAAGTCTGGTCCTATGGGACCCTTCTCCAACAGGCCCCCAACACAATCTTGCGACTCATCCCGAGTCACAATGGCACTGGGTTCTTCATCTTATTCTGAAGCTCTTCGATCGCAGTAGCAAAGGGCACCAAGATGCCTACACTCTGATTTGCTGCGCTCTGTGTGGTATCTACCAGCTTCTATGAATTTGGCTCTTTTGCATCCAGGTTAACACTCTACAAGGTCTAATTGAGGGTCTTCACTACAGCATCTAGATCCTGAGACAAATTCAAGGCCTCATCCACCCACGACTTCATATGGTCAATGAAAATCTACTTCTTTCGGTGGAACTCCTAGACTTCATCTTGTACCACCTGACTAGTCTGAAGGTGGGCCATGCACTGGGAAAGAATGAACGTAGGTAAGGCCTCCTACAGATTGTCGAAAGCCTGCTCCTTGGTGCATAGCTCCCGATTAATATTCTTCACGAGTGGATCTGTTTGCACAGAGGTCCATAGTCCCATGGTTGTTTCTAATAGCTCTGAGCCCTTGTTGACATTGGCTGAAATGCTCACAGATGTGTCCTTGACTACAGCAGCCTGTTGTGTGCACGCCTCTAAGGGTGTCTCAGGCTGTAGCTTAGCCTGCAATGCAGCAGTTTGTTGTTCAAATTTTTCCTTCACCGTCTACATTTCAAATTTGGAGGCCTTGAGCACAGTAACCAAGCTTTCAATCTTAATTTGTGGTGTGGTGGATGATGGGATGACTACTTCAGGAAGATCACCGCACAACCTGTCTATTAGGTTCTCCAATTCCACACGTTGAGCCACAGCCACTTGTTGCATTGTTTGTGCCTGGAGCGATTCTGTTGTTTTTGTGGCTATTGTCTGCTCGGCTTCGCTTAATTTTTGCTGCACACATGCCTCCCTACATTGTAGCTAGTCAGAAATAAATGTTCAGAGAGCTTGTAGCTTTCCACTTGGCAACTTTTCTAGATCGATTCCGACCTCAAGGCAGGTTTTCACCTGCGTGCACAGCTTCAGTTGTTCCACTATCATAGCTGCACCCGGGAAGGGGTAGATCCTGCTATCGGCTGCTATGGTGAGTATGGTTGTCATTGAGCTCACTTGTATCGGCCTTGATTGAGCCACGCTCGCTTGCAAGTTTTCCATATTCAGCTGTAAAACCTGCAATATAGATTTCAAGGCCTCCACCGCGGCATTATACTACTCCTCCATGGCAGTCCATCAGTCTGAATCTTCAGACACAGAAGTGACTTCGTATACAATTTTATCTAGGTCCTCTTCTGTCAGATTGACCTTGTCATTACCTTCGACTTTGGATCCCTTTCGCTTCTTTATCAGACCCTTCGAAGTTTTTGCACCCCACTTGGTGTCAAGTGGAGATTCAGCACCATCACCATCTAATCCATCTAGGCCACCAAGTTCTACATCTTCCTCACGTCCCTGATCGTGCTCTGTGTCTTTTTTTGCATTAGGCTCCTTATAACCCTTGTCATTCTTCTGCACACTTGTTTCCATCTCTTTGTCAGTGTGTGTCTCATCCCCTTTATCTTTTCTGCTTGGAGTCATTTCTTTCCCTAACGTCGAGGCTGTAACGGGCTGAGTGGAGCCAAGCCCCACTTTCCAGGTTGTTGGCCAAGTCACAATGACTTGGTCGACTTCCACCTATGTTACCATAAAAGGTAAATCATACCATACCGGGTCATAGTGTGCCCTGACCTGCCCATGGTGCATTGTGACCAAAAATCGGCGATGTGATTGTACTTTTCATAGACTCTCGGCAATAATATTTGATGGAATTGGATCGCAATAGCCAGCTCTCCCTCAAATAGGACCAAAAAAATTTTGATTTCCTTTACACACTTGGGATCAAGGGAGTCCCACAGATTACATAGCATGCCCCCTCGCACACGCCAGGTTCCAATTCTGGGAGAACTGCATTCGACGGAGTCTCACTTGTTATCAGCGCAATGAGCAACAACAACCAAGAGTAGAAAAATGGCTTCCCCAGCTCTTGTGCCTCACGCACATTCTTCAAAATCTCTTCACAGAGGAAATGGGACCAGTTTTAGTTGATCCCCTTCTCACAATGTCCTGTCAGTGTGATTACGTGTGTGGAGACCATCGTTGGTCGACAGTTCCTCATCAATTTGCAGTCGAGGACCAGGGTTCCTAGGCACACAGTTGGGTTCAAAATTGTCTGGACTAGGAATACTCTCTTGTCCTACTCAACCTTGAAATTCTTCTTGACTTTTGTTTCAACCTTCTACTCATTACTTTTCCCATATCCTACCATGGGATGAGGCCCCTTCTTAGCTAGGCCAGTGATCTGGTGGATCAATGCAGCGTCGATGGGGATGCGGCCCTAGATTAATAGGCACCCTTCATGAACTAATGCCAGTAGTTGGCGCACCCAGATGGAATTGATAAGGTACCGACCCAAATATGGAATTCTTAGCATGTTCACAATCCCGACGTTGCTTAGCCCACGCACCCATGGCATCGGCTCAACCTGTTAGCCCTCTGTAATTTGTAATATTGGCAAGAACAAGTAGAAGAGGACAACATCAAACCACTTTGGAGTCCAGGACCTAACCTTCCTAAGCTCAGAGAGGGCTCTCTCTGTATCTTTATGATTTTTGGATTTAACTTTGGTGATTTGTAATGCTGATTTTAGGCTATTTATAGAGATTGTTATGTTGTTTGATGTGGTTGGTTGGACGTATAGAATATGGGAAGTTTAATCCATTGGGCTATGGAGTCCATAAAGGGCTGAGTTGTAAATCAAATTTTCAAGGTCATTCACGGGGCAAGCTAACTATATAAAATGGATCTTACTGGTAGTGTGAATATGATATGACAGGAGGTAGTGAAAGCTAAAGAGCATTTAAGAATTATTTAACTATAATTTCAAAGAAAAACAATTAATATATTAGTTCTGTGAAGCTAAAGAGCAGTTAAGAATTATTTAACTAAACTTCACAAGGGAAACTTTAAATATATCAGCTTTGGTAAGGCTAAAGAGCAGTGAAGAATTCTTTAACTATACTTTAGAGGAAAACCTTAAAGACAACAATTTCAATAGAGCTAAAGAGCAATTAAGAATTCTTTAACTAAAATTCACAAGGGAAAACTTTAAAGATGTCAGTTTTGGTAAGGCTAAAGAGAAGTGAAGAATTCTTTAACTATTACTATTGAATATTGCAACAAGAAACAGTGAAGGAGGCATCCTAAAACATCATTCCCGATCCTAGTTGGAAAATAATCACTTAAACTAGGTGGGACCCGCACAGGTGATTTTTGTTGCAAAGTCTATTTTTAGACTATGTCTATTTTTAGACATGTCAATCATATTCTATGAGTTGCAGGATGCTATTTGTGGATGGTTGGTCAAGTTGGAAAAATAGATGGACTTCTATTTTTAGACATATTGGGCAGAATCTATTTTTAGATTGCCAGTGTAAAAATAGATATGTCGATTATTATTAGCTCTTAATAATAATCAGACTCTAAATAGAAACTTATTCTCTTAGAGCACTTCAGTTCAGTGCATAGATGTGGCACATCATCTAACAGAAGGAATTACGCAATTCCTAAGGGTTTACTCGAGATAATGCATGGAGGACTCAGTTAGAACTCAAGTGGCAGAGTTATGACACAGTTGGAAGAAGTAGTTATGGAGTTGTATTTAGTTTAACTCAGTTAGACTCAGTTGAGCTAGTTGTATCTAGTCTAACTGAATGATAAACTAGTGAGAGTGGAGTGAATTAATTATTTAATTAATTCACTCAATAATAACTCATTAATCAACTAAACAATACATCAGTTAACTACAGTGCATGTCAGTTTCAGTGGAGACCAGTGGAGAGATAGGTGAAAGGGCAAGATAGACTATCTGTTGTGACCATAGTGATGCATGAATTGCATCTATATATACATTGGAATTTCCAATGATAATAACATAGTCAAGGAGAGTGGGATTACATCGAATTGGTCTTTGTAATCAACTTGGATTGCGCAGTGGAGGCAGGCTAGCAGGAGGCGAAGATCGGTGCATGGATTTGCAAGATTGGTCCTTATTAGTGTATGACGATTGTACTGTATTGAGAGCTCATGATAAGCTTTGTATGCTTTGTATGAGATTTTCATATGATATCCATGATACATAATATGATAGTTTGGGTTTTCAGCTTCAGACTTTTCCATTAAACAACTGTGTTATGTGTGTTTTTATTGCTTCATGTGTTTTGCAATAATTGATTTAATTTCCGCATGTGATGATCAATAGTGGAATAGATTTTGTATTGTGCATGAAGTTAAAATAGTGTGTGATTAGGAGAATCTTGGATGTATAACGCATTAGTTATATAATTTCTACAATTACTTCAAAGGAAAACCTTCAAGACAACAATTTCAGTAGAGCTAAAGAGCAGATAAGAATTCTTTAGTTATACTTCAGAGGAAAACATTAAGATAACAAAAAAAGACAGACTAAAGGTGCTTTCTCATCATATATTAATCTAAAACTTCTGCTCTGTAATCAGATAAATTGAAGTACAGTGTGAAAAAAACAAAGAAACCTTAATACGAAAGAAAGAACATCACCATTAACATAGCTCAAGGATTCTGTGAACGTGCTTTTATTATTGATGCCCAGCTCAAATTTGTTACGGAGCTCCAATACAATAATCTAGAAATGCAGAGTCTAAACAAAGTCCAACCCTTGATAATGAACATTCAAGAAATATTTAACTGCGACATAGGTGGTTTCCCTAATATAGATCGGCAATCTGCATTTACTACAAAGTAGATAGAATTTTGACAATTACTGCAACGCAGGGCTCGAATTAAAATATCTCTGCAGACCACCTATAATATTAACTTCTACAATAACTTCTGAACTGATATTAAAATATCTCTGATTGTAACATTAATTTCGGAAATCTTAAGTAAATAAAAATTAGGTTGGAGGCGGTCGACATGGTTGTGAGGAGGCAGTGTTTGAGTGGTCATGACATCTGGTCGGCTGTGACATAAATCTTTCACTCAATAGTTTCACAAATCTTATCCCCCTGATCTTCACTCGGGATCTCCATATTTACCATTTTCCTAAAGGTTTCATCTGCTTCAGTGAATTTGTAAAAAGTGGGCTTTTGAATGAACAACTGTTTTATTTGATGTTGAATAATCAAATCAAATTGTAGGGCCTCAAGGAAAGCTCTGCCTGTAATGTGACCATTGATATGTGCAAAATTTTATTTGTCTATGGAAATGGTATACAACTTTGTGAAATAATCTTCTAACTTAACCAGCTTATCATTTAGTCTAACTTAGACCTGGAAATTCTTATGACCTAAAGTATTGAATTTCTTATGAAACCTTTGAACCATATCATTTAGGGCTTCACACTTGGTCTACCATTGGTGGATCAAGTTCCTTTTCTACAATACCTTCTTAATCTCCAATGTGGTTGTAGTCGTGTCTGAAATATTGATTTCTTCAAACTCCTCCCTGTTCTTTGAATTAAGAACCTTGATCATATCAGTAGCTTTGCCCTGCTTCTCTTGGAGTTTGTCCTTCTCTTCCTGAATCGTCATTCTGCACTTGTTGATGGGTTCCTGTTGTAAAAATATTATCTAAATAGATGGCCATATTTTAGTAATGGACTCGTTGATAGTCTCCGATATACTCTGCTAATTAGCTCCTCCTAAAGTTGATGCCATCATATTTTCACTTTCCAGTTCTTTAATTCTGAGTCCCAACCGATGAGTCTTCTAAATTTTATTTAGATACAAAGTATCATTCCTAATTTTTTGTGACTCAATAAGTTGAAACTTCTGATTTAGCTTCACATATGCTTGATTCTGAGTGGCCAAGTATTGGGCCAGTTGTGTTGGATCAGTTCTATCCAAGGCTGCTACAGTGCCTGCACCTGAAGAAGATGTCTGGGTTGCTAGAATAGGACCAGTATTCACCTAGAGTGATGATTTTTATTTCAGAAGTTCTTCAATTTTTCCTTCCATCTTTCTGATTTGCAAGTTTTGATCTATAATTAACTTAAGCATTTCCTCCTTGTCAGATTCGTTTTGTGCCATTTCTTTCATTTGTGGGTCTTTAGTCGAGGGTAGCTTGAGTTGCTTTCTCAGAGAAGTAATGTCTACATTTTTCTTCTTGATGATTTCTTCAGCTCCTTTTCAGTTATGAGGATCATATCCTACTTTCACTACCAATTCTCCCTTTTACCTTATTGCTTTTTTTCTTCATGACTTTACGCGTCGTAGCTCTTTTACGTTAAAAACACTCATTTTTCCCCCTTTTTTGCCGCGATTTAAACATAGAACAAGCCCTTTCTACGGATTTGAAATTATTTTAAGTTTGCCTTTGAATCTAAATCGCATCCAGGCCTCTATTGCCCTTAGAAATTTATACATTTAAATTTAAAATTTACCTTGTGTGATATGCGAGGTGTGGGCTGGGAGTTTGGGCCATGTCATTGTGCCACAGACCAGAGAATTTACAGTTTTCCATTCGCACTTGATTTCTAAGATCTGTGATTTTCGATCTACGCTTGGGCCCCATAGCATCGCAAATCGCACTACGTTGTGTTTACCTTTTTCCCTTTGCATTTATCTTTAAAATTTTGCGCTTGTGATCCACTCTCAGGCCCACTACATTGCACATCGCACTTTGCTCCGTTTATCTTTTAACATTTTCACTTGCCCTTATCATTTGCGATTTGTGAAGTGCGATCGGGCCCCACCAGGCATTTCACATCACACGTCAGCATTTTTAACATTTACCTCCCGTGGTAACCTTCAAAACTTGCGATGCACGATATGCGATAGCGCCGCATCGCGACTTAAAACTTTAAAGTTCTGGGCGCTTATGGATATGTTATGAATTATGAGAAATGCAGTTTGTGATGCACTAAAATTTGGCAAGTGAGAAAAGGGCAAAAGGTAGGAAAAAAAGGCCTTATGAAGTCTTATTTGTGGATTTTTGGCCATTTGTAAAGGTTTAGGCAGGTCCTACCATATCGCATCGGAAATTTTTTTTCAAGTTTTCATTAATGATTTGCAAAGGGAAGTTGGAAACTTGCAAGTTGCGGAATGCAGGCTAAGCTTAGACTTTTATCGGATTTTTTCAACACAAGTGGGTTTTATGAGGCGATAAGTTTGAAAAGTTTATGTATGTGGGCTTTTAGTTTAAAAAGGATTTTTAGAGCATGGGAGTGTCAAAGTAGGTAAAATGAAAGGTAAGAAGAGGGAAGATGAGAAATAATGAAGGCAGTGAGATTTAGCTCATCACCACACTTAATCTGTTATATTTTCGTCTTTAACTGAATTCAAATGGCAAGTAGATTCTTTTGACCCTTCTAATAACCAGGATCTCCTTTTCTTTTCTGAAAATAAATGACAATCATGGAATATTATTTTCAGCATGACAAATATAAGGAATAGGCAATCACCTTGTGATACTGTAAAAATATAGGAGTTTAACACAACCTTCATTACATCATCGTAGAGTATCCTTTCCAAATATTCCTCGGCGCTAACTCAGGAAATGTTTCTTCATTCGTCAAGTTGTGGTCATCAAAATTGACACTTGGCAGCTTGCCAAACACATCTTCAGTAAAAGGAACATCCTGCGAGACGAGAGGTATCTGAAGGTAGTCCCTCACTGTGTCGACATTATCTGGGGCATGCACAGAGGACTTGTGTGTCTTGACATATGGTGGTCACCACGAGATGGGCTCGACGTATGTAGCCTCCTTAGCAGTGCTCATTGGTCTCCTCGAGGGGTCACCAATGGGCGACCTGTCCTTAGTGGCCAGACGAGGGGATGTCACATTCCTCGAGGAGGTTCATGGTTTCGAAGTGGACCACGTCGATATCTTTCCTTTTCCTCTAGCCAGCATGGACACGACTTCTTCAACTTTAGGGATTACTTTTTGGACATTGTCTGAGCCCAGCTTAGTTTATGTTGTGAGAGGTACAAAGTACTCCTCGACAGCTGCATTCTCCAGATTAGTGGCCATCATTATTGGGCGGAAGATAAACTTAGAATTTCTCACGTCATATGGGGTCTCTCAGCCATGCATACAGTACTTACAGGTAGATGTATAGCACAAATCACAGATAATCTCAGGGCACAAAGTATTCAAAAATCAAAGGAACCAATTGTGACCTGCACCCTTCCTTTTATAAGAAAAGGTAAAAAAAATTGGATCTTCATTAAATGCAACTTACCTCCGTAAAAACGGTCAAAAATACTATAATATCACCTCATTAAATGCATAAAAACCGCTCCATCCAACGGTAAAATTACTTTTTCACCCAGTTTCACTGTTCCAACGGCTAGTTTCTTCTCCTGCACATCACCCCTGTGCTTTTGTCGCACATGACTATGCCTTCCCTCTATGTTGCGCATAGACGCTTTGATTCTTATGCTCCAGACATATAGTCATTTGATCAGCACCAAATTTTCCCTATATGGCTTCAGACGGCTTCGATTGAAATACCCGAGAAGATTTTCACTACACAGCGTGGCCAAGCGCACCCCCACTGCCATCAGTGATTTCCTTCACAATGTATGGCCCCAACCAATGTTTCTTGAACTTCCTTGGGTGGCGCACAAACTAACTGTCGTATAGCAAGACCAAGTCTTCCTTCTTAAATACCTTTTTTCTGATGTGCCTATCTTGCTAGGCCTTTTCGCGCACATTCTGCACTTGCTAATGGAAGTTAGCGATGAACTGATCTTCCTTTAAGGCAACTAATTGTGCCAAACATTCCTCCATAATTTCAGGCTTGGCCATATTAGTGAAAGTTGCAATGCGCAAGCTTGAGACAATATATTCCATTAGCATTATTGCTTGCTGCCCATAGACCATCCTAAAAGGTGGTTTCCCCATCAACTCCTTTCATGTGATCCTATAATACCATAACACAGAAGGTATGTGCACGTCCCAGTCATTCTGATTGGCATTACAGATCTTTATGAGCACATTCTCCAAGATTTTTTTGAAATCTTCTACCACGCCATTTTCTTGTGGGTGATAAGGGGTACTCTTCTAGTGGTGGTGTTAGCTCCTCGTAATTTCAGCAGATTGGTGAGACCGAAGCTACAGGGAGAACACTTGAACCACTTTGGGATTCTAGGATCTAGCCCTCCTGAATCCAGAGAGGGATCTCTCTATTAAGTGCAAAGATTGTTTTATCTTTCAGGCTTTTGGGTATGATATTATGCTAGTTATTAAGAGCAAGGGTTTTTGTTTGGTTTTGGATGGTTGAGCATGATTTTTAGTTGAGTGGAAAGGCCTAAAATGAAAGAGTTTCAAAGGTGTGAATTTGCAAGCAATCAGAACAAGCTTTGGCTGATAAGATAGATATGACGCTAGTTTTTAGTCCATTGGGCTATGGAGTCATAAAAGGGTTTTAATTGTGCAACAATTTCAAGAGTGGTCCAAGGGGCAAGTCATCTATATCACAAGATCTCTTAGATAAAATGATGGAATGGAACAATAAAAGTGTTGAAGGGGTGGAAAAAGACAATAATTTCAACTAGGATTTATCAGTCTTTCCAAACAAGAAAAAGCCTTTTAAGTAACTGTTTAAAACCAACCAAAGGACAAGGCTAACCATAGACTTCTTTGGACAAGCTTGTATTAAAGCTAACTCAATAGACAAACAATCCAGTAATCCACATAATTACTTTCAGAAGGGATGAAAGTAGATAAGAAAAACAAAGTGCAGCCTAAGATCAGATAAGATACTTTTAAATCTAAACTGCTTTCAGCATACTCTTAGGGAAACTTTCAGAATTTCCTTTGAAGAAAGAACTAGAAGACAGGGCAAACCATAAAATTTCCTAGTCTAACTCTACTGAGTATATAATGAAAATAACATTCAAGAACTTCTTTTCAAGCTTCGCACATCAAGACAAGGACAAACCAACATTCCTTGATAATGTTTACACTTAACTTAAGAGCTTTCTAAACACACAATTTGGAAGAAAACATTGAGATAAAGCTTATCAGTCAAAGAAGGGTACTGTAAACAGTAAATCCTAACTCTATGCTTGTTTTTCTTTATCAGAGAATAAATGGACAAAATGGCATACATGAAAGGAAAACAATAACACAGAAAGAATAAATTCACTAGTGATATAGACCAGGATCCCAAGAATCATATTGTATATTGATGTCACTCCAGTTACATTCTTAAAGTCCAATGTTTTAGTTCAGCAATCATCTTTTCTTCTCAGCCCAACTTATTTGATCACAAACAGAGCTTCAAGAGCCTCTGAACACTATTTACATGTAGAAAATTTCGAGCACAAGTATATTTCAAAGTTCTGCAACCAACTTCCGGATGCGGATGCCTGAGTTGTTTCATGGGACATGGGTCCCTGCGCAGCTCCCAAAGGAGCTCGCATGGGAAGCCCATATGGCTCCCTGTACCAGCATTTATGATCTAACTCAACATCTCGAGCAGAAGTTAATACCCTTGATCGGCTCACTACTCGTTTTCATATGGTGGTTCTCTTGGTCATGGCGCGCATTCGGGACAGTTCGAATGTTGGTGCTTGCTGTGGCGGATCTCCGTCTCCCCTCCGCGGTGAATGTCCTCCTGGTTTTGCAGACTCCAGTGCGAGAACGCATACTGGACATTGTTGTACCTTACTTGCATGCTTCGAGCCTCTTCCCGAGTATCACTTCTCTCACAGTCCCCTCTGCAGTGCAATTCCTCTTCACAGTGTTTGGGCTGATCATTGCGGTGGCCTGGACCCTCTTGTTCGAGCTCAATCGGAAATTCTCAGCGGTGTCAATTCCACTCTTCGGGCTCCTTCATTCTCAGTCCATCCATTTGGCTCTAGTCTCCATCTCCCCGCCCCTGTCTCCATGCCTTGACTCTGCCATAGAATGCGGTGCCAGCAAGGTATCAGTAGGGGCCTTACCAATTATCACCGCCCTTCTCTCAGCTCTTCCTCAAGATCTTCCTCTGCTGATGAGGAGCATGTTCAGTCACAAGTTATGCGAGGTGGCAGAGGAAGAGGACGGGGTCGCCTCCAGGAAAATTTTGGTGCTTCTCCAGCTTCCCCTCACTCGGCTTCTATTCCTTCCAGCAGTGCTCTCCCTCCTGTCTCTCATGAGACTGTTCATCCCACCATTCGTAAAACCTCCCAGCGTGCTGAACTTCGGCTCGAATGCTCCTCGAATAGACCCATTCTTACTACTTTTATCACTTTAACCCTCCGTGAAGAGATCCCAAACCCTGCTCCGACCCGTTCTGCCACTCCCCTGCCTCCTCAGGTCTCAAGCTTCCCCGGCGAGGTGGTTTTACCTGCAGCTTCCAATCTCCCCCCCAGATCGTGCTGACCAAGGAGGATGAACACTCCGGCATGGAAGATGCTCTCAATGCAGGAAAGGATGACAGCAGCAATGATTATGGATGCAGGATTGTCGAGGAACCTTTGTCTCCGGCTCATGAACAGTGACTGTCAAACTCTCCAGGTTCTTATTTTCAATTCCTGCAGGAATTTTTTGCTTTCTCCCCTCAAGGCTCAGCTGAAAAGGCTGATTGTTAATTTTAGTACTTGTTTCTATGTTATTTTTTCATGTATGAACTTAAGGCTGGTTTCCCTTTCAAGGGCGGCCAAGACATTTTTGTTAAAAGGACTGGTTTCCCATTTAGGGCGGTCCAGACTCTCTTTGACTAGCTTGTTTATCAAGCCCAGTGGTCAGGCTCTCACAGCTGACACTGTGGCAGTTTTGTACCAGTAACTTCTATACATAATAGAATTAGTTTTACTTAGAAAAAAAAAAAATTCTGCAACCAACCCTTTACAATAAGCTCCTCAAGAAGATTTTATAGAGAAAATGAGGAGGTGGAAGAGTTTCTAGGGTTCGAGTATCATTAATTTTACAGTTAATGCAATTCTCTGCCTTGAAAACTATGTAAGGCATAAGGAAGAAATTCATTTGATCTATATCTCTGTTTCATAACTCTGTTATGCTTTCGAGGCTTATTGGATTAAAATATTTGACTTTAAGGCTATCTCTTATCTTTGTAATAACTTCTCTGATAGTTTAAATTATTTTCTTCGATTTGGAATAAATGTTCAGCTGTATTGGGGAAAATATCTTCTGTTTTGTTCATAACTCGCCCTCTTTTGACTACTTCGAGGCTACAGGTGGCCTTTGGTTGCTGGTGAGGAATCAATTAGCCTCTGATGTGGTGGTGGAGGCTTCTCGGATTGTTGAATTTCTTTTTCCTTCTTTAACCACTGTTTAATTTGCTTTAATTCTATGTACTAGGCTTAATTCAGCCTAATTTCCTATCTTCTGTTCTTCAAATGTTTTTAATTGAATGGATTAGACCTTCAGATAGTCTATTTAGGCCGTAATCCCTCAAAAATGTTTTTAACAATTTTCAAATATGTTTCTGCTTTGATTTGATGTGCAGGTGCGCAGAGGGTTTCAAAATGGCATTAGTGCTCATGAGGCACGGACGAGACATGGTGTTTAACCCTGTGGAATGATACTCTTTGATGAATAAAGGCCTGGGGGATCATCATCCCCGGCCCTCAATTTTCCTTTAAAATAATTGGAAAACCATTAAAACCTGCAAAAAAACAAGAAAAGTTAATAAAATCCTGCGCGGTTGGGTTTAGACTGCTTCAGAGGTTTTGGTCAAATCATGGCCGTTGGATGAAAGCATCCAACGATGGAGATTGCATGCAGAGGTTAAAAGGAGAGGTGGTTGATTTAAACAGTGGGGAGGTTAAGTTAGGGCCGTTGATTTGTATAGATCAATGGTCAAAATGGATTTGGAAAATATAATGTAGAGGGGCAACATTATAATAACATAGACGAAAATGCGAAGAAAAATAGGAAAAGACCTCTGGTGAAGGAAAAATGTGTTGAAAGGAAATTTGGGGTTTCGGAAATAACCTGGACCGTCAGATGAGATTGGTCCACAGAGATCAACGGTGAAGGTTAATCGATGAAGGCCTTTTGGAGGAAGGGCGGAGGGCGATTAAAAAGGCGAGATTGAATGCAGGTCGTTGATCTTCAGAGATCAATGGCAAAGACTAAACGTGATGGAAAGCAATATAAATGGGAAGGGTGGTTTCAGCTAAATAAATCAGCGATTTCGCGCAAGAAAATGGAGGAAAGGCAGTTTTTCCTTTTTGAACGTGATATGTGTCAGAGCCTGACACGTGGCTTTTTAAAACTGCCTATATCGCGTGAATTTTAGGAATTATCTGTCGGGCTTAAATTTACGTGAAACTGCACGTCTGTCGTTATATCTGGGGGATCAGATCAGACGGTTGTGGAGAGAGCGCGATGGAGGATAGATGCACAGGTGATAAGATGTGGGGCAGAGTCTGAGCGGTTTTGATCTGGACTGTCAGATCAAGGAATGAACGGTGGAGATTTAATCTGGAGAATGGTAGGACCCAAAGGAATTGGGCCTATCGGGTATATTATGGACCGTTGGATGAAAGAGATCAACGATGGAGATTTAATCTCGGGGTTAATAAAATAAGATATGAGGTAGGGGCCAGGCGGAGAAAGGGTTAATGAGGGTCGTTGATCTACATAGATCAACGGCAAAGATTCATTTTAAAACTTTATACAGCGGGGTTCATGAATTTAACAAAGGTTGCGAGGATTGATCTGGACCATCGGATCTTGGTGTATGGACGGCCTAGATACAATCAGAAGGTTTACGATCAGAGGAGGAGAGAGGAAAGGGCGTCGATGCGATTGACGGTAGACCGTTGATCTGAGAACCAGATCAACGATGGGGAATGAATCAGAGGTCCAAAGGCGGAGGGATGGGCTTGTGACAAAGGGCGATGTGGGCCATCGGATCTGGATCTGGTGGGGGAGATCAATGGCTGAGAATCCATTGGGATATTACCAATCAAGAGAGGGAAATAAAATATTAAAACGCAACCAATGAAATCTCTGATGTGAGATTTTTCCAATCGTTGATTGGTTTGAAATCAATGGTGGAGTTTCACCCAACCATTGAACCGTCGAAGCTCTTTATAATACGAAAAAATGGGGTTTTTAATAAAATACAAAGGGAACTTCACATCGGGTAGGGTTTATTTATATGTTTTAGCACCCGATTGCGGGCTCCAGGTTTTACAAAGGAAGCAAGGGATCAGAGGTTTATAACAAGGGGCCAATCGCATCGGGGGTTTTTTAATAACAAAAGAAATGTGCTCGTCAGAAGTTTCGATAGCGATAAGAGCTTCGGGACTTTAACTCTTGGTCCTGGGCATGGGTATATGGTGGGGAAGTGGTTTGGGGGCTGAGCCGAAGGGAGCTAAAGCGTTAGCACAAAGAGGACTCATTTTTATGATTTTTCAAGGATTTTTAAGGATTTTGAAAGCTTCCAATAAGGAAAAAAAAGAGTTTTAAACCTTATCAAAGGGGTTTTAATGAAGGGAAGAAGGGAAATAAGGGAAAATAGAGGAATTTCATGGGAAAATAGGGGATAAAATGGATTTGAATAATGAGTGAAAGGAGGGGTAAAATGTGGGGTGTTGATCATGTCAGCCCACTATTAATTTTTTGACAAGAAAACAGGGGGTCAAACTATCTTTGAGCTTTCAAGGAATGCATTCCCTCTGAAAACACATCATCCTTGAAGCCTCCTTGTGCCTTGCGCTTTGATAAATCCTTACTGTTTTTCCCAGTTTTAAAGCCTCTCTGTTTGTGAAGAAAATGCCCAAAAGGCATCATTTTCCCTCTTACTTCATTCCCTCTAAGCCTCTGTTTTCATCACTCTTCCTCCCCTTATAAATTCCCCACTTACCCTTCAAATCATCCCAAACCCCCTTTTAAATCTTTTAAATACCTTTTTTTGGTTTAATAATCCCTTATTCCCCTTACCGAATACCTCCTTTGGCCTTAAAAATCATTAAAATAGGCCAAAACCCACTTTTTACTTTATAACAGGCTAGCCCCCTTCGGCCAGCCCCCTCAAACCACTTCCCCACATGACCCAAGCGCTGGAACCGAGCGCTAAGTCGAAAGGCGCTAATCGCATCAGAGTTTCTGAGCAAAACGCCTTATACCCTTGTGAACTTAAAACCTCCGATGCGATGGTGCATTTGGTCCATAGACTCCCGCCACGATCTCAACTGTCGATCTGTTCTTAGATCCGACAACCAGCGCACATCGTTCCAATCGCAATCAGAAAAATTTAATGCACCGCTTCCGGTTTCCCCCGATTGCCAACCCCCGATCCGATCTCCACTGTTGATCCTAAAGCAATCCAATGGTCGGGCGCTAATCGCATCGCAACCCCATCACCAATCGGAAATTTCGTAAAGCACCATTTTGTGTTTCCCCAATTGCGATCCGTCGATCCAATTGTGACCATCCGTTTGACCCATGATCTACGGCCCACATTTCATCGCTTCCCCATCTTAATTCATTCATCGGACCTTTCCCATGATTTCTTCCTTTAATCCCCGTCGTTGATCTTCTCCTGAGATCCAACGGCCCACAGTTAATCACCCTCCACCCGCCGGGTCCCACCATCCAAAGTCCCCGTTTTCATTTCATTTGGCCCCTGTCCTTTGTATTTCGGCCAAAGGTTAAACCTTAGTGTTTAACACTAAAGATCATTCTTTCGCCACTCTTTCATTGTTCCAATGTTCTCCACTGCTCCGCCACCTCTTCCACAGGCCTCCACATCATTCCTTCCGCCACTCCCTGGATTTCTTAATGAGTTTATCATATTGTGTAGGGTTATCGCAGAGTGATTTAATCACTCTGTATTCCATAATCACAGTTACTGTGGTTTAAAGCACAGACTCCAGAGAGGCCAGTACAGCCGCAGCCAGTGTATCAGCAGTGAGGATTAAAGGGGTTTGAGCCTGTTATTGAATAATTAATGCTTAACCCCGTGTTCAAAAGAAGAAGGCGCAGTCGGAATACTGAGCACACTAACAAAGTTACATCAGTGCATTAATATCAGCAGAGCACCGTTTCTCCAAAAGGACACCTCCCTACAGACGTCTCCATGCCTCCTCGAGTCCTTCAATATTAGTTCACTGACAGAAGCTTCTTAAAGACTGTCAGAACCAGCAATTATGGAGTATGGAGGGCCGCGGACTTTCTATCCAATTCACCAATTCCAGAAGGCAAAACAAAGAGCTTTATAGCCAGAAAGGACTCCAAAGAAACATCAGAGGTCAGATATCGACTTGACAAAGACCCCTCGGCCATACTATAAAGTAAATACAGAAATATAGTACCATTAAGCAGTAGGGGCGTGGACACTTCCTCCATGTTGTCTTAATGAATCAATTTAATGTTCATCATCCACTCCTGTGACTCATTTTTCTCCTATAAAAATCCCCAAGAACAGATTGTATAGGGTTCCAGATTTTCAGAAAAATATGTGGTGAGACAATTTTGTATGCATTTTTGTGGAACTTTTATATGAATGTACAGAGCCCGTTGGTTTCAGTGATGAGGAGATCTATCTTTAAGGAGGATTCTGGTCTTGGTGCTTTACAGTTCGTAAATATTTCTTATGTGTTATATTTTAGTTGTTCATTTCATTCACATCCATTTATCTTGTATCATGTTCTGGAATGCGAGTGGTTCACTGGTTTGTGGTATGAATTTATCTTAAGTGATACTCATGCTAGAATCAGTCAAGTGCTTTAAATATGGCTCAGGCGTGATATACTATTTCATTTTCCACTTCAACCATACTTCTGCTATATTAGCTTCTATGGGATGTTATTTTTAAAACACTATTGTCATGTATGGATTCTTAAGTTTGTATGCCCATTACATGTTGATATTTGTCTCTAGATATCATCCCAATGACAGTTAGTACTATCTCAATCTTTCATACGCAGTAAACACCTTCTGATTATTCATCTTTGTGAGGTATTTTAGAACTCAGCCCTCTTTACAGTAAGCTGCCTTTGAATTGTCTGATACATTTTTATTAAGAGTTTCACACCTTTCCTCTGCAGTATTCCTTTCCCTGTGTCAAGTTTGTAAAAGTTTTGGTCCCATTCAAATTAACCTTCCGGTTTACAAAAGATAGCATGAGAGCCTTTTTCTGATAACTTCCCATATTATATCATGTGCTCCTTGCTGTATAAGATGTCCTAGGCATTGGTCTTTCACAACTTAGGGCTGTCTCTAGGATCCACAACATATTTTTGGCACCGTTGTCGGGGACGAAGTTAAGAAAATTTAAATCCCTAGGCCTCGACAAAATCTTTATTCACTCTTCAGAAATGTGAGCGTGAAGAGTTGAGAGTTGTATATCCCTCACCTTGGCGACTCCACAGTTCCTAAATGATTAAAAGACTCCACTGGTGATCAGTAGGCCGCTGATTATCTTGGTTTCACGAGACTCCACTGGGAGACCATGTCGCAGTACAACATCAATCATGCTAAATACCAAGCCACTTCACCAATGGAAGACTCTGAGAAGTTTGCAGAAATGCATCCAAGTTTCATGGTAGAGTGTCGAGATGTAATGTCACGTGGCTTGGCAGAACTGAAAGTGGAGGACCTTCCACGGGCTATTCTTCTCAGCTCAAGTTTCAAACCTATGCTTAAGAAAATATTTCTAGAATTGGTGGTTGAAAGATATGAAGCTGAGATCGAATTTTTGAACTCATAAGAAAATCCATATCAGTTCAAAGACCCGAGATCCTTTTTGGAAAGTCTCCCTGCCCCTAAGAAAGAAGCAATTTCACTGCCTTTCAGATTATAAGAAGAAGATGATCTGGTTCTCAAGAGCCACATTGAAAACGCAGTGGAAGATGCAGAAATCAAAGTGGCCCAGGATAAAGACAGCCTACCAGTGATGGAAGGCCTGAAAGAAAAAAGTGTACATCATGTGTTCATTGATCCTGTGGTAGAATATATGGAGGCCCTGATTATCTCAAATTCTCTAGCAGGGAAAAACACGTCAGAGCTCCAAGAGGACTTAGCAGCAATGTACGATGAGTCCTCCGGTTCAGAAGATGAAGGAGACACTCTACCCTAAGAGAGTCTTCTTCTCAATCCAGTGGAAGAAGAAGAGATCCTGGTTGAAGCCTGCCTGCCAAATATTCATAACATAACCAGGTATCTTTTCATGATCCTTATGCTCATTTCCTGCAAACATTTAAGGAAGGATCAAAGGTATTTTTGAGCAACATGTTGCGGACAGAAATAAAAAATTTTGAAGCTGCTGATGAAGAACAGAAATAGTGGGAGCAGCCCTGCCTATCTAGCCTGCTCAAGGAGCTAGGCAGAACAGACCAGTCATGGGATCACTTGATGGACTGGTTGCATTGGAAGACAATGTTTGTAAGATAGACTTGTAAATAGTCCAGTTAGAGTAGGGTAGGTAGGAAAAGCTCAATAAAGCTCAGTCTGTGAGCATGTAGTTAGTTGTTTTAATTTCTGCAAAGTCCAGCAAGCCAGACAGTCTAATCCTGGCTTGGTTGTTTTTCAATTTTTGTTTTAGAATGTAGAGAAGAAATCTACTAGACATTTTAATCCTAGCAGATGTAGTTTAGGTAGATAAAATGTGAGACCAACATTTTAATCTGGTCTCATGGAGTAATAAGGGTAGAAGTAGAATAGGTTTATTTTTCCTGTTTGTAAAAATTGATGATGTAGGTGGTCTGCGAAGTTCTCGACACGCCCAAGGATGAACGTGTCGTCCCCAGGTGGAGCCAATGTTGATGATGTTAGCCCCCTATTAATTTTTTGACAAGCAAACAGGGGGTCAAACTGTCTTTGAGCTTTCAAGGAATGCATTCCCTCTGAAAACACATCATCCTTGAAGCCTCCTTGTGCCTTGCCCTTTGATAAATCCTTACTGTTGTTCCCAGTTTTAAAGCCTCTCTGTTTGTGAAGAAAATTCCCAAAAGGCATCCTTTTCCCTCTTACTTCATTCCCTCTAAGCCTCTGTTTTCATCACTCTTCCTCCCCTTATAAATTCCCTACTTACCCTTCAAATCATCCCAAACCCCCTTTTAAATCTTTCAAATACCTTTGTTTGGTTTAATAATCCCTTATTCCCCTTACCGAATACCTCCTTTGGCCTTAAAAAGCATTAAAATAGGCCAAAACCCACTTTTTACTTTATAACAGGCTAGCCCCCTTCGGCCAGCCCCCTCAAACCACTTCCCCACATGACCCAAGCACCGGAACCGAGCGCTAAGTCGAAAGGCGCTAATTGCATCGGAGTTTCAGAGCGGAACGCCTTATACCCTTGTGAACTTAAAACCTTCAATGCAATGGTGCATTTGGTCCATAGACTCCCGCCACGATCTCAACCGTTAATCTGTTCTTAGATCCGACGGCCAGCGCACATCGTTCCAATCACAATCAGAAAAATTTAATGCACCGCTTCCGGTTTCCCCCAATTGCCGACCCTTGATCCGATCTCCACCGTTGATCCTAAAGAAATCCAACAGTCGAGCGCTAATCGCATCGCAACCCCATCACCAATCGAAGATTTCGTAAAGTGTCATTTTTTGTTTCCCCGATTGTGATCTGCCGACCCAATCGTGGCCATCTGTTTGACCCAAGATCAACGGCCCGCATTTCATCACTTCCCCATCTAATTTCATTCATCAGGCCTTTCCCATGATTTCATCCTTTAATCCACGTCGTTGATCTCCTCCTGAGATCCAACGGCCCACAGTCAATCGCCCTCCACCCGCCGGGTCCCACCATCCAAGGTCCCCGTTTTCATTTCATTTGGCCCCTTTCCTTTATATTTCAGCCAAAGGTTAAACCTTAGTGTTTAACACTAAATATCATTCTTCCACCACTCTTTCATTGTTCCACTATTCTCCACTGCTCTGCCACCGCTTCCACAGGTCTCCACAGCATTCCTTCCGCCACTCCCTGGATTTCTTAATGAGTTTATCGTATTGTGCAGGGTTATCGCAGAGTGATTTAATCACCATGTATTCCATAATCACAGTTACTGTGGTTTAAAGCACAGAGAGGCCAGTACAGCCGCGGCCAGTGTATCAGCAACGAGGATTAAAGGGGTTTGAGCCTGTTATTGAATAATTAATGCTTAACCCCGCGTTCAAAAGAAGAAGGCGAAGTCGGAAGACTGAGCACACTAACAAAGTTACATCAGTGCATTAATATCAGCAGAGCACCATTTCTCCAAAAGGACACCTCCCTACAGACATATCCAGGCCTCCTCGAGTCCTTCAATATTAGTTCACTGACAGAAGCTTCTTAAAGATTGTCGAAACTAGCAGTTATGGAGTATGGAGGGCCGCGGAATTTCTATCCAGTTCACCAATTCTAGAAGGCAGAACATAGAGATTTATAGCCAGAAAGGACTCCAAAGAAACATCAGAGGTCAGATATTGACCTGAAAAATACCCCTCGGCCATACTATAAAGTAAATACAGCAATATAGTGCCATTAAGCAGTAGGGGTGTGGACACTTCCTCCATGTTGTCTTAATGAATCAATTTAATGTTCATCATCCACTCCTGTGACTCGTTTTTCTCCTATAAAAATCCCCAAGAACAGATTGTATAGGGTTCCATATTTTCAGAAAAATATGCGGTGAGACAATTTTGTATGCATTTTTGTGGAACTTTTATATGAATGTACAGAGCCCATTGGGTTTCAGTGATGAGGAGTTATATCTTTAAGGAGGATTTTGGTCTTGGTGCTTTATAGTTCGTAAATCTTTCTTATGTGTTATAGTTTAGCTGTTCATTTCATTCACATCCATTTATCTTGTATCATGTTCTGGAATGCAAGTGGCTCACTGGTTTGTGGTATGAATTTATCTTAAGTGATACTCATGCTAGAATCAGTCAAGCGCTTTAAATATGGCTCAGGCGTGATATACTGTTTCATTTTCCACTTCAACCATACTTCTGTTATATTATCTTCTATGGGATGTTATTTTTAAAACAATATTGTCATGTATGGATTCTTAAGTTTGTAAGCCCATTACATGTTGATATTTGTCTCTGGATATCATCCCAATGACAATTAGTATTATCTCAATCTTTCATACACAGTAAACATCTTCTGATTATTAATCTCTGTGAGGTATTTTAAAACCCAGCCCTCTTTACATTAAGCTTCCTTTGAATTGTCTGATACAGTTGTATTAATATTTTCACACCTTGCCTCTGCAGTATTTCTTTCCCTGTGTCAAGTTTCTGAAGGTTTTGGTCCCATTCAAATTAACCTTCCTGTTTACAAGAGATAGCATGAGAGCCTTTTCTGATAACTTCCTGTGTTATATCATATGCTCATTTTTGTATAAGATGTCCTAGGCACTGGTCTTTCACAACTCAAAGCTATCTCTAGGATCGAAAACACGGGGAAAAATGGAGTTTTTGCAGCAGACTTTTCTTCAGGAAAACAGCAGATTTTCAGAATTGAGAGGGAAACAGCGATGAAGATTAACTCAAGGAAAAGTTTCCTTCTTAAGACTTCAAGAACTAAAAATTTGGCAATAAAATTATTTCTTGAAGGCTTCAAAAATTATTTAGCCACCATTTGATATGAAAATTTTATAGGTGGCTAACAGGTGGATCTGAAATTACTCTGTCAGAGCTTCAATAGTTTCATTAATGAAGTGCATACCTCTATCACTCATCAGTATTTTCGGGGATCCGAATCTGGTCAAAATATGTTCAAAGATGAAGTGTGCAGCAGTATCCGCAGTACAATCATACACTGCCTTAGCTTCTTCCTATTTGGGTACATAATGAGTGGCAATGATGATATAGTGTGCTCTAATCTTCTTCCCTAGAGGATTGATCGGTCCAACAAAATCTATAGCCCATTTATCAAAGGCCAGCAAGTCCATCTGTGCTTGCAAGGGAATTTCATCTATGTGTGAGGGTTTCCCTGTTCTCTTACATGCATCACAAGCTCGGCAGTATGTATGTGCATCACTATGCAATGTGGGCCACCATAACCCAACTCGTAACACCTTCTACGTAGTGGCTTTCCAAGCATAGTGGCCTCCTGCCACCCCTTCATGAGCCTCAACCAAGATATCTTGCCTCTAATATTCCAACACATATCTCCTCAACACTTCATCTACTCCCAGCTTATACAATTGACCTGCAATCAAGGTAAAATCATTTGTGCATGCAACCAACTCCTTCTTCTATTTTACTAAATATTCAGCAGGCATGTTTCCAGTGGTCAGGAAGTGAATAATATCTTCAAATTTCTCGTCAACCACCTTGATAGCAAAGAGCTACACATTGGGTAACCCCTCCTCCAGACTGGTTGGTTCTTCCCCATTTTCGATCCATGACAAATGATCAGGTCTGGCATTTAATCTCCCAGGCTTCACAATAATTTCAAAGTCATACTCCTGAAAGAGTAACAACCATCTGCAAATTTTCCCCCCCAACACATGCTTATTAACTAGGTATTTTAGAGCAGAGTGGTTAGTGAATATCTTGAATTTCCCTCCTAGCAGATAGTGCCTATACTTTTTCAGAGTGTACACCATGGCCAATCCTTCCCTTTATGTGGTTGAGTAGTTGTGCTCTACACTAGAGAGGTTCCTACTAGAAAAAAACAACAAGGTGATCATCCTTCTCCTGGCTACACTAAAACAACCCTGAGTGCTATACCAGATGCATCCACATGTACATGAAAAACCTTAGACCAGTCTGGGAATATCAACATAGGTGCAGTGACAATTTTCTCCTTCAGTAGCTCAAAGATCTTCTGAAATTCCTCATCCTAGAAAAATGACACATCCTTCTTTAATAATTTTTTCATCGGCGCAGTGATCAAAGCATACCCCTTAATGAACTTCCTGTAATAACCGGTATGTCCTAGGATGGAGCACAATTGTTTCTCCTTAGTAGTAACTTTTAGGTTGATGATAACTGCAATCTTGGCTGGGTCTACCATCAGTCCTTGCTGGCATACGATATGCCCTAAAAAAATTCCAAAAGGCACGCAGAATATACATTTCTTCAAGTTAAGAGAAATCTAGCTCTTTCTACAAGTGTCAAGCATCATGCGCAGGTTTGACACATGTTTCTTGACCAATCCAAATATTTTCCAATCATCCAAATATACCTCCAAGAATTTATGCATGAATTCCTTGAACACAACCACTACCACACGTGAGAAGATCGCAGGTGCATTTTTCAATCCAAACAACATGATAATGTATTAGAAATACCCCCTCTCTGTTGTGAAGGTGGTCTTGCTGCGATCTTCAGGCGCAATTCTGATCTGATGATACCCCAAAAATCCATCAATAAATGAATCATCTTATTTTCCACCCACATTATCTAGGATTTCATCAGAAAACGGAGTAGGGAAGGGGTCATGCACACAGGAATCATTTAGCTTGCGCAGATCTACACAAATCCTTATCTCTCCTTTAGTCTTCTTCTCCTGAACCACCATTGGGCTTACCCAATCAGATTGTTCTAAAGGCTCAATGATGCCTACAGCCACCATATTTTATAGTTCCTCTTTTACTTTCTGCTTATATTTAGGATTCAATCTGTATGTTCGCTGCTTGACAAGGCGCGCATCTGATCTTCATAACTCCTAGTTCTCCCACAATTCCCTTGAGTTCAGAGAACTTCGTAGGAAACATATCCTGATACTCTATCAGTAGCTCCGCAATTTTCCCTACTATATCATCATCCCAGTAATCCCCAATTTTGGCCAACTTTGGCTGCTCTTCTGTCCCAATATTGAATTCCTTAAATTTCAGAGGTTAGTTACATCCACCGTCCCCAATGAGGGCCCTACAGTTGCATGCTCCCCTTCAGATTCCAGGATGTTGACATTTCTTGGATCATCTTCATTATCCTCTATTGACAAGTTCCTGCAGTTGACAATGTCTTGCATCTGCACAACCCAGGCTACCGCAGCATATTCCTTTCAGGTTCAGGATTCATCAAAGATAAGAGAATCTATGTCCTACAGAGCTTCATCCAATTTTTTTGATCCCCCGACCGAGTCGAAGGTTGATAGGAAATCATCAGCCATTATAAGCCAATGGTAATTTTCTCGTGGCAGATCTGTTTCCAAATACCATGTGGTAGGCATCAGCCCTAACGAGTTAATAAACATGTGAACCCACTCATCCCAAGTCATTTCCTTCCATGCTTCCATCCATGTGGACAGGTGTTTGCGCAAGTCTTCCTAACCATAAAATAGCTCCATTGGTGGGGTAACGGGAGGTTCAAATCACAATTTCATCATCTGGATACATTTCCCCAAATCCTTAAACACACCCTTGTGCATATTCCACCAACGTGTCGGGGTTGCGTGCATAGCCAAATCAAGCACCCAGAACCTTTGTTCCTCTAGGATGGCCTTTTCCAATGCTTCCAGAAATACTTTGACACTGCCATAACCATAAAAATAGAGTAGTTCTCTTACCTCTGAGGAGATGCACCAGAATTTCTTCGTGATCTTGATGCAACGCAGCGCAGACACATCGTGCAACCAATTCTGCCAATTCTCCATCTCGCCATCTGAGTCTGAGAAACACGAACTATCCTTCTCCAAATTCAACATCTCATCAGCAATAGGGTTGATCCAATCTTCGTCCCACCTAGTCATCTTGTAAATAGGGTCAACATCATCTCCTTTGCGTACTGGTTTTGTATATCGTTCCCCTTCTGCTAGATCAATTTGGACTATCACCTGTGTACCATCATTCTCGAAGATCATGCTTCTGTGCTTCAGGTTGATGATGCCTCCCATATAAATGGCCCAATCCAGTGCTAACAACATAGGGTAGAGGTCTGCATCATCCAAAATTTGTATTACTTTGAAATCCGTGCTACCCTCACTCCAGCAATGTCTACCATGACTTGTGGAAGCCTTTCCAGTGGAATGATCTTTTGCTTATTAGCCATGCGTAACTGAATGGTGGACCATTCTAGCTGTGGTTCTCCCATATTCTTCCAGGATTGCTTAGGTAGAACATTTTCATCAGACCCCAAATCGAATATGACTTGATCCATCTCATACTCTCCAATATTTATAGTCATGCGCATCTACTAACTAGTTTTATTCTTGTTCTTATAAATCTTGTTCACGACCTTAGTCTTCATTCGAGGTACTTATTTTTCTGCGCAACTATATATCAGGGCCTGTAGATTATCTACCACCTTCTGATTGTGCAATAGCTTAATGCAGGATTATAGGAATGGCTTGACTTCATCATCATCCTTTGGTTCCATGATAGACCTTGAGGTGGACGCTACTACAGCAGCGAAATCCTTCTTGGCTTCAATGAAAGTCTTTTTTTCTTTCTACAGGTTGAGTCCTTCCTTCTTGTTAGACGCCTTTCTGATCAGTGGTTATGCATCAACCTTTTCCTCATTTCCTCTGGTGGCAACACTACTGCATGTAATAAAATTTACACTTGGGCCATCATCGCATGGTTCAAATTTAACAATTTGTATGTTTTGCATAGGCATATGTTGCTTTTCTTGAATTTTAGCCATCAACACAAGAAAATATTCAATTAAATGATATAATTACCTACAATACCTGTAGGATTGTGGAACAGGGTTTGGGAAGTCACGCACATAGTGTCCAGCATCTCCACAGTTATAGCAAATTAATTTCCCTCTTCCTCGACCTGCACCTATCACCGCTCCCCCCTCCCCTTCCTCTTGTTGGGGACCCTCCCCATCCAGAGGGAGATGCTGGTAATGAAGGTTCGACCTGCACTCTGTAAAGGTTCGAATTTTCTATCATTAGGTCAAACTTCCGGTAGTGGTGCTCATCGTGACCAACTGAAGAGAAAAATTTGCACCATTGTTGCTTCAGTTCTGGCACATAGGCTCCTAACCACGGGAAATGGCCTGTATCATGTTATCTAGATACCCTACAATCAGCGCACTATGGTGTGGGGGTACTAGGCCCAGCAGCATCCTTGGGGCGCAGTGGATTTGGTCCCCGAGCTTGTAGGTAATCTAAAAACAGAGGGAACTGACCTTTGGTGTGGCTAGCACCCTTGTAGCGTATGCACCAAACATCTGCACCAACTTATTTACCTCAGTCTCGGCATAAATTTTTATATTCTAAATTCATATCTTCCAGTTGGCTTTGAATTATCGGCGCTCTGAATTGAGCATCTTCTCTAGGCGCAACTTCTAATTTCATAGCAACTTCTAGGGCTTTGGCCTGAGAATCAATCTTCTGTTGACCCATAGGCTGGCCTAGATGTGGCAAGAGCATGGCGATGAACCATTCCTTATGCTGCTTATCATCGTAAACAAATCCTTCGTCGTTGATGGTTTGATTTAGCCATTAGTCAGCTTCTCAAACTGATTCCTTCGACCCTTACTTAATATATTTTAGTTTTATTACACACTACGAATAGGACTTCGACTTCTAGAACTACTGCTTTAGGGCATCCTTAATCTGTGCACCAATGGGATATACGTTTTGAGCAAGGTATCCCATGAACCAATCTAAAGTGCGACCTTCAATTTCCATAGCCAACTGCACTCTCTTGACAGCATCAGTATTAACATTTTGTGGAGTCCACACCACATTAGCCACAAACCAAAATCGATCCATATCCTCATCCCCCACACCCTTAAAGGTGGGTAGCTTCATATGCGCGGCCATATCTTCCGCAGGATGGGTTAGTGGTGGGGTAGGAGATTTCTTACCCCTGCATGATTTCGACAGTAGCATAGCAGGAGGGCTACCTTCCATATTTGGTGAGTTTATCAGAGGGATGTATACAGATCTATCCCCTCTCTGATTCATCTGATAATATTTTATGTTGCACGTATTTATTTGGATCTTATCAGGGGTCATTCACTCAGTGTGGTTGCACAAAACACCCTTTTCACACAATAGCATCTTAATCAGCAGAGGCAAAGTTTGTAAGAATTTACCTCTCAATTCATTGAAAAAATCTCCTTTTAGCTTCAGAATACGACAAAAATTGATCTACTACATATTCTGTCACAAACCCACCCAAGATGTTGTCAACCCAGTGATCTACAGTCCGCGTGATGGAATTATCAGTATTTTCCAACTGTTGGATCAATTCAGGGGTCCACTGTGTGACCTTATCATCCTTCCAACATGTTTGGAATTCTGCTAAACTTTACAACCACTCTTGCAATTCATGCATAAAGGTCACGAAGAAGATCTCGTGCACCTCTGTGAAAATATACGTGTTCTTCCTCTCTTCAGTAGACAGCTTCTTACTTCTATTTTCTTTTAGGGAAAATTCCTGAATCATTTTTTCAAACCAGTCCTCTAATTCTGGCTTTAATGGCTACCACTGACCTTTCGAAATCACCCAACCTCTCTCAAAATGATCCCAGTCCCGGCAACAGAACCATTTAGTGGCTTAAGGGGTCCTGACCCAGGTTCTCAGTTGAGGTTATCCAACAAAACCATCTTACTACTGGCCCTTTCAGTACTGACTTTCTTGCACAAGTCAAAGTCTCACCCAAAGCAGTATGGGGGGGTGCTGGAACCAGGTTTCCAAACAATCATGAAAATACATTTGCAATAGAAGCCCTAAACAGGAAACCCTTAACAGCTAGATTCAGGTCAATTATGCATAATATCTTGCGCGTAGGTTAAAACAGAGTACACAATCCATGTAATAACTCTTAATAGATAGTATTAGAACCCAATAGCACTAGATCCATTCAATAACCATTCATCTAAATCCATAAGAAGTTTCACAATTGGTCTAGACACAAGAATCGGAAATAACATGCAGAAAAAATCATAAAGTAAATAACAAATGCATTTCAGACTTATATATCAACAACAACAGTTCTTCATTCATTCATAGTTTAGATCTCACCTAAAAAACCTTTAGTTCACCTGCGCACATAGCCAGTAGGGTCCGCACACAGCAGGACTAAGGTCTCTGCTCACACAACCAGCAGGAGCCTTTTACCCAGACAAATTTGCTAGAGTCTCAAAATACAGTCAGATCTATCATCAATCATTCACTTCTCTCTCTTATCGACTCGATCTATACTCCTATTTATACTTTTAGCCTACGCTCATCTAAGGTTCACAAACCATGGTTTTTGGCCCCTAATTCTACCCTTTTGACCCATTACAACTCATGAGGGGCTTTGACCTACCCCAAATCCCTTTGACTTGTGCTATGCATGACTAAAATTACAAAGTCTTTGAAAAAATATATAAAAAATGTCTCCAAGTCTAGTCCTACGAGACCCCGCTCCAACACTAATGACCCTATCAATCATATGGAAATAGTACATTTGATAATTGGTGACTCATAGACACTAACATTGCCTCCAACTGGGGATTTCATCTCTTTTATGAGGTGTCAAGAAAATCGTAGACCAGGTAGCCTTATCCATTTGGAAATGGAGTCAAATTATTGACTAACTAAACTAAGAAAAATAAAAACTGACTTGACTTGACTCAAAAACTAATTTGACCTTTGAAATTTAAACTGAAAACGTTATATGATCAGAGAAACCTTATGGCATTCTCCTCGGGCTTCAAACTTCTTTAACAACTTCCTTTATTCTTTGACAACAAATAAAAATGTATTTACAATGAAAGTGAAAGATTTTATTCAAGACAAAGATAGTGGTATTTACATTCTCCGAATGCTAATGCTTTTAGGGTTCTTTCCATAAGCTCTCAAACTTACCATGTTTTCTTTTATCCTCATTTCAGGAATCCAACCAGAGAACAACATCCCCCAAGTTAAAATCATCAGCTTTATTTTTCTTGTCATAAGTTTTCTTGATCTTCTCCTGGAACTTTGAGGTGTTATTAAAAACTTCTTCCCTAGACTGCTGCAAATGGATCATTTAATTAATTCTTCGTTGAATTTCATTTGGTTCACTTTCAATCTCTTGTAGTATTTTCATCATCGATACTGCTAGGGAAGTCATAAACATTGTATCTACACCATAGACCAGTTTAAAAGGCGACATGCCGATAGATTTATTTGTGCTAACTATGTCTACACATAGAGCATTAATTAACTTTTTAGAAACCTTTGAGAATACTATTTGATTGACTTATCCCACTGCTCACTAACATAGTGACACTCACAGTAGGACCTTCCGAGTTAGTGACAAACTAAGTACAACTTAGTAACTCCTGAAGTCTCAATCAAGCTTAGTAAACTTAGAGATTGTTTGAAAGGTAGAAAATAGCTCCTTCACCATCTTAGCAAAATGATGAGTCCGTTATAGAAAAACCTTTCCAAATCTTATAGGCGCATAAAACTCAAAAAACCCCAAAAAATACTCCCTTAGATTGGTTTACGTTAGTATTGGTGGTGGACCATACAAATATACCTCAAAACAAGCGATTTTCCACCCAGCGACTCCACCTAACTTCTAGTAAGCCTTACTATTTTCCAAATTCTAGGCTACTATCCGATAAGACCTATCCCATCACTCACTAACATAGCGGGAGATGGTAAGACACTGAGTACATAATAGTCCAGCAAACTCTTATAGACTCTTTGGTCTTTTTAGGTACCGTAAACAAGCAAGCAGTCCATAGACCCATTTAGAGTAAACTCTTTTTGTTCTCATCACCCTAGCAAAGTGTTGAAACAAGTCTAGGATACTTTGAACCATAGGCTGCACATAAAACTCAGAAAATCCAAAAACATTCTCAGTTTAGTCTTGGTGGTGGACCATAGCTATCTTCACAAAAACAACCCAGTTCCACTTGGCGACTCCACTAATCCATCCCTTCTATTTTTGACCATCCTTCGCCTTAGTATAACTTTAGAAAAATCACTCATCCAAAACATTCACCAATACCATTCTCTCTGAACCCTGGATCTAAAATCTGGCTTCACGAAGAATCAATACCAGAGCCCATCCAGACCCAAATCCCCCTATCATAGTAGATGACCCGGAAAATATTCTGTGGAAAGCTTCTGAAACTGACCATCTAGCTACTGGTAGATCCATCCGTAGAGCAAGATCTGTACCTAAACATCGCACTATCCTACTAGATTCACCTTTTGAACTAGAGTCATCACAAGCTCTTCCCAGAAGCAAATCATATAGTAAGATTAAATTTGACGATCTTGAACCCCTAAACCCACCACAGAGTCCTATTAGAGAAGCTTCACCCACCACTCCTCCTGATTTCCAGCTTCTCTATCAGTTTGGCTCTTATCATCCTAGATCTGCTCAAAACCAGATCACTAGTCCAAGTTCATCCGCTACACCTGTTCAAACCACTTCATTTCAGCCTACTAGTCCTCATCTTGTACACCATCCATTAGCTCCAGTCATGGCAGCCTGGTACGCACCTTTGGTATTGCCACCACCTTTAGCTCCTCTCCCAAACAAATATCAGGACAAGATCCCACACTTTACTGGAGAAGACACCACCACACCTCAACAGCATATAAGTAGAATGACTAATGCTTATGAATACCTAGAGGTACAAGACGAGACTGTCCGAATGAGAATATTTGCCCAAAGTCTTGGTGGCGAACCTAAAGCATGGTTCAAAAGCTTAGCTCCAAACAGCATCCATAATATCCCCGAACTGCATCAAATCTTCAGAAATAGGTGGGAAATCCGAAGAAACCCCATTCAAATCTTGTCAGAATATAACAATCTAAAACAGGAAAATGGGGAAAGTGTCCAAGCTTACTGTACTAGGTTCAACAGTGTATATAACTCCCTCCCACCTCATTTCAAACCTCCACTTGGTTTAGCTTTGGCAAAATTTCCTGAGGGTTTTGATCTGGACATGACATATCATCTGAGAGACAAAGATCCCCCTACTTTGGAGGAAATGCAACAAATAGCTATAAAAGTAGATGCCAACTTAGCTGAAAAAAGAGCTAGGACTAGATCAGAAAGAAAGGTCACATATAGAGATGAGGTCTCCACTTCGTCACCTTCCCTAGATCCCCGAATAGATGACTTAGTCAAATCCATGGCTAAAATGTGGGAAAAGATCAATGAGAAAGCTCCTGTTAGGGACAACCAGCCAAACCCTCCAATCAGAAACTGAAACCAAAACTTTAGGAGGGAACAGCCCCAAAACAGACCAAGGGACAATGACCAACAGATCAGGCCACCATTCAATGAAAACTATGTAGAAGAAGATGATAGGGACTCAGAACCTATTGATGAACATCATTTAAACCTCATAGGGTCTGACAATGAAGGTGAGGTGTACCTCACCGAAGAAGAACAAGCCTTGTTTTCGCCTGATCAAGATGAGACCAATTATGAGGATCTTGATGACCCGGCCATAGAATTTCAAAATGCTATTGAAGAAGCCCACAGGCAATATGACCTTAGGAGCAAGAGAAACCAAGATAATGTCAAGAGAGGTAACTCTGATACTGCTAAAGCTCCAGATACCATCCTCAAAAAAGCATCAAGCAGTGACAAAATCAAGGTTGAAAAGACTGATCAAAGCCAAGCTAAAGTCACCCAAACTAGTCCTCTCTCATATACTCCTGATACTTCTACCAAGGTCACCAAAACAACTATGGCAAGCAAAACCCCTAAACAAGGTCAACAAACTCAGAACATAGACAAGGTCTTAGCTAAAAAAGCTGAAACAAACATATCTAAACTTCAAGTGCCTTTTAGCTTTGAAGGCGAAATCGCTAAGATCAAAATCACCATGCCTCTTACTGAACTCATTGCCCAAAACTCTTATAAATCCCAAGTACTAAAGGTCTTAAATCTAGCGAATGATGCAAACACTGTTAATCTCACTGATGACATTCCTGAAGTATTGTTTGGTCCAAAGATAGAGGGAAAATTCCAAGAGGGAGCTACTCTTCCATTTTACATTAGCCTAAACATCCACGACCAAATCCTCCACAATGCCATGCTGGACTCCGGCGCCTCACATAATCTTATGCCGAAGGTAGTCATGGAAAGATTAGGCTTGGAAATCACAAGACCATATAAAGACTTATACTCATTTGATTCAAGCAGAGTCCAATGCCTAGGTTTGATCAAAGACCTTTGCTTTAGTCTGGCCCAAATACCCGTGAAACATCTAATCATGGATATAGTAGTGGCAGATATTCCTCCCAAGTACGGGATGCTTCTCTCCAGATCTTGGGGAGCTAAACTCCAAGGGAACATCCAGCTAGACATGTCATATGCCACCATTCCTGTGTTTGGTCAGACCAGGATACTCTACCGCGAATCACACATGAAATACATGATTAGCAGTCAAGATAGGCCCGATAACATTCCAATGTGTTCTTTGCGCTCCGACTTAAACTCTTTCATTATGCATATTGATGTAGATTTGGAGGAAGAGTCAGAAGGAACTGATATAGACCTAGATCCACCACATCAGTTGTCCTTGGTACCTTATGATGAGCTGGACACTCAAAACTACCTTGATCATGAACAGCTGTGCCTTGGAAAAAGTAAGTTTCCTCTCTCCCAAGTAGGATTAGAGCAAGAAGCACAAACTCTCATGTACTTTCAAGCAAATTGCTCTAGCTTTAATCAAACGCCAGCAGTAACTTGTGGAAATTTCTTCCAGGTAAAAGCTTTAGAAGACCGTCACATCATAAACCTATTTGGAACCCGGGAGAAAGAGAGTTTAATGTTTCTACCATACCTCAAAGATTTACCATCATGTGACCCTCCTACTGCAAATAAAACTTTGACTATAACCTCAGTAGCTCAACATCTTGAGAAAATGCCAAATAAACTTTTTATGAGCAAGGATGACAGTCATAATCCTGGCATACCTGAACTACTGAAATTGGCTCATATTTTGTCTTTTCATGAAGAACTTAGAAAGGCTAAAATCAGGAATCTCATGCAAAATACTAGTTTCTACAGGAAAAACAAGGGAAAACATTGTATCACTACCTTTTCCCCAAAGAACAACTTTAACAGAAACAAACACAGTAAACTGAGACAAACTGAAATGATCAAGGAGAAAACTAGTGGCCATAGAATTTGCTTTGATTTTAGAAATAATACTGCATCTCCATATAACAAAAATCAGGTTTTTTCTACTCAAGATCATGATTCACCAATTGAAAATGTTTCTAATCATGTATTCTTGCAACATCATCTTTCAGATCATAAACATCAGATTCCTTTGCAAAGTAGACAACTTAAAGATTTTTTTCAGTTTGCGGGAGGTAAATCTGATTTCAAATTCAAAATTGCTAAACCACCCAATATCAGAAATCTGTTCATAAAGGCCATGTTCCCAGTTTTAAATTTCTGTGTTGTTGCATACCTTGATGATGTCACTATATATTTCAAGAATTATCAAGAGTACATACATTACCTGAAGAAAGCATACAGCAAGGAAAGGAGTGGAAATCAGATATTCAGAGAGGTACAGAGGGAAGATACTGGGCTGTTTAGAGATTCTTGCATGAATCCCTATGTCATGTTAGAGAGAGAAAATTTCCCAAATTTTTCTTTTCAAGAGTTAAGTGGGCCAAGGGTGAGAGGAGATCCTTACGAGGATAAGATGCTGAAATTCCGTTATTTCCAAGATTTTTGAGTTTGAGACACTTTCAGTCATTGTACATACCATTTTTTGAAATATTGAAAAAATAGAAAAGTCAAAAACAGTAAAAAGTAGAGAAGAGGGCAAGTGAAGATAGAACAAAGGCCCCATGTTCCAAAAAATAGTTTTTCGGAAAGCGAGCAAGTCTAAATGCCGCTACTAGTGCTTCAATGTCTTGTTCAGCTATCTAGCCTAATCATAGCTGAGCATGTTTAAATTTATTTGCTGATAAGTTAGTGAGCGCCAAGATAGTCAACATTGTGTAAGATTGACTTATCACAGAGCTTAGATTAGGGAGAGATTCTGGTTCCACATGCTTAAAACAGAACCAAAGAGAGAAGCGAGGGATAAAAAACACATTGTACATCTTAGCCCCGCTTGTCTAGTTTCCTTTTGTTGCAAAATAACATTTGTGTGCAGCTTGTCTTTTATGCCGCAAATGCATGACAAATCAGACTGCCTAATCCTGATTTGATCATTTTGAATTTCATGTTGTAGATTAGAGAATGAAATCCTGTCAAACTGCTTAATCTTGACAGTCGATCTAGTTTTAGGTAGAGAAATGAAGGAGTTCATCAGCTTAATCTGAACTTCCGGCAGATATAAGAGTAGAAATAGATAGTTTCATTTTGCAAAAAGAAAAATATGCATTGTCAAAGGGCTGCTAGTTCAAATGCGCCAAACAGAAGAAAAAATGTTAGAAAGGATAGCAGGGTAGGTAGAAGTATCATTGATGTTAAATATGCTGACACTTTTTAGAAATAACATCAAGAGAAGGGTAAATTTTGCGCCAATGGATAAGGCACTGGTCTTCATAATCCAAAAATCTGAATTCTGGACACCTCCTGACGAGGAGCTGCCCTCCCCAAATGGAGCCACTGTTAGCCATCAGTATTTTTTACATGTTAGTGATGACTATATCTTCAGCTAAGTTTTCTAGAAACTGATTTCCTTATGTCAATATGTCATCCAGAAAACCCTCCCAAAACTTTTTTTGCCCTTCTACCTATTCAGTCCACCCCTAGCAAAACCACAACTTCCTTGTCAACAATCCTATCTAACCTCAGCCTTATTTACCTGCCCATCAGCCTTAAAAGGCAAATCCACATCTGTTTCAAAGGTCTCCCCTCTATTAGGAAGTGGCGTTTAGGAAATTTCACCTTTGGCAATCATCAAAAAGCCCTCATCTGCAGCAGACCTACCATGACTGATCCCTTCATTTGCAAATGAAGTTTACAAACAGCCTTAAGTCACGCCACTCATATTCCCTAGGTCTCAGCACTGCATGAGGCCCATTCTCAAGCTGACTAGTAGGTTTTTCACTGTGTTCTATGGTTCTACAAAGACAGGAAATATATTTCATCTCATGGAGTAAATGTTTGAGTTCACAGTTAGAAGAACAGCTGCTTCTAAATATATTATGAGCCTGAGATGAAGCTGCAAAACAAAGGTCACTCATCAGGACCTTACAGCTCTTTCCAACATGAAAATCACAGTAAGAAAGGGTCGCCACTGTCTCAGCTAAATGGTAAATTGTCAAGGCCCAGAACCTCCTTCATTTACAAGCAGAGGGTTAGGGCGCCTCCTTCATACATAAGCAGAGGGCGCAGGCCAGAGTTGACTCAGAAGGCGGCAAAAGTCCAGGTTTTCCCTTACTGAAACAATGAAACAATATCTTCAGGTTTCATGAATGTAATTGCTGACCATAACAGGATTATAGTGGAAATATGATAAGCTCAAAGGAAAGGGGAGTTTGGCCTGATAAAGGAGGTCATCTGAAACTTTCAAATCAGGTGAATGGTTGAAACTTTAGAAGGCCTGTCATCAGTGAACTTTCCAAAGCATAAGGACCCTGTCTATCCACAAGATTAAATAGAACAGATGATAAATAATGCCATTACACAGGCAGGAGAAAGTGCTTGGTTTTTTCAAGGAAACATTGATCTTCATAGTCACAAAGTTTGTTTGTTAAAATAATCAATCATAAGATGCAACAAGCCAAATGTTTAATTCACCCTTAGGACAATGTAGGGAGACAGTATTACTCTGGCTAGGGTTTCTGCTGACACACAATGATGCTTGCAAGTGAATATACTTAGACTGATGTTTTCCAGAGATTTATGTTTACCATCACCTTGATCTTAAAAGGTGTCTCACAAAAGATGCATCAAAAAGTCCTGCCTTGAAACATCGGTCAAGAGCCTCTCACTCCATGCATGAGTAGAGGGCCGAAACTACTGCAGGGTGCTGAAACTGATTGATACAAGAAAGCAGTGGAAGGATGCCAAAAAGGAAGAAAGGTCATTTCACAGATGAATGATAGTGCTGATAATGTAAAGGTATTGATACTCCTATTTCAAGAACTATCTGTCAGACCGTACATCGTGAAGGAAGGAGGAAAATTATTGAACATATTATTGTACTGAATTCCAAAGGCAGTTGATTAAAACTGGTTAAAGACATTCATGATCACCTATCCGGAAATCTAAGGAAACCGCTTTTACGAACAAAACAAAAGAAGTCTAAGGTGAAAGCCGGAGCTCTAAAAGTGTCTGTTGATCCTAGGAGAAAAGAATGAAACACCTAGAAGCGAGCAGATTCACAGCAGGAAAAGTGACAGGTGACCAGTTGAGTCATAAAATGCATGATGACAGGTATGCGATGCTATGAATAGACAAAGAGACAATTTTGAACATATGTGTGCCACTAATATAAAAAAGAAGACTTTCTCCTTGAGGAAAGGATCAATCAGCAAAATAATATCATATATCAAAGGTCCAAAGAGGCGCCTTTCAAGAAGGGGTGTCTACAGTTTTTCAAATATTTGAGTGCATTATGAGATAGCCCTTCTTTGCTAAACAATCACCAAGAGAGGCAAGCAGTGAACATAGTTCAGTCATGAAATGGTGCTATTAATAAAAAGGGTTTAATACACTGATCAGAACAATATAAAGACTGTGTGCCAAGGGCCCTGTTTTCATATTTTACAAGCTGGTCTTTTCAAATGAAGAGGCAAATGGGTATATGATCCTATTGTTAGGCAGAAGGAATTTTTTTTTGATGAATTATCGCTGTTTATATTTCCTAAAACAGACACAATGGTCATCATCCCAAAGGACAGTTTCGGCACAAAGATACAGTATAGCAAAACGATGAAGTTGTGGCATGATGAGTTGTCAAGCAAGGGATTATAGTAAAAAATGCCCCTCTTTGAAGAGCATTGCAGAGGTCATAAGGAATGCGGCCAGTACTGTACCATTAGACACATTGCAAAATAGTCCCAAAAAGTATGGAGTTTGTTTCGAGTCCAGGTTGATTGAAAAATCCACCAAAGAAAAAGTCGGAGGCCCTCCACCCCACACCTGTGCTAACATCCGCAATCTATATGTGATCAAATGAGTGGCAAATCTCCAAGCAAGTCTGAGCGTACCAAAGTTAAAAAATCCGAAGGTTTTTCAAACACAAAAAATTCGCAGAAGAAGCCAAACCACGGTTCTATTTCACCTTTTAAAAATAGAATAGCGGTTGATATTGTTTTGTTTTAAAAAAAAAAAAAACGATATAGGTTTGAAATATAAGAATGAAATTCACTTTCATGGAGGCTAGAGTCAAATCCCATTCACATCCCACCATCAAACAAGCGAGAAAATTATGAGCAAAATTTCCCGAAATTTGCATTCAGCAGTCGGCGTGACGGGCATGGAAAGTGGCGCGAGACGCGTGCTGGGCGTGGTGCAAAGGCCTTCAACGTCGGCGCGACGTGCCTGTAGGCGGGCGCGACGTGCCTGTAGGTGCCCGCCCGACCGCATGACAAGTCCACCCGACGGCTTTTTATCCTGTGCGACGGGTTTGCTCCAAAGGTTGCCGCGCCATTGTTGGAGCGTTCCGGTGCTTTTCAAGCTCCTTCCAAGGGATTCCCTCTCAAGAACTCACAAGGTACTTCATCTCCTAACTGGAAAAACTCAGAAAATCAAGTTTAAAAACCTGTAGACCTCGGTTTGAAGCTATACATAATTAAAAGGGCAAAATTTGTTGATAAGAAGCTGGAGGCAGGGGTATAAAGGTGTTAGTTGATGTCAAAGTTGTCAGAAACAGAGGTGCAGATATTTTTTTGGTGTATTTCTCAAACTCACAAGCAAAGGGTGTATTGTCTAAACCACTGTCCGCGTTGATTTCCACCTAAACTAGGTCTGGTTTCTCTTTGCACTATATTTCATCATTCCGAAGATTTGCTGACAAAGAAATTCTGAGAGTAAAGAGGACCGTTTTTCTGAAAGACAGAGGCTTTTGGTGGTTGAAATCTAACATCAGAGACAGGAGCAGAAATGTATTGATAGATATTGTGAAGCCACAAGCAAAGGTGTCCTTCACAAAGTACTGTGCACTGTTTTTACAATCTAACTTAAGACTGCCTTTTGTCATTACACTACATTGTATCACTCTGAAACCTTGTTGACAGAAGAATTCTGAGGTTGAAACAAGGCCTTTTTCTGAAAAACAGAATTGTTAGTATTTGAAAGTTAATACTGAAAACAGAGGTACAGTGGGTGGATCTCTTAAACTCACAAGCAGAAATGGTGTCCTTCACAAAGCACTGTTGCATTTATTTTACACCTAAACTAAGTCTGCTTGTTCAATACACTACATTGTATCATTCTAAATTTGGTTGACAGAGAACTTCCAAAGGTAACAGCACAGTAAAAAGCAGAGATTGTTGATGGCTAGATTTTGACATTAAGGGCAGAAGCACCAAGGTGATGTTGAATTTTTCAAAACTTCACAAGTGAAAATGGCCACTGTCTAAAGGGCAGAATGCTTGGTGTTTGCATTTGATATTAAAACAGAGGTGTAGGTATTATTTTAATCTCTTAAGCTCACAAACAAAGAGTATATTTCCTAAAAACCACTGTTGCCCTGATTTTACACCTAAACTAAGCCTGCCTTTTTCATTACACTACATTATATCATTTTGAAGATTGTTGGACAGAGTTTTCTGAAGGTGAAACAGGGCTATTTTCTAGAAGGCTGGGTTGTTGATGATTGGGCATTTGTTGATAATCAAGTTTACATTAAGGGCAGAGTTATAAAGGCAGTGATTGACTTCTCAAAAAGTCACAAGTGAAAGGTTTTTCCCTTAACACAGTGGGCTAATTTTTCACCTAACCACAAGGTCTCTTTTCTTTTCCCACTGTGTGGTCTCCACAGAAGTCTGCTAACAGGGGCATGTTTCAAGGTAAATGACCTAAAAGAGCAGGGTTATAATTTTTGAAGTTTGGTTTCAAAGACAAAAATACAAGTGCAAGCAGGCCTCTAGCAAAGTCACCAGAGGGGTGATTGTTTCAAGACTGTGCACAGAAGATTTACAAAACAGTTTCTCACACATAGTACCATTTTCAAGAAGGATACATAGCTGAAGTGCATCCAGATTTGAAGAACTGTTGTTAATAGGTGTAGAGAGGGCTTATTCAAGGAAGCATTGTTACATTTCATCCAAACCACAGTGTCCATATCTGTCCAAGTAGTTTGGTGGCCTGTCTCAATCCAGCAGAGCATTCCTCATATAGTGAAGGCAGTTTGCCTCTTCCAAGGCTTATTTCAAAGTCAGAATGCCTCCCAAACGAGATCACAAAGGCAGATAACATAAGAGATATGAGCCTATCTCCATAGAAGAAATCAATGCTCATCCCTCAGTACTTTTCAATTTCCATGAGGTAGGCTGTCTTGATTTCTGTCAGAGGATAGAGGAAGTCAAGAGTTTCTCGCCACTTACACATTTGTGCGCTTTAAGATTCAAGGACAAACACTTCCAGTTACCAGGTCTTGACCTCAAAATCTCTCCAAGGTATGTATCCAAAGCTACCAAGATCCCGTATCATGGTGAAAAGTGGTTTAAACAAGCGCATCTTGATTTGGAGGATTATAAACCTTTCATCAAGCCGGAACATAGGGAGACCATCACTGCTATTTTTCCTTTCTCCTATCTTCTTGGCAGTTATGCTCCACTGATGAAGGCCATAATGAGATATTTCACTTGTGAAGGGAGGTTTAGCCAAATATTTGCCTATCATGTTCGCTTGTTGATGCATTTTACCAGGAGCAGGCAATTAAACCTTCCATACTTTTTGTCCAAGAGCATAGAGAAAATGGCAGCTACTGTCCAAAAGAAAGCTCCACCTCAGCAAATCCCTTCTCTTTTTCATCATTCCTTGATCAAAATCATCTTCTTACACCAGCTGGAGAAGAAAGGGGTTTCATGGGATTTATTCATTAGCCATGCCGATTTCGCCACTGTTCCTCCTGTTCATGTGTCTCCTACTCAGCCTGTCCATCGCCCAGTGCCTTTATCTAGTAGGCCTACCCCTAAAAAACTCAAGATGACCACTGGGCAGCCAAGTAAACAAGGAGAAGAAGAGGGCAGTGAGCCACAGGGAGAAAAGGAAGTTGAGGAGCAGCAACAGTTAGATATCATTGGACAGCAGCTAGAGGTTGATGAGCAGCATCAAATTCAGGAAGAGGGACAGCAGCTAGAGGTTGATGAGCAGCATCAAATTCAGGAAGAGGGACAGCAGCTAGAGGTTGATGAACAGCATCAAATTCAGGAAGAGAAACAGCAACAGACAGAGGTTGAAGAGCAGCAGGTTGAGCAAGCAATTGAAGCATCTTTTGAGCCACAAGCTGGACAAGATGTTGAGGAAGGACAGCAAGCTGAAGCTGCCTCCTTAATGGCGACCAAAACTGTCCCTAAGAAGAAGAAATTGCCCAAAAAGACAACTCCTAGCTTGACAAGGAGAAAGAGCGCTAGATTGGCCTTCAAAGGCAAAAGTACAGTTGGAGAAAGCGCCAAGCATGGAGGTAAATCAGCTGTCATCCCTATCCCAAGCGATGACAGTGACAATGAGGCACGCATCCTTGAAAACCTCCTCATTCACAAAGAAGGGCAAATTGAGGTTTTACAAGAAGATCTCCAAAGGGCAAGGAATTTCAATCATTTCTTGGAGGTTGAGAACAAACAAATGAAGTTTCATGCAGCCATTCATGAGGCAAGGGCCATCAAGTACAAAAAGGAGGCAGAAAAGGCGCAAGTAAGAATTGAAGAGCTTATTGGCGAATTTGATGATGAAGAGGAGGAGGACCAGCCTAGGCGAAAGAGGCCTAGAACCATCGGGCTTAGGAGAGCCTTGGAGAAACAGAAAGCTGAAGAACAAGCTCAATTCGAAGCTTTTCCTCTCACTACCCTCCTTGAGCGGGAAATTGAGGAAAACAAGGAAGCATGGCTTGAGAGGGCTAACCAGAATTTGGAAACAAAGCTTGAGAAGGCAAACAGGGATCTTGAGCTACAAAGAAAGAGAACTCTCCACTTTCAGAAGCTAAATCAATTTGCCAGGCGCAAATTGAAGGTGGCACAAGAAAAATTGAAGAAATTGAAGGAGAGGCGCCTAGCACGGAAAGAAGCAAAAAGCACATCAGCCCTCGATATTTTGGCTTCAGCTTCGGAGCATGTCTCTATGGACCATTGAGGGTCATGCATGCCAATTTTGGGCCTGTTTCGAAAACTTTTTGTTTTTTGGCATTTTTTGGGTTTTTCGCCAAAAACTCATAAATGCGCCATTTCAGTTTGATAAGCCGTCAAGGGAGGAGGGTGATACCAATGGATTCCATAATTTCATGAGCAGCTCTCCAGCGATTTTCAGGGGATTTGAAGATCATTCGCCCCTCCAAATTGGCGAAAAACAGCCTCATTTTGCACATTCTGCCCGCCATATCAGCAGCCTGCTATTTTCTGGGTTTTTGCGCATAGGTACAGTTTTGAGGGACTTTCAGAGATCAGATTGAGGTGATTCCACTTGCACCGGAAAGCAGACACAGAGAGCTTTCCAACGAGCCATCATGAGCCTCATTTCGACATCGGGAAGGTTTCCATTTGCATCCAGCAAGTCAGGGGACCTTTTTCAGGCATAAATATGAAGTATTTTTGCAATTTTTGAACTCCAAAAATCTGCTTTTCCCAAATGTGCGTTAGGCTATTTTTATCATGGGAAAATCATGTAAAGTCAATATATTTTCCGTTTTTAGCAGTTTTTTAGATATTTTATTAGATATTTTGTGCCTTGGGCTTTGCAAAGCCTCAAGGACAAGTTTAGATATTTGGACTTGGCCAATGGGATAGCTAGTTGCTCCATGAGGTTTTCCTCCTTCTAGCCTATTTATCCCATGATTCTCATTGTAAATCAGAGGCTGAACTTGAGAGAAGAATTAATGCATTGGTCATATGAGCTTTGAAGAATACACTTGAGTTATGATGTTTGGTTTGCCTCTTGGATGCTTTTGAGGAATGTTGAAGGCTTGTTGATGGATTCCTTGACATGGTAGAATGGTATAGTGCTTCTTAATGTTGTTTTGTCTTCTAGTTTTCACTCATATTTCATTTTTCTTGCTGCTATATATCAGTAAAGATTGATTTTGAGACATGCCCATGGAGGCACCTCAAAATCCCTGAATCTTCATAGCTTGATGTTTTCTTCTCCCTTAGTTATGCTAAAGAATTCTTGGCTGCTCTTTAGTAACCTAAGGTATTGTTGCTAAGTTTTATTCATCAGTTCCATGTATGTTGAGTAGGATGTATGGTTTTCCCTACCTACCTATCAGCTGCCCATAGTTCTGTCCATAAAACTTTCTCTTTGACTGATTTGTTGATCATTTTGTTGAACCAAGGAGGCCTAGTCCCGATCTAGCCCTTTGCCTAAAAATATGAAAACTTATTTGTCCAAGTGCCCAATGACTTAGAGACTATGTTTAGGCGTTCCGGCATAGTTTATGAGTTGTTAGTTTGTCTCATGTGTTTTCCCCAAAGTCTGATAGCCTTTTCCCGAAGTTAGAGGGTCTTATACCTCTATGTATGGCTAGAATGTTTGATTTCTATGTATTAATTAGCTTATAGTTATACTTAGCATGATTAATGGCTTGCTATTACATGTTTATTGTCTGCTATTAACTAGTTACACTTGAAATCCCTTGTCTTTCACCAACTTGTTGTCCACTCAAGCCATTTTGCCCAGAGATCCCTTCTACCGTGAATCAAATCGGCCCTACAGCAGCTTTACATCATCACTTCATAGCTTCCTTGATCTGTTTGACCCCATAGCCCAATTTATCTACATCTTGTCATCCAGTTTATGTATTTGATCAGTTTCATCCCTCACAAACTTAAAAACTAAAAAAACAAAAAACACACTTCATAACTAGCCTAATATCAGAACATCGCAAGTAAACACACCGACATCTTCTACACATATAGAGAGAGCCCTCTCTGAGTCCAGGAAGGCTAGGTCCTTGGGCTCCAAAGCTTGGTTTGATGTTACATCGTCATTTGGCTAGCCAGTCGGCCAAATCACGGGACCCTAACATAATGGCGATCACGGTGGGACTTTGAGTTTTAAACAAACTTAGATTCCCTATACATTTAGAGACTTTGAGAATATTAGCTTGCTGACTTATCCCACCGCTCCCTAACATAATGGCGATCACGGTGGGACTTTGAGTTTTAAACAAACTTAGATTCCCTATACATTTAGAGACTTTGAGAATATTAGCTTGCTGACTTATCCCACCGCTCCCTAACATAATGGCGATCACGGTGGGACTACGAGTAAGAAAAAACTTGGTTTCCCTAATCTTTAAAAAGGCTTTTGAGAATATTAGCTTGCTGACTTATCCCACCGCTCTCTAACATAATAGAAATCATGGTGGGACTGCGAAATGGCACTAAAAACTTGGTTTCCCTAATCTTTAAAGGCTTTTGAGAATATTAGCTTGCTGACTTATCCCACCGCTCTCTAACATAATGGCGATCACGGTGGGACTTTGAGTCAAAACATCCTAGGTATCCCTTAGAAACTCTCAGATCTCAGTCAAACTTAGAAGAGTAGAATTTGGTTGTCTCACCATCCTAGCAAAATGATGACTCAGCTGTAGGACACTCTTCCAAACCTTAGGATTACATAAAAACTCAAAAAACCCCAAAAACTCCCTTAGATTGGTTTTTGACAGTATTGGTGGTGGACCATACACATATACCTCAAAACAACTAAAAATCCACCTGGCGACTCCACTAGCCTCCAGTAGGCCTTACTACCTTGCTAAATTTTAGAATTCCATCCGATTAGCCACCTCAAGCCCTTCTTATAATGGCGATCACGGTGGGACTTATTGAGTACATGACAGTCTAGAAAACTCTTATAGACTCTTTAGTCCTTCAACATTTAACTTAGACCATCAGCCTTTAGAATCATTCAGAGTAAACTCTCTGTTTCACCATCTTAGCAAAGTGATGAATCAGGTTTATAACACTCTTACATCCTAGGCTGCACATAAAACTCAGAAAAAACCCCAAAAATACTCCCTTAGATTGGTTTTTGTTAGTATTGGTGGTGGACCATACACATATACCTCAAAACAATTGATTTTCCACCTGGCGACTCCACTAACTTCTAGTGAGCCTTACTATTTCACCAAACTCTAGGCTACTATCCGATAGACCTATCCCATCACTCACTAACATAGCGGGAGATGGTAAGACATTGAGTACATAATAGTCCAGCAAACTCTTATAGACTTTTTGGTCCTTTAGGTACCATAAACAAGCAAGCAGTCCATAGACTCATTTTTTAGAGTAAACTCTTTTTGTTCTCATCACCCTAGCAAAGTGTTGAAACAAGTCTGGGATACTTTAACTAACCATAGGCTGCACATAAACTCAGAAAATCCAAAAAAAACATTCCCAGATTAGTCTTGGTGGTGGACCATAGCTATCTTCACAAAAAACAACCCAGTTCCACCTGGCGACTCCACTAATCCATCCTGTTACTTTTGACCATCCTTCACCTTAGTAAAATTTTAGAAAATCACTCATCCAAAACATTCACCAATACCATTCTCTCTAAACCCTGGATCTAAAATCTGGCTTCACGAAGAATCAATACCAGAGCCCATCCAGACCCAAATCCCCCTATCATAGTAGATGACCCGGAAAATATTCTGTGGCAAGCTTCTGAAACTGACCATCTAGCTACTGGTAGATTCATCCGTAGAGCAATATCTGTACCTAAACATTGCACTATCCTACTAGATTCACCTTTTGAACTAGACTCATCACAAGCTCTTCCCAGAAGCAAATCATATAGTAAGATTAACTTTGACGATCTTGAACCCCTAAACCCACCACAGAGTCCTATTAGAGAAGCTTCACCCACCACTCCTCCTGATTTCCAGCTTCTCTATCAGTTTGGCTCTTATCACCCCAGATCTGCTCAAAACTAGATCACTAGTCCAAGTTCATCCGCCACACCTGGTCAAACCACCACTGTTCAAACCACTTCATTTCAGCCTACTAGTTCTCATCTTGTGCATCATCCATTACCTCCAATCATGGCGGCCTGGTACGCACCTTTGGTGTTACCACCACCTTTAGCTCCTCTCCCAAACAAATATCAAGACAAAATCCCACACTTTACTGGAGAAGACACCACCACACCTCAACAGCATATAAGTAGAATGACTGATGCTTATGAATACCTAGAGGTACAAGACGAGACTGTCCGAATGAGAATATTTGCCCAAAGTCTTGGTGGGGAACCCAAAGCATGGTTCAAAAGCTTAGCTCCAAACAGTATCCATAATATCCCCGAACTGCATCAAATCTTCAGAAATAGGTGGGAAATCCGAAGAAACCCCATTCAAATCCTGTCAGAATATAACAATCTAAAACGGGAAAATGGGGAAAGCGTCCAAGCTTACTGTACTAGGTTCAACAGTGTATATAACTCCCTCCCACCTCATTTCAAACCTCCACTTGGTTTAGCTTTGGCAAAATTTCCTGAGGGTTTTGATCTGGACATGACATATCATCTGAGAGACAAAGATCCCCCTACTTTGGAGGAAATGCAAAAAATAGCTATAAAAGCAGATGCCAACTTAGCTGAAAAAAGAGCTAGGACTAGATCAGAAAGAAAGGTCACATATAGAGATGAGGTCTCCACTTCATCACCTTCCCTAGATCCCCGAATAGATGACTTAGTCAAATCCATGGCTAAAATGTGGGAAAAGATCAATGAAAAAGCTCCTGTTAGGGACAACCAGCCAAACCCTCCAATCAGAAACCGAAACCAAAACTTTAGGAGGGAACATCCCCAAAACAGACCAAGGGATAATGACCAACAGATCAAGCCACCATTCAATGAAAACTATGTAGAAGAAGATGATAGGGACTCAGAACCTATTGATGAACATCATTTAAACCTCATAGGGTCTGACAATGAAGGTGAGGTGTACCTCACCGAAGAAGAACAAGCCTTCTTTTCGCCTGATCAAGATGAGACCAATTATGAGGATCTTGATGACCCTGCCATAGAGTTTCAAAATGCTATTGAAGAAGCCCACAGGCAATATGACCTTAGGAGCAAGAGAAACCAAGATAATGTCAAGAGAGGTAATTCTGATACTGCTAAAGCTCCAAATACCATCCTCAAAAAGACATCAAGCAGTGACCAAATCAAGGTTGAAAAGACTGATCAAAGCCAAGCTAAAGTCACCCAAACTAGTCCTCTCCCATATACTCCTGATACTTCTACCAAGGTCACCAAAAAAACTATGGCAAGCAAAACCCCTAAACAAGGTCAACAAACTCAGAACATAGACAAGGTCTTAGCTGAAAAAGCTGAAACAAACATATCTAAACTTCAAGTGCCTTTTAGCTTTGAAGGCGAAATCGCTAAAATCAAAATCACCATGCCTCTTACTGAACTCATTGCCCAAAACTCTTATAAATCCCGAGTACTAAAGGTCCTAAATCTAGGGAATGATGCAAACACTGTTAATCTCACTGATGACATTCCTGAAGTATTGTTTGGTCCAAAGATAGAGAGAAAATTCCAAGAGGGAGCTACTCTTCCATTTTACATTAGCCTAAACATCCACGACCAAATCCTCCACAATGCCATGCTGGACTCCGGCGCCTCGCATAATCTTATGCCGAAGGTAGTTATGGAAAGATTAGGCTTGGAAATCACAAGACCATACAAAGACTTATACTCATTTGATTCAAGCAGAGTCCAATGCCTAGGTTTGATCAAAGACCTTTGCTTTAGTCTGGCCCAAATACCCGTGAAACATCTAATCATGGATATAGTAGTGGCAGACATTCCTCCCAAGTATGGGATGCTTCTATCTAGATCTTGGGGAGCCAAACTCCAAGGGAATATTCAACTGGACATGTCATATGCCACCATTCCTGTGTTTGGTCAGAACAGGATACTCTATCGCGAATCACACATGAAATACATGATTAGCAGTCAAGATAGGCCCGATAACATTCCAATGTGTTCTTTGCGCTCCGACTTAAACTCTTTCATTATGCATATTGATGTAAACTTGGAGGAAGAGTCAGAAGAAGCTGATATAGACTTAGATCCACCACATCAGTTGTCCTTGGTACCTTATGATGAGCTAGACACTCAAAACTACCTTGATCATGAACAGCTGTGCCTTGAAGAAAGTAAGTTTCCTCTCTCCCAAGTAGGATTAGAGCAAGAAGCACAAACTCTCATGTACTATCAAGCAAATTGCTCTAGCTTCAATCAAACGCCAGTAGTAACTTGTGGAAATTTCTTCCGGGTAAAAGCTTTAGAAGACCTTCACATCATAAACCTATTTGGAACCCGGGAGAAAGAGAGTTTAATGTTTCTACCATACCTCAAAGATTTACCATCATGTGACCCTCCTACTGCAAATAAAACTTTGACTATAACCTCAGTAGCTCAACATCTTGAGAAAATGCCTAATAAACTTTTTATGAGCCAGGATGACAGTTATAATCCCGACATACCTGAACTACTGAAATTGGCTCATATTTTGTCTTTTCATGAAGAACTTAGAAAGGCTAAAATCAAGAATCTCATGCAAAATACTAGTTTCTATAGGAAAAACAAGGGAAAACATTGTCTCACCACCTTTTCCCCAAAGAACAGCTTCAACAGAAACAAACACAGCAAACTGAAACAAACTGAAATGATCAAGGAGAAAAATAATGGCCATAGAATCTGCTTTGATTTTAGAAATAATACTGCATTTCCATATAACAAAAATCATGTTTGTCCTACTCAAGATCGTGATTCACTATTTGGAAATGTTTCTAATGATGTATTCTTACAAGATCATCTTTCAGATCATAATCACCAAATTCCTTTACAAAGTAGACAACTTAAAGATTTTTTCCAGTTTGCGGGAGGTAAATCTGATTTCAAGTTCAAAATTGCTAAACCACCCAATATCAGAAATCTGTTCATGAAAGCCATGTTCCCAGTGTTAAATTTCTGTGTTGTTACATACCTTGATGATGTCACTATCTATTTCAAAAACTATCAAGAGTACATACATTACCTGAAGAAAGCATACAGCAAAGAAAGGAGTGGAAATCAGATATTCAAAGAGGTACAGAGGGAGGATACCGGGCTGTTTAGAGATTCTTGCATGAATCCCTATGTCATGTTAGAGAGAGAAAATTTCCCAAATTTTTCTTTTCAAGAGTTAAGTGGGCCTAGGGTGAGAGGAGATCCTTACGAGGATAAGATGTTGAAATTCCGTCATTTCCAAGATTTTTGAGTTTGAGACACTTTCAGTCATTGTACATACCATTGTTTGAAATATTGAAAAAATAGAAAAGTCAAAAACAGTAAAAGATAGGAAAGTCAAAAACAGTAAAAAGCAGAAAAGAGGGCAAGTGAAGATAGAACCAAGGCCCCATGTTCCAAAAAATAGTCTTTCGGAAAGCGAGCAAGTCTAAATGCCGCTGCTGGTACTTCAATGTCTTGGTCAGCTATCTAGCCTAATCATAGCTGAGCATGTTTAAATCTATTTGCTGATAAGTTAGTGAGTGTCAAGATAGTCAACATTGTGTAAGATTGACTTATCACAGAGCTTAGATTAGGGAGAGATTCTGGTTCCACATGCCTAAAACAGAACCAAAGAGAGAAGCGAGGGATGAAAAACACATTGTACATCTTAGCCCCGCTTCTCTAATTTCCTTTATTGCAGAATAACATTTGTGTGCAGCTTGTCTTTTATGCCGCAAATGCATGACAAATCAGACTGCTTAATCCTGATTTGATCATTTTTGAATTTCATGTTATAGATTAGAGAATGAAATCCTGTCAAACTGCTTAATCTTGACAGTGGATCTAGCTTTAGGTAGAGAAATAAAGGAGTTCATCAGTTTAATCTGAACTCCTGGCAGATATAAGAGTAGAAACAGATAGTTTCATTTAGCAAAAAGAAAAATATGCATTGTCAAAGGGCTGCTAGTTCAAATGCGCCAAACAGAAGAAAAAATGTTAGAAAGGATAGCAGGGTAGGTAGAAGTATCATTGATGTTAAATATGCTGACACTTTTCAGAAATAACATCAAGAGAAGGGTAAATTTTGCGCCAATGGATAAGGCACTGGTCTTCACAATCCAAAAATCTGAATTCTGGACACCTCCTGACGAGGAGCTGCCCTCCCCAAATGGAGCCACTGTTAGCCATCAGTATTTTTTACATGTTAGTGATGACTATATCTTCAGCTGAGTTTTCTAGAAACTGATTTCCTTATGTCAATATGTCATCCAGAAAACCCTCCCAAAACTTTTTTTGCCCTTCTACCTATTCAGTCCACCCCTAGAAAAACCACAACTTCCTTGTCAACAATCCTATCTAACCTCAGCCTTATTTACCTGCCCATCAGCCTTAAAAGGCAAATCCACATCTATTTCAAAGGTCTCCCCTCTGTTAGGAAGTGGCGTTTAGGACATTTCACCTTTGGCAATCATCAAAAAGCCCTCATCTGCAGCAGACCTACCATGACTGATCCCTTCATTTGCAAATGAAGTTGACAAATAGCCTTAAGTCACGCCACTCATATTCCCTAAGTCTCAGCACTACATGAGGCCCATTCTCAAGCTGACTAGTAGGTTTTTCACTGTGTTCTATGGTTCTACAAAGACAGGAAATATATTTCATCTCATGGAGTAAATGTTTGAGTTCACATTTAGAAGAACATCTGCTTCTAAATGTATTATGAGCCTGAGATGAAGCTGCAAAACAAAGGTCACTCATCAGGACCTTACAGCTCTTTCCAGCATGAAAATCACAGTAAGAAAGGGTCGCCACTGTCTCAGCTAAATGGTAAAATTGTCAAGGCCCAGAACCTCCTTCATTTACAAGCAGAGGGTTAGGGCGCCTCCTTCATACATAAGCAGAGGGCGCAGGCCAGAGTTGACTCAGAAGGCTGCAAAAGTCCAGGTTTTCCCTTACTGAAACAATAAAACAATATCTTCAGGTTTCGTGAATGTAATTGCTGACCATAACAGGATTATAGTGGAAATATGATAAGCTCAAAGGAAAGGGGAGTTTGGGCTGATAAAGGAGATCATCTGAAACTTTCAAGTCAGGTGAATGGTTGAAACTTAGAAGGCCTGTCATCAGTGAACTTTCCAAAGCATAAGGACCCTGTCTATCCACAAGATCAAATAGAACAGATGATAAAAAATGCCATTACACAGGCAGGAGAAAGTGCTTGGTTTTTTCAAGGAGACACTGATCTTCATAGTCACAAAGTTTGTTTGTTAAAATAATCAATCATAAGATGCAACAAGCCAAATGTTTAATTCACCCTTAGGACAATGCAGGGAGACAGTATTACTCTGGCTAGGGTTTCTGCTGACATACAATTATGCTTGCAAGTGAACATGCTTAGACTGATGTTTTCCAAGTGGTCTACTTAACATCACCTACATAGAAAGGTTGTCTCGAAAAGGAATTGTTAAAAAACCTTCAAACACCTTATCTAATGAAGAGCCTCCTCCATGCATGAGTAGAGGGCCAAAGCTACTACAGGTGCTGAAACTGATTGATACAAGAAAGAGCAGTAGAAGGATATCAAAGACTGAAACAAGGTCACTACACAGATGAATGACATCTCTGATAATGTAAAGATACTGATACCCCTGTTTCAAGGAACTCTCTGTCTGACTATACCTACAGTAGGAAAAAGGCAAATATTGAACATATCGTATGCTATTAATGCCAAAGGAGCAGTTGACTTAAAAAGGGTTAAAGACATTCCATGATCACCTATCCAGAAAATCAAAGGAAATCCTTCTGAGCAAACAAAGAAGTCTAGGGTGAAAGGATGCAACCTAAAAAGTGTATTTACAGTCCAGAGAAAAACTTGTGAAACACCTAGAAGCAGAAATTTATCACTGGGAAAGTAGAACAGTGACCAAGGTTGAGTCATAAAATGCATGATGACAGGTATACAATGCTATGAATAGAAAAAGAGACAATTTTTGAACATATGTGTGCCACTGATATCAAAAAGAAGACTTTTTCCTTAAGGAAGGGGTCAAGCATGCAAAACAATGTCATATATCAAAGGTCCACAGAGGCGCCTTTCAAGAAATGATGTTTACAGTTTTCAAATGTTTTGGTGCATTGTGAATAGCCCTTCCTTGCTAACAGTCGCCAAGAGAGGAAAACAGTGAACACATCTGAGTCATGTAATGTTTCCATTGACAAAAAGGGGTTCGACACACTGATCAAAACAGAATAAAGACTGTGTGCCAAAAAGCCCTGTTTTCATATTTTACAAGTTTGTCTTTTCAAATGAGGAGGCAAATGGGTATATGATCTTGTGATTAGGCAGAAGGAATTTGTTTTTGAGGAATTATCACTGTTTATATTCCCTAAAACAGACACAATGGTCATCATCCCAAAGGACAGTTTCAGCACAAAGATACAGTATAGCAAAAGCAGTGACAGAGTTGTGGCATGATGAGTTGTCAAGCAAGGGATTATAGTAAAAAATGCCCCTCTTTGAAGAGCATTGCAGGTCATAAAGAATGCAGCCACTGATACCTGTACCATTAGACACAGTGGCAAAAATAGTCCCAAAATTATGGAGTTTTGTTTCAGGGTCTAAAGGTTAGTGATTGAAAAGTCCACCAAAGGAAAAGGCCGGAGCTTCTCCACCCCACACCTGTGCTAATATCCGCAATCTACATGTGATCAAATGATTGGAAAATCTCCAAAGCAATTTGAACATACCAAAGTTAAAAAATCCGAAGGTTTTTCAAACACAAAAACTCCGCAGAAGAAGCCAAACCACGGTTCTATTTTTACCTTTTAAAAATAGAATGACCGTTGATATTGTTTTGTTTTAAAAAAAAAAAAACGATATAGGTTTGAAATATAAGAATGGGAAATTCACTTTCAAAAAGGCTAGAGTCAAAATCCCATTCACATCCAGCATCAAACAAGCGAGAAAATTGAGCAAAATTTCCGAAATTTGCATTCAGCAGTCGGCGCGACGGGCCTGGAAAGTGGCGCGACGGGCCTGGAAAGTGGCGCGACGTGCCTGGGTGTCGTTTTGCAAAGGCCTTCAACGTCGGCGTGACGTGCCTGTAGGCGGGCGCGACGTGCCTGTAGGTGCCCGCCCGACCGCACGACAACTCCACCCGACACTTTTCTCCGGCGCGACGGGTTTTGCTCCAAAGGTTGCCGCGCTAGTTTTGAAGGGTTCCGTTGCATTTTTAGCTCCCTCCAAGGTGTTTCGTCTCAACAACTCACAAGGTACTTCACCTCCTAACTTGAAAAACTCGGAAAATCAAGTTTATAAACCTGTAGACCTCGGTTTGAAGCTATACATAGTTAAAAGGGAAAAATTTGTTGATAAGAAGCTGGAGGCAGGGGTATAAAGGTGTTAGTTGATGTCAAAGTTGTCAGAAACAGAGGTGCAGATATTTTGTTGGTGTATTTCTCAAACTCACAAGCAAAGGGTGTATTGTCTAAACCACTGTCCGCGTTGATTTCCACCTAAACTAGGTCTGGTTTCTCTTTGCACTATATTTCATCATTCCGAAGATTTGCTGACAAAGAAATTCTGAGAGTAAAGGGGACCGTTTTTCTGAAAGACAGAGGCTTTTGGTGGTTGAAATCTAACATCAGAGACAGGAGCAGAAATGTATTGATAGATATTGTGAAACCACAAGCAAAGGTGTCCTTCACAAAGTACTGTGCACTATTTTTACAATCTAACTTAAGACTGCCTTTTGTCATTACACTACATTGTATCACTCTGAAACCTTGTTGACAGAAGAATTCTGAGGTTGAAACAAGGCCTTTTTCTGAAAAACAGAATTGTTAGTATTTGAAAGTTAATACTGAAAACAGAGGTACAGTGGGTGGATCTCTTAAACTCACAATTCTTAGAAGGTGTCCTTCTCGCTCTTCAGCATTTATTTTACTGACCCCCTAAAATGCTTGTTAAATACACTGTGTATCATTCTAAAGTTGGTTGTGAGAGAATTAGTACTTATTACAGTAAAATGCGAGAGATTGTTGATGGCTAGATTTTGACATTAGGGGCAGAAGCACCAAAGTGGTGTTGAATTTTTCAAAACTTCACAAGTGAAAATGGCCACTGTCTAAAAGGCAGAATGCTTGGTGTTTGCATTTGATATTAAAACAGAGGTGTAGGTATTATGTTGACCCCTTAAGCTCACAAACAAAGAGTGTATTTCCTAAAAACCACTGTTGCACTGTTTTTACAATCTAACTAAGCCTGCCTTTTCATTACACTACATTATATCATTTTGAAGATTGCTGGACAGAGTTTTCTGAAGGTGAAACAGGGCTATTTGCTAGAAGGCAGGGTTATTGCTGATGGGGAATTTGTTTATAATCAAGTTTACATTGAGGCCAAATGTACAAAGATGATGATTGACTTCTCAAATTTCATGAGTAGAAGGTGTTTTCCTTAACACTGTGGGCTAATTTTTCACATAACCACAGGGTCTTTTTTCTTTTCCCACTGTGTGGTCTCCACAGAAGTCTGCTAACAGGGGCATGTTTCAAGGTAAATGACCTAAAAGAGCAGGGTTATAATTTTGAAGTTTGGTTTCAAAGACAAAAATACAAGTGCAAGCAGGCCTCTAGCAAAGTCACCAGAGGGGTGATTGTTTCAAGATTGTGCACAGAAAATCTACAAAGCAGTTTCTCACACATAGTACCATTGTTAAGAAGGTTACATAGCTGAAGTGCATCCAAATTGGAAGAACTGTGGTTAATGAGTGTTGAGGGGGGCTTATTCAAGGAAGCATTGTTACATTTCATCCAAACCACAGTGTCCATATCTGTCCAAGCAGTTTGGTGGCCTGTCTCAATCCAGCAGAGCATTCCTCATATAGTGAAGGCAGTTTACCTCTTCCAAGGTTTATTTCAAAGACAGAATGCCTCCCAAACGAGATCACAAAGGCGAACAACATAAGAGATATGAGCCTATCTCCATAGAAGACATCAATGCTCATCCCTCAGTACTTTTCAATTTCCATGAGGTAGGCTGTCTTGATTTCTGTCGGAAGATAGAGGAAGTCAAGAGCTTTTCGCCACTTACACATTTGTGCGCTCTGAAGTTCAAAGACAAACACTTCCAGCTTGCAGATCTTGATTTCAAAATTTCTCCAAGATATGTATCCAAAGCTACCAAGATCCCGTATCATGGTGAAAAGTGGTTTAAACAAGCGCATCTTGATTTGGAGGACTATAAACCTTTCATCAAGCCGGAACATAGGGAGACCATCACTGCTATTTTTCCTTTCTCCTATCTTCTTGACAGTTATGCGCCACTGATGAAGGCCATAATGAGATACTTCACTTGTGAAGGGAGGTTTAGCCAAATCTTTGCTTATCATGTTCGCTTATTGATGCATTTTACCAGGAGCAAGCAATTAAACCTTCCATACTTTTTGTCCAAGAGCATAGAGAAGATGGCAGCTGCTGTCCAAAAGAAAGCTCCACCTCGGCAAATCTCTTCTCTCTTTCATCATTCCTTGATCAAAATCATCTTCTTGCACCAGCTGGAGAAGAAAGGGGTTTCATGGGAGTCCTTCATTAGCCATGCCGATTTTGCCACTGTTCCTCTGATTCATGTGTCTCCTGCCATTTATCATCACTTGTTGTATCTACGTAGAGCCTACCCCTAAAAAACCTCAAGATGACCCTTTGGCGGCCAGTAAACTCAAGAGAAGAAAGAGGGCGGTAGTACAGGGAGAAAAGGAAGTTCGAGAGCAGCGAGTTAGATATCATTGAATGACGGCTAGAGGTTGATGAGCATCAAATTAAGGAAGAGGAACGACGACTAGAGGTTGATGACGGCATCGGAATTCGGGAAGAGGGCCAGTGACTAGAGGTTGATGAACAGCATCAAATTCAGGAAGAGGGACAGCAGCAGACAGAGGTTGAAGAGCAGCAGGTTGAGCAAGCAATTGAAGCATCTTTTTAGCCACAAGCTGGACAGGATGTTAAGGAAGGACAGCAAGCTGAAGCTGCCTCCTTGATGGTGACCAAAACTGTCCCTAAGAAGAGGAAATTGCCCAAAAAGACAACTCCTAGCTTGCCAAGGAGAAAGAGCGCTAGATTGGCCTTCAAAGGCAAAAGTACAGTTGGAGAAAGCGCCAAGCATGGAGGTAAATCAGCTGTCATCACTATCCCAAGCGATGACAGCGACAATGAGGCACGCATCCTTGAAAACCTCCTCATTCACAAAGAAGGGCAAATTGAGGTTTTACAAGAAGATCTCCAAAGGGCAAGGAATTTAAATCATTTCTTGGAGGTTGAGTACAAACAAATGAAGTTTCATGCAGCCATTCATGAGGCAAGGGCCATCAAGTACAAAAAGGAGGCAGAAAAGGCGCAAGTAAGGATTGAAGAGCTTATTGGCGAATTTGATGATGAAGAGGAGGAGGATCAGCCTAGGCAAAAGAGGCCTAGAACCATTGGGCTTAGGAGAGCCTTGGAGAAACAGAAAGCTGAAGAACAAGCTCAATTCGAAGCTTTTCCTCTCACTACCCTCCTTGAGCGGGAAATTGAGGAAAACAAGGAAGCTTGGCTTGAGAGGGCTAACCAGCATTTAGAGACAAAGCTTGAGAAGGCAAACAGGGATCTTGAGCTATAGAGAAAGAGAAATCTTCACTTTCAGAAGCTTAACCAATTCGCCAGGCGCAAATTGAAGGTGGCACAAGAAAAATTGAAGAAATTGAAGGAGAGGCGCCTAGCACGGAAAGAAGCAAAAAGCACATCAGCCCTTGATATTTTGGCTTCAGCTTCGGAGCATGTCTCTATGGACCTTTGAGGGTCATGCATGCCAATTTTGGGCCTGTTTCGAAAACTTTTTGTTTTTTGGCATTTTTTGGGTTTTTGGCCAAAAACTCATAAATGCGCCATTTCAGTTTGATGAGTCGTCAAGGGAGGAGGGTGATACCAATGGATTCCATAATTTCATGAGCAGCTCTCCAGCGATTTTCAGGGCATTTAAAGATCATTCGCCCCCTAAAATTGGCGAAAAACAGCCTCATTTTGCATGTTCTGCCCGCCATATCAGCAGCCTGCTATTTTCTGGGTTTTTGCACACATGTACAGTTTTGAGGGACTTTCAGAGATCAGATTGAGGTGATTCCACTTGCATTGGAAAGAAGACACAGAGAGCTTTCCAACGAGCCATCATGAGCCTCATTTCGACATCGGGAAGGCTGCCATTTGCATCCAGCAAGTCAGGGGACCTTTTTCAGGCATAAATATGAAGTATTTTTGTAATTTTTGAACTCAAAAAATCTGCTTTTCCCAAATGTGCGTTAAGCTATTTTTATCATGGGAAAATCATGTAAAGTCAATATAATTTCCGTTTTTAGCAGTTTTTTAGATATTTTATGGGATATTTTGTGCCTTGGGCTTTGCCAAGCCTCAAGGACAAGTTTAGATATTTTGACTTGGCCAATGGGATAGCTAGTTGCTCCATGAGGTTTTCCTCCCTCAAGCCTATTTATTCCATGGTTCTCTTTGAGCTTTCCAACGAGCCATCATGAGCCTCATTTCGACATCGGGAAGACTGCCATTTGCATCCAGCAAGTCAGGGGACCTTTTTCAGGCATAAATATGAAGTATTTTTGTAATTTTTGAACTCCAAAAATCTGCTTTTCCCAAATGTGCGTTAGGCTATTTTTATCCTGGGAAAATCATGTAAAGTCAATATAATTTCCGTTTTTAGCAGTTTTTAAGATATTTTATGAGATATTTTGTGCCTTGGGCTTTGCAAAGCCTCAAGGACAAGTTTAGATATTTTGACTTGGCCAATGGGATAGCTAGTTGCTCCATGAGGTTTTCCTCCCTCAAGCCTATTTATTCCATGGTTCTCTTTGTAAATAAGAGGCTGAACTTGAGAGAAGAATTAATGCATTGGTCATATGAGCTTTGAAGAATACACTTGAGTTATGATGTTTGGATTGCCTCTTGGATGCTTTTGAGGAATGTTGAAGGCTTGTTGATGGATTCCTCGACATGGTAGAATGGTATAGTGCTTCTTAATGTGTTTTGTCTTCTAGTTTTCACTCATATTTCATTTTTCTTGCTGCTATAGATCAGTAAAGATTGATTTTGAGACATGCCCATGGATGCACCTCAAAATCCCTGAATCTTCATAGCTTGATGTTTTCTTCTCCCTTAGTTATGCTAAAGAATTCTTAGCTGCTCTTTAGTAACTTAAGGTATTGTTGCCAAGTTTTGTTCATAAGTTCTATGTATGTTAAGTAGGATGTATGGTTTGCCCTACCTACCTACAAGCTGCCCATAGTTCTGTCCATAAAACTTTCTCTTTGACTGATTTGTTGATCATCTTGTTGAACCAAGGAGGCCTAGTCCCGATCTAGCCCTTTGCCTAAAACTATGAAAAATTATTTGTCCAAGTGCCCAATGACTTAGAGACTATGTTTAGGCGTTCTGGCATAGTTTATGAGTTGTTAGTTTGTCTCATGTGTTTTCCCCAAAGTCTGATAGCTATTTCCCGAAGTTAGAGGGTCTTATACCTCTATGTATGGCTGGAATGTTTGATTTCTTATGTATTGATTAGCTTATAGTTATTCCTAGCATGATTAATGGCTTGCTATTACATGTTTATGTCTGCTATTAACTAGTTTTCACTTGAAATCCCTTGTCTTTCACCAACTTACTGTCCATTTAATCCATTTTTCCCAGAGATCCCTTCTACTGTGAATCAAATCGGCCCTACAGCAGCTTTACATCATCACTTCATAGCTTCCTTGATCTGTTTGACCCCATAGCCCAATTTATCTACATCTTGTCATCCAGTTTATGTATTTGATCAGTTTCATCCCTCACAAACTTAAAAACCAAAAAACCAAAAACACACTTCATAACTAGCCTAATATCAGAACATCGCAAGTAAACACACCGACATCTTCTACACATATAGAGAGAGCCCTCTCTGAGTCCAGGAAGGCTAGGTCCTCGGGCTCCAAAGCTTGGTTTGATGTTACATCGTCATTTGGCTAGCCAATCGGCCAAATCACGGGACCCTAACATAATGGCGATCACGGTGGGACCTTGAGTTAGTGACAATCTAAGGACACCTTAGAACTCTAGAAGTCCCTTATTTTTAAGAATACCGTTTGATTGACTTATCCCACCGCTCCCTAACATAATGGCGATCACGGTGGGACCTTGAGTCAAAACATCCTAGGTATCCCTTAGGAACTCTCAAAATCTCAGTCAAACTTAGAAGAGTAGAATCTGGTTGTCTCACCATCCTAGCAAAATGATGAGTCAGTTATAGGAAACTCTTCCAAACCTCAGGACTACATAAAACTCAGAAAAAACCACAAAAAACTCCCTTAGATTGGTTTCTGTTAGTATTGGTGGTGGACCATACAAATATACCTCAAAACAACTGATTTTCCACCTGGCGACTCCACTAACTTCTAGTAAGCCTTACTATTTCACCAAACTCTAGGCTACTATCCGATAAACCTTTCCCATCACTCACTAACATAGTGGGAGATGGTGAGACACTGAGTACATAATAGTCCAGCAAACTCTTATAGACTCTTTGGTCCTTTAAGTACCATAAACAAGCAAGCAGTCCCTAGACCCATTTTTTAGAGTAAACTCTTTTTGTTCTCATCACCCTAGCAAAGTGTTGAAACAAATCTAGGATACTTTAACAAATCCTAGGCTGCACATAAAACTCAGAAAAAACCCCAAAACACTCCTTTAGATTGGTTTTTGACATTACTAGTGGTAGACCATACAAGTTTATCTCAAACAACTGACAATCCACCTGGCGACTCCACTAAAACTTCTAGTAAGCCTTACTACTCTTCAAAACTCTAGGCTACTATCCGATAAACCTTTCCCATCACTCACTAACATAGTGGGAGATGGTAAGACACTGAGTACATAATAGTCCAACAAACTCTTATAGACTCTTTGGTCCTTTAAGTACCATAAACAAGCAAGCAGTCCATAGACTCATTTTTTAGAGTAAACTCTTTTTGTTCTCATCACCCTAGCAAAGTGTTGAAACAAGTCTAAGATACTTTAAACCATAGGCTGCACATAAAACTCAGAAAATCCAAAAACATTCTCAGATTAGTTACTGGTGGTGGACCATAGCTATCTTCACAAAACAACTGATCTTCCACCTGGCAACTCCACTAATCCATCCTGTTACTTTTGACCATCCTTCACCTTAGTAAAATTTTAGGAAATCACTCATCCAAAACATTCACCAATACCATTCTCTCTAAACCCTGGATCTAAAATCTGGCTTCACGAAGAATCAATACCAGATCCCATCCAGACCCAAATCCCCCTATCATAGTAGATGACCCAGAGAAGATTCTGTGGCAAGCTTCTGAAACTGATCATCTAGCTACCGATAGATCCATCCGTAGAACAAGATCTGTACCTAAAACTCACAATATCCTTCTAGATTCACCTTCGGAATTAGAGTCATCACAAGCTCTTCCCCGAAGCAAATCATATAGTAAGATAAAATTCGACAATCTTGAACCCCTAAACCCACCCCAGAGTCCTATTAGAGAAGCTTCAGCCACCACTCCTCCTGATTTCCAGCTTCTTTATCAATTTGGCTCCTATCATCCTAGATCTGCTCAAAACCAGATCACTAGTCCAAGTTCATCCGCTACACCTGGTCAAACCACCACTGTTCAAACCACTTCATTTCAGCCTACTAGTCCTCATCTTGTACATCATCCATTAGCTCCAGTCATGGCAGCCTGGTACGCACCTTTGGTGTTGCCACCACCTTTAGCTCCTCTCCCAAACAAATATCAGGACAAGATCCCACACTTTACTGGAGAAGACACCACCACACCTCAACATCATATAAGTAGAATGACTGATGCTTATGAATACCTAGAGGTACAAGACGAGACTGTCCGAATGAGAATATTTTCCCAAAGTCTTGGTGGTGAACCCAAAGCATAGTTCAAAAGCTTAGCTCCAAACAGTATCCATGATATCCCAGAACTACATCAAATTTTCAGAAACAGGTGGGAAATCCGAAGAAACCCCATTCAAATCCTGTCAGAATATAACAGCCTAAAACGGGAAAATGGGGAAAGTGTCCAAGCTTACTGTACTAGGTTCAACAGTGTATATAACTCCCTCCCACCTCTTTTCAAACCTCCACTTGGTTTAGCTTTGGCAAAATTTCCTGAGGGTTTTGATCCGGACATGACATATCACTTAAGAGATAAGGATCCCCCTACCTTGGAGGAAATGCAACAAATAGCTATAAAAGCAGATGCCAACTTAGCTGAAAAAAGAGCTAGAACTAGATCAGAGAGAAAGGTCACATATAGAGATGAGGTCTCCACTTCGTCACCTTCCCTAGATCCCAGAATAGATGACTTAGTCAAATCCATGGCTAAAATGTGGGAAAAGATCAATGAAAAACCTCCTGTTAGGGACAACCAGCCGAACCCTCCAATCAGAAACCGAAACCAAAACTTTAGGAGGGAACAACCCCAAAACAGACCAAGGGATAATGACCAACAGATCAGGCCACCATTTAATGAAAACTATGTAGAAGAAGATGATAGGGACTCAGAACCTCTTGATGAACATCATTTAAACCTCATAGGGTCTGACAATGAAGGTGAGGTGTACCTCACCGAAGAAGAACAAGCCTTCTTTTCGCCTGATCAAGATGAGACCAATTATGAGGATCTTGATGACCCTGCCATAGAGTTTCAAAATGCTATTGAAGAAGCCCACAGGCAATATGACCTTAGAAGCAAAAGAAACCAAGATAATGTCAAAAAGGGTAACTCTGATACTGCTAAAGCTCCAGATACCATCCTCAAAAAAGCATCAAGCAGTGAAAAAATCAAGGTCGAAAAGGCGGATCAAAGCCAAGCTAAAGTTACCCAAACTAGTCCTATCACATATACTCCTGATACTTCTACAAAAGTCCCCAAAACAACTATGGCAAACAAAATCCCTAAACAAGGCCAACAAGCTCAGAACATAGACAAGGTCTCAGCTGAAAAAGCTGAAACAAACATATCTAAACTTCAAGTGCCTTTTAGCTTTGAAGGCGAGATCGCTAAGATCAAAATCACCATGCCTCTTACTGAACTTATTGCCCAAAACTCTTATAAATCCCAAGTACTAAAGGTCCTAAATCTGGGGAATGATGCAAACACTGTTAATCTCACTGATGACATTCCTGAAGTATTGTTTGGCCCAAAGGTAGAGGGAAAATTCCAAGAAGGAGCTACTCTTCCATTTTACATTAGCCTAAACATCCACGACCAAATTCTCCACAATGCCATGCTGGACTCCGGCGCCTCGCATAATCTTATGCCGAAAGTAGTTATGGAAAGATTAGGCTTGGAAATCACAAGACCATACAAAGACTTATACTCATTTGATTCAAGCAGAGTCCAATGCCTAGGTTTAATCAAAGACCTTTGCTTTAATCTGGCCCAACTACCCGCGAAACATCTAATCATGGATATAGTAGTGGCAGACATTCCTCCCAAGTATGGGATGCTTCTATCAAGATCTTGGGGAGCCAAACTCCAAGGGAATATTCAACTGGACATGTCATATGCCACAATTCCTGTGTTTGGTCAGAACAGGATAATCTACCGCGAATCACACATGAAATACATGATTAGCAGTCAAGATAGGCCCGATAACATTCCAATGTGTTCTTTGCGCTCCGACTTAAACTCTTTCATTATGCATATTGATGTAAACTTGGAGGAAGAGTCAGAGGAAGCTGATATAGACTTAGATCCACCACATCAGTTGTCCTTGGTACCTTATGATGAGCTCGACACTCAAAAATACCATGATCATGAACAACTGTGTATTAAGGAAAGTAAGTTTCCCCCCTCCCAAGTAGGATTAGAGCAAGAAGCACAAACTCTCATGTACTATCAAGCAAATTGCTCTAGCCTTAATCAAACACCAGCAGTAACTTGTGGAAATTTCTTCCGGGTAAAAGCTTTAGAAGACCTTCACATCATAAACCTATTTGGAACCCGGGAGAAAGGTAGTTTGATGTTTCTACCATACCTCAAAGATTTACCATCATGTGACCCTCCTACTGCAAATAAAACTTTGACTATAACCTCAGTAGCTCAACATCTTGAGAAAATGCCAAATAAACTTTTTATGAGCAAAGATGACAGTTATAATCCCGGCATACCTGAACTACTGAAATTGGCTCATATTTTGTCTTTTCATGAAGAACTTAGAAAGGCTAAAATCAGGAATCTCATACAAAATACTAGTCTCTACAGGAAAAACAAGGGAAAATATTGTATCACTACCTTTTCCCCAAAGAACAACTTTAACAGAAACAAACACAGCAAACTGAAACAAACTGAAATGATCAAGGAGAAAAATAATGACCATAGAATCTGCTTTGATTTTAGAAATAATACTGCATCTCCATATAACAAAAATCATGTTTGTTCTACTCAAGATCGTGATTCACCAATTAAAAATGTTTCTAATGATGTATTCTTGCAAGATCATCTTTCAGATCATAATCATCAAATTCCTTTACAAAGTAGACAACTTAAAGATTTTTTCCAGTTTGCGGGAGGTAAATCTGATTTCAAGTTCAAAATTGCTAAAACACCCAATATCAGAGATCTGTTCATAAAGACCATGTTCCCAGTGTTAAATTTCTGTGTTTTTGCATACCTTGATGATGTCACTATATATTTCAAAAATTATCAAGAGTACATACATTACCTGAAGAAAGCATACAGTAAGGAAAGGAGTGGAAATCAGATATTCAGAGAGGTACAGAGGGAGGATACTGGGCTTTTTAGAGATTCTTGCATGAATCCCTATGTCATGTTAGAGAGAGAAAATTTCCCAAATTTCTCTTTTCAATAGTTAAGTGGGCCAAGGGTGAGAGGAGATCCTTACGAGGATAAGATGCTGAAATTCCGTCATTTCCAAGATTTTTGAGTTTGAAACATTTTCAGTCATTGTACATACCATTGTTTGAAATATTTTAAAAAAATAGAAAAATCAAAAACAGTAAAAGATAGGAAAGTCAAAAACAGTAAAAAGCAGAAAAGAGGGCAAGTGAAGATAGAACAAAGGCCCCATGTTCCAAAAAATAGTCTTTCAGAAAGCGAGCAAGTCTAAATGCCGCTACTAGTGCTTCAATGTCTTGTTCAGCTATCTAGCCTAATCATAGCTGAGCATGTTTAAATTTATTTGTTGATAAGTTAGTGAGTGCAAAGATAGTCAACATTGTGTAAGATTGACTTATCACAGAGCTTAGATTAGGGAGAGATTCTGGTTCCACATGCCTAAAACAGAACCAAAGAGAGAAGCGAGGGATGAAAAACACATTATACATCTTAGCCCCGCTTATCTAGTTTCCTTTGTTGCAGAATAATATTTGTGTGCAGCTTGTCTTTTATGCCGCGAATGCATGACAAATCAGACTGCTTAATCCTGATTTGATCATTTTTAAATTTTATGTTGTAGATTAGAGAATGAAATCCTGTCAAATTGCTTAATCTTGACAGTCGATCTAGTTTTAGGTAGAGAAATGAAGGAGTTCATCAGCTTAATCTGAACTCCCGGTAGATATAAGAGTAGAAGTAGATAGTTCCATTTTGCAAAAAGGAAAATATGCATTGTCAAAAGGCTGCTAGTTCAAATGCGCCAAACAGAAGAAAAAATGTTAGGAAAGATAGTGGGGTAGGTAGAAGTATCATTGATGTTAAACATGCTGACACTTTTCAGAAATAACATCAAGAGAAGGGTAAATTTTGCGCCAATGGATAAGGCACTGGTCTTCATAATCCAAAATCTGAATTCTGGACACCTCCTGACGAGGAGCTGCCCTCCCCAAATGGAGCCACTGTTAGCCATCAGTATTTTTTACATGTTAAGTGATGACTATATCTTCAGCTGAGTTTTCTAGAAACTGATTTCCTTATGTCAATATGTCATCCAGAAAACCCTCCCAAAACTTTTTTCGCCTTTCTACCTTTTCAGTCCACCCCTAGCAAAACCACAACCTCCTTGTCAACAATCCTATCTAACTTCAGCCTTATTGACCTGCCCAGCAGCCTTAAAAGGCAAATCCACATCTATTTCAGAAGTCTACCCTATGTTAGGAAGTGGCGTTCAGGACTTTTCACCTTTGGCAATCATCAAAAAGCCAAAAAGCCTCCATCTGCAGCAGACCTACCATGACTGATCCCTTAATTTACAAATGAAGTTGACAAACAGCCTTAAGTCGCGCCACTCATATTCCCTAGGTCTCAGCACTGCATGAAACCTATTCTCAAGCTGACTAGTAGGTTTTTCACTATGTTCTGTGGTTCTACAAAGACAGGAAATGTATTTCAATCTCATGGAGTAAATGTTTGAGTTTACAGTTAGAGGAACAGCTGCTTCTAAATGTATTGTGAGCCTGAGATGAAGCTGCAAAACAAAAGTCACTCATCAGGACCTTACAGCTCTTTCCAGCATGAAAATCACAGTAAGAAAGGGTCGCCACTGTCTCAACAAAATGGTAAATCATCAAGGCCCAGAACCTCCTTCATTTACAAGCAGAGGGTTAGTGCGCCTCCTTCATACATAAGCAGAGGGCGCAGGCCAGTGTTGACTCAAAAGATTGCAGAAGCCCAGGTTTGCCTTTACTGAAACAATGAAACAAATCTTCAGGTTTCATGAATGTAATTGTTGACCATAACAGGAATATAGTGGAAATATGATAAGCTCAAAGGAAAGGGGAGTTTGGCCTGATAAAAGAGCTCATTTCAAACTTGCAAACCATATGGATTGTTGAACTCTAGAAGGATCTGTCATCAATAAACATCCAAATCATAAGAGGCCTGTTTTGGTTCAAAATCAAATAGAACAGATGTTAACCAATGCCATTACACAGGCAGGAGAAAGTTCTTGGTTTTTCAAGAAAACACTGACCTTCATAGTCACAAAGAGTTTTTGTCAAAATAACAGGTCATGAGATGAACAAGCCAAATGATAAATATCTCAGCAACCTTAGAACAATGTTACTGTGGCTAGGTTTCCTTCTAAAAACACAGTGATGCTTGCAAATAGTGATGCCTAGATTGATGTTGTTCAAATGGTTTACTTACCACCACATTCAGAGAAAGGCTGTGTCTAGCATAGTGGTAAAAGGGGCCTTCTGATACTTTACCCGATGAAGAGCCTCCTCCATATACGAGCAGATGGCCAAATCATTGCAGGCTGTTGAAAACTGGTGAGTCCAAAAAGTGCAGGAAGAAGATACAAAGAAATTGAATAAAGGAAGGTGCTACTGTTTATGATATAAATGTATTGATCTCCCTCTTCAAAAAGCTATCTGTCAACAGTCCATCCAGTAGAGAGGAGAAAATATTGAACATATTGTATGCTATTAGTGCCAAAGGAGCAGTTGATTTAAAAAGGGGTTAAAAACATTCCATGATCACCTGCCCAAAAATCTAAAGAAGGTCCTTTGAGTAAACAGTGAAGTAGAGTATGAAAGCAAGCCATCAAGAGAGCACACTTACAGTCCCAAGGCAAGCTTGTGAATCACCTGGAAGCAGCAATCATCAAACACTTTGAAAGAACACAGGCTATCTTATGTTGAATAACACAACAATCGCCAAGACACAATGGTCATCATTCCAAAGGACAGATTCAGCACGAAGATACAGTATAGAAAGAGCAGTGGAAGGTTACCAAAAAGGAATGAAAGTCATTTCACAGGTGAATGCTAGTACTGGTGATGCAAAGATTTTGGTACTCCTGTTTCAAAGAACTCTCTGTCTGACTATACCTACAGTAGGAAATGGGAAATATTGAACATATGTGTGCCACTGATACCAAAAAAGAAAACTGTCTCCTTGAGGAAAGATCAAGCAACAAGACAATGTCAAATAGCAAATCACAGCTTTCAAATGTTTTAGTGCATTATGAAATAGCCCTTCCTTGCTAACAATCACCAAGAGGGGAAGCAGTGAACATATTTCAGTTATGAAATGGTTCTGTGTGCAAAAAGAGGTAACACAATGATCAGAGCAAAATAATGACTATGTATCAAAAGAGTCCTGTTTTCATATTGCCTAGGCTTGTCTTTTCAGATGGAGGAGGCGAGTGGTATTTAATCTAATAAACAGGCAGAGGAAGTTGGTTGTGATGAATTATCACTGTTTATATGTCTTACAACAAACCACTTGTTACCATTCCAGAGAGCAGATGTAGCACAGGACTGTGTAGAAAAGGGACCTGCAGACAAGACCTTCTAAAAACTTTGTCACCAAGAAGTTTTCCCCTTTAAAGTTATTTTTCACTGTGTTCCAAATATTTTTTAGCCTGTGAACATTGTTGGATAGTGTAAAAGGAAGAAAGCACCACCTTTATTTTCAGGGAAAAGAGCACTGTATACTACTCCTGCAAACAGAGATTTGAAAACCCACTGTAAGTAAAAAATGAAGGAGTTGTCAAAACAAAAATGACAAATCACATGTGTTATTGAAACACCGTAGCAGAAGTGGCGGTGTTGGTCGAATTAAATTGATCAAAGGTCAGAGCTCGGGGTTAAAGGGCGATATATATATGCAAATCACGAACCCACTGTTTGAAAAAAAACAAACAGAGTTTAAAATTAATGTCAAAATCCGAAAGGGTAAGTAACCGTTGGAGAGTCGTGGTGATATAGTAGCAAAGGTAATTATGGTGTAAGTCTTCATTTTCAAAAATCTGAAGAGGAGTCCACCCGCATCCAGCATCAAACAAGCAAGAAAGTTGGGCGAAAATTCAAAAATTTAGGCCTGGAATTTGGCGCGACGTGCCTGGGCGTCATTTTACACAGGCTTTCAACGCCGGCGCGACGTGCCTGTAGTCGGGCGCGACGTGCCTGTAGGTGGCCGCCCGACCGCACGACAAGTCCACCCGACACCTTCCTCCGGCGCGACGGGTTTTCTCCAGAGGTTGCCGTGCCCCTTTTTCAAGCTGCCCAGGGTTTCTTGCATCCTCTCAAGCGAGCATCCATCATTTTCGAGGTATTTTTATGAGCTCCCATCGTGTGCAAGGTGTTGATAAGTGATAAAACTGTTTGAAAATCCCGTACCTTGCTATTTTGCTAAAAAAACAAAAGCAGTTTCTTACACAGTGAGATGAAGTGATTGAAATACGAGGTTTTGTGGCTGAGAACCCTTTGTATCGTTTTCAAAATCATTGTATCTATTGACAGCAGAGTTTTCAAGAGCAGAATGACTGTTGCCTATCTTACAAGCACTCCTTTGTAACAAACTGCCCCTCCTATTTCACTAGATTTCACTGCAATAAGTTTATTAACAGAGAATTCCTAAGGGTGGATAGGGCCATTTTTCTAGAGGGCAAGGTTTGTTGGTGGTCGAATCTGAACTTTGAAGGCAGAGGTATACCAGTGATTTCTTAAAAAACTTCACAAGAAAAGTGTCCCTCATAAAGCACTATGTATTGTTAACCTAGGTTTTCCCTCTTTCTTCACCTCATTATCATGTTAAAAACTGATTGACAAAGAGACTCCACGAGTAAATGTTGCATTGGAGGGCAGATTTCATTGATGTTTTTCTAACTCTGGAGGCAGAGGTACAAAGGCAGTTTTTCTTGTTCTCTTAAAACTTCACAAAAAAAGGGGGGCCTTTTTCTGAAGAACAGTTTGTTAGTGTTTGAAATTTGATATTAAAACAGAAGTACAGGTTGAAGACTTATTGACAGAGAGCTTCCAAAGATGACAGCATAGTAAAGAACAGAGATTGTTGATGGCTAGATTTTGACATTAAGGGCAGAGGAACCAAAGTAAGTGTTAATTTCTCAAAATTTCACAAGTGGGAATGGCCACTGTCTAAAGGGCGGAGTGCTTGGTGTTTGCATTTGATATTAAAACAGAGGTGTAGGTATTATGTTGATCTCTTAAACTCACAAAGCAGAGAGTTTGTTTCCTAAAAACCACTGTTGCACTGATTTCACACCTAAACTAAGTCCGCCTTTTTTCATTGCACTGCATTGTATCATTCTGAAGATTGTTGAACAGAGTTTTCTGAAGGTGAAACAAGGCCATCTTCTAGAAGGTAGGGTGGTTAGTGATTGGGAATTTGTTGATGATCAAGTGTACATTAAAGCCAGATGTGTAAAAGTGATGATTGACTTCTCAAAAGTCACAAGTGAAAGGTGTTTTCCTTAACACTTCACCTAACCAAAAGGTCTCCTTTTTTCCACTGTGTGGTCTTCACAGAAATCTGCTAACAGAGGTATTTTTCAAGATAAATGGTCTGAAGAACAGGGTTATTATTTTTGAAGTTTGGTGTTGAAGACCCAAATACAAGTGTAAGCAGGCCTCTAACGAAGTCACAAGAGGGGTGATTGTTCAAGACTGTGCACAGAGAATCTACAAAGCAGTTTCTTACACATAGTACCATTGTTAAGAAGGATACATAGCTGAAGTGTATCCAGATTTGAAGAAATGTTGTTGATAAGTGTAGAGGGGGCTTATTCAAAGAAGCATTGTTGCATTTTAGTCAAAAGCACAGGGTCCATAACTATCCAAGCAGTGTAGTGGCCAGTTTCAATCCAGCAGAGCATTCTTCATACATTGAAGGCAGTGTGCCTCTTCCAAAACCTGTTTCAAGTTAGAATGCCTCCAAAACGAGATCACAAAGGCGGACAACATAAGAGATATGAGCCTATCTCCATAGAAGAAATCAATGCTCATCCCTCAGTGCTTTTCAATTTCCATGAAGTAGGCTGTCTTGAATTCTGTCAGAGGATAGAAGAAGTCAAGAGTTTCTCGCCACTTACACACTTGTGCGCTTTGAGATTCAAGGACAAACACTTCCAGCTTGCAGGTCTTGACTTCAAAATCTCCCCAAGGTATGTATCCAAGGCTACTAAGATCCCGTATCATGGTGAAAAGTGGTTTAAACAAGCGCATCTTGATCTGGAGGATTATAAACCTTTCATCAAGCCGGAACATAGAGAAACCATCACTGCTATTTTTCCTTTCTCCTATCTTCTTGACAGTTATGCTCCACTGATGAAGGCCATAATGAGATATTTCACTTGTGAAGGGAGGTTTAGCCAAATATTTGCCTATCATGTTCGCTTGTTGATGCATTTTACCAGGAGCAGACAATTAAACCTCCCATACTTTTTGTCCAAAAGCATAGAGAAAATGGCAGCTACTGTCCAAAAGAAAGCTCCACCTCAGCAAATCCCTTCTCTCTTTCACCATTCCTTGGTCAAAATCATTTTCTTGCACCAGCTGAAGAAGAAAGGGGTTTCATGGGAGTCATTCATTAGCCATGCCGATTTCGCCACTGTCCCTCCTTTTCATGTGTCTCCTACTCAGCCTGTCCATCGCCCAGTGCCTTTATCTAGTAGGCCTACCCCTAAAAAACTCAAGATGACCACTGGGAAGCCAAGTACACAAGGAGAAGGAGAGGGCAGTGAGCCACAGGGAGAAAAGGAGGATGATGATGTGCACACTAGAGGTTGATGAACAAGAGCAAATCAGAAGAGAGACAGCACTTGGTTGGTCAATGCAGTAGGCCTAGAGGTTAAGGGACAGCAGCAGACAGAGGTTGAAGAGCAGCAGGTTGAGCACACAATTGAAGCATCTTTTGAGCCACAAGCTGGACAAGATGTTGAGGAAGGACAGCAAGCTGAAGCTGCCTCCTTGACAGTGACCAAAACTGTTCCTAAAAAGAGGAAATTGCCCAAAAAGGCAACTTCTAGCTTGCCAAGGAGAAAAAGCGCTAGATTGGCCTTCAAAGGCAAAAGTGCAGTTGGAGAAAGTGCCAAGCATGGAGGTAAATCAGCTGTCATCCCTATCCCAAGCGATGACATTGACAATGAGGCCCGCCTCCTTGAAAACCTCCTCATTCACAAAGAGGGACAAATTGAGGCATTACAAGAAGATCTTCAAAGGGCGAGGAATTTCAACCACTTCTTGGAGGTTGAAAACAAACAAATGAAGTTTCATGTAGCTATCCATGAAACAAGGGCGATCAAGTACAAGAAAGAGGCAGAAAAGGCACAAGTAAGAATTGAAGAGCTCATTGGTGAATTTGATGATGAGGAGGAAGAGGACCAACCTAGGCGAAAGAGGCCTAGGACCATCGGGCTTAGAAAAGCCTTGGAGAAACAGAGAGCAGAAGAACAAGCTCAGTTCGATGCCTTTCCTCTCACTACCCTCTTTGAAAAGGAAATTGAGGAAAACAAGGAAGCATGGCTTGAGAGGGCTAACCAGCATTTGGAAACACAACTTGAGAAGGCAAACAGGGATCTTGAGCTACAGAGAAAGATTACTCTTCACTTTCAGAAGTTAAATCAATTTGCCAGGCGCAAATTGAAGGTGGCACAAGAAAAATTGAAGAAGTTGAAGGAGAGGCGCCTAGCACGGAAAGAAGAAAAAAGCACATCAGCCCTCGATATTTTGGCTTCAGCTTCGGAGCATGTTTCTATGGACCCTTGAGGGTCATGCATGCCAATTTTGGGCCTGTTTCGAAAACTTTTTGTTTTTTGGCATTTTTTGAGTTTTTGGCCAAAAACTCATAAATGCGCCATTTCAGTTTGGTGAGTCGTCAAGGGAGGAGGGTGATACCAATGGATTCCATAATTTCATGAGCAGCTCTCCAGCGATTTTCAGGGCATTTGAAGATCATTCGCCCCTCCAAATTGGCGAAAAACAGCCTCATTTTGTACATTCTGCCCGCCCTATCAGCAGCCTGCTATTTTCTGGGTTTTTGCACACAGGTACAGTTTTGAGGGACTTTCAGAGATCAGATTGAGATGATTCCACTTGCATTGGAAATCAGACACAGAGAGCTTTCCAACGAGCCATCATGAGCCTCATTTCGACATCAGGAAGCCTTCCATTTGTATCCAGCAAGTCAGAGGACCTTTTTCAGGCATAAATATGAAGTATTTTTGCAATTTTTGAACTCCAAAAATCTGCTTTTCCCAAATGTGCGTTAGGCTATTTTTATCATGAGAAAATCATGTAAAGTCAATATAATTTCCGTTTTTAGCAGTTTTTTAGATATTTTATGGGATATTTTGTGCCTTGGGCTTTGCAAAGCCTCAAGGACAAGTTTAGATATTTTGACTTGGCCAATGGGATAGCTAGTTGCTCCATGAGGTTTTCCTCCCTCAAGCCTATTTATTCCATGGTTCTCTTTGTAAATCAGAGGCTGAACTTGAGAAAAGAATTAATGCATTGGTCATATGAGCTTTGAAGAATACACTTGAGTTATGATGTTTGGATTGCCTCTTGGATGCTTTTGAGGAATGCTGAAGGCTTGTTGATGGATTCCTTGACATGGTAGAATGGTATAGTGCTTCTTAATGTTGTTTTGTCTTCTAGTTTTCACTCATATTTCATTTTTCTTGCTGCTATAGATCTGTAAAGATTGATTTTGAGACATGCCCATGGAGGCACCTCAAAATCCCTGAATCTTCATAGCTTGATGTTTTCTTCTCCCTTAGTTATGCTAAATAATTCTTAGCTGCTCTTTAGTAACCTAAGGTATTGTTGCTAAGTTTTATTCATCAGTTCCATGTATGTTGAGTAGGATGTATGGTTTGCCCTACCTACCTATCAGCTGCCCATAGTTCTGTCCATAAAACTTTCTCTTTGACTGATTTGTTGATCATTTTGTTGAACCAAGGAGGCCTAGTTTCGATCTAGCCCTTTGCCTAAAACTATGAAAACGTATTTGTCCAAGTGCCCAATGACTTAGAGACTATGTTTAGGCGTTCCGGCATAGTTCATGAGTTGTTAGTTTGTCTCATGTGTTTTCCCCAAAGTCTGATAGCCTTTTCCCGAAGTTAGAGGGTCTTATACCTCTATGTATGGCTGGAATGTTTGATTTCTTATGTATTAATTAGCTTATAGTTATTCCTAACATGATTAATGGCTTGCTATTACATGTTTATGTCTGCTATTAACTAGTTTTCACTTGAAATCCCTTGTCTTTCACCAACTTATTGTTCATTTAATCCATTTTGCCCGGAGATCCCTTCTATTGTGAATCAAATCGGCCCTACAACAGCTTTACATCATCACCTCATAAGCTTCCTTGACCTGTTTGACCCCATAGCCCAATTTATCTACATCTTGTTATCCAGTTTATGTATTTGATCAGTTTCATTCCTCACAAACTTAAAAAAACCAAAAAACTAAAAACATACTTCATAACTAGCTCTGCATACTAAAAGCACTCCCAAGTAAGTAAACATGATCATAATATCTTTTACATATAACAACAGAGAGCCTCTATCTGTGAAGGCTAGGTCCTTGGGCTCCAAAGCTTGGTTTGATGTTACATCGCTATTCGGCTAGCCAATCGTCAAATCACGGACCCTAACAAAACCCGAAGGCCTCTAACTTTCGTACAAAAGAGAAGAAGGGGATTAGATATCCTTGCAGAAGCCTCAGAATTCATAGGATAATTTGCATGAGGACATGCAAAGAGACAGCAGTGGGGGTATGTTGAGCCTCAAATTTGTGCTTTCCTTCACCTCATTTTACCTCATTTTCCCTTGTCCATTTCTATTTTAAACCCAATTGATCAATAAAAATAGTTAAAATTACTTCTAGAATGGTTTACATGACTGACTTGTTGAATTTTGTGATTGTTGCCACTGTTAAGCATTTTGACCGGAACTAGCTGCAGAATGCAGGCATTCCGTAGCTAACCGGCGATTCTGCAGCTACCTTTATGTTTGAGTATGTTCCAGGTGGCCTCTTGAGGAAAAACGCATATGGGCATGATCCACGCCGTGCCTACATGGTGTGTTGCTCATCATGGAAGAGGAAATGAATTCTGGGTACGGTTATGCACGTGGGAACACATTTGTGAAGGAAGACTCCTACTAGGACTGTCTCAGTCCAGGTGTCTTTTCTCCTTCACGCAGCCACCTCAAAGACTCCTAAGATGATTTGGATAAGGAAAGACATCATTCCTAAATTATTGTAATTATTGTTACTTGCATTTACTTTATAAACTCTTGAGTAGGCCGAGAGCTTAGTTAGAAAAAATTTGTGTTAGATTTGCTGCTAGATTTTGTGTAAACTCTGTGTTACGTCTTTGAAGACACAGAGCATTATGTTCAAACTATTGAATCGTTAATGGAGCAGACAAAATTATCTTGAAGGCGTGATTTAATTTGGAGTTGAATGCCGTCAAGTGGTAGAGGGCCCCTGCCCCTTGCACGGATTTCTTTTGCGTAAACTAGATAAGTTTTTCCTAGCTGTCTTTACGTTCTGTATTTGAATTGGTAGTTGTTTTGTTTTATCTACTGTAGTCGTACTCATTCTAGTTCTTCCATAAGAAGACACTCTTCCAATAGACTAAAATGATGAATGTTTAATGACTATGGTATTGTAGGATAGGAGTTAAATTTGTATTTGTTTTTAACTAGTTACTGTAGTCATATTCGTTCCAGCTCTTCCACAAGAAGAAACTCTTCCAATAGACTAAAATGATGAATGTTTAATGACTATGGTACCGTAGGATAGGAGTTGAATTTGTATTTGTTTTAACTAGATACTGTAGTTATATTCATTCCAGTTCTTCCACAAGAAGACATTCTTCCAACATATTATAATGATGAATGATGAATAGCTATAGTACTATAGGAATTAGTTGTAGTTTTTGCTCTTCACTATCACAGTTGCACTTGTTCTAATCACTCTTCCACAAGAAGAAATTCTTCCAAGACATCCTTAAGAAGTTCAAGATATGACCGTGATGTGATAATTTAGTTTTTCATTTGCTTTCAGTTCATTTGCTTTCAATTGCATACAATTACACAGTTAGAACTGTTCTACCTCTTCCACAAGAAGGAATTCTTCCAAAATATCACTAATGATGAACAAACAGATTGTGTAACTTCATAGAATAATGCATGTTAGTTAGAACGCTCGAGAGTTTCATTTTGCATTTAATTCATGTCAGCCTACTTTGTTTCAAGTTTGATGATGACTTATAGTTTAACATTGTTCTAGTTTAGAAGCATCTTAAGTTCATGTTTAAATTAATTCATTGCACTTGCATCTCATAGTCACACTGTCACCCTTTGCACAGTAGATTACTTTAGTTGATAGGATCCACAATACAGCCTTCATTATCTACAAATATCTTTTTTTTCTGAAAACCACCAGTGAACCATAACCATAGGAACATAAGATAACATCACTACAAGGTCTGAAAAATCTCTGCAAATTCCTCATCATAAACAGAGCTCCTCCTCAAAAGAACTACCTTGAAAAGAAACCAATAACTCTTTGAGTATAAGCTCTGTGACATTCAATTGAAATTGCAGAATAGAACTAGGAATTAGTCATGGAATAGATGAGCTTAGAATAAAATGTTGCATCATGATTATTGTCTAACTGTCTAGTTAGAAAACTTGCATATTTAGTGATCATTTCCCAAGTCTAGTTTGTGTCATTTGTCTAAGAAGTCATCATCAAGCTCTTGTTTCTATTCAGTCATAGTTCAGATGTTGCTTCAGTGTTTTTAATTACATTTTCCATTTCATACATTAGGCTCAACTGTGTTTTTAACCACCAACTTCTTTTCATTAGTTTTCTAGGCATTTTCATTGTAAACATAAAACTTCAAAAGACCAAAAACATCATAAATCAACATAAAAGACCAAAACATCACAAAACACTACACACAACGCACTAGGAAACAAGCACCTAGGTACATATGGTACATTTCACTTCATCAGTTTTTACAACTCGGTTGACAATTAAATGAACTCGCCTTAGAGACTAGATTGGAGACCTCAACAATGGCTGCACTCATAGAAGGATAAACGTTTAGGCCTCGGATTTTGGTTTAAAGAATTCATTGTTTTTATCTATCACTATGTTCTGTCCTACTTTAAGCCTAATCAAATGCACAAAGATGAGACCCACATTGACTATGGGAAAGATCTCAAGCTTCAGTTTTCATACCATGAGCAGACCCATACACCTGTGAAAGACCTAGTGGAACAAGAGCCTCATGCGATACCTCTGACACCTGATGAAACTTCATGCAGTCATGAGCCTATTGTTTCACCACCTACACCTAGAAAGGTCATAGAAAGATATAAGCCTCTATTTTTGCCTCTTATCTTCCCACCCCTCCCTACAGGACTTACAAATGAGTTGCCTCTTTTCGATGGAGAAAATAAAAAGACCACTGCTGAGCAGCATGTTCAAAACCTTGAGGATTTAATTGACTCGTATGAAACAGAAGAAGATGATGTGCGTATTAGAATGTTCGCCTTGTCATTACAAGGAAATTCAAGGAGTTGGTTTAAAAACCTCCCAACTGCAAGCATCATCAATTTTCAGCAGTTTACTCAAGTTTTCCTTGATAGATGGGTAGTCCCGGTAAATGTCTTCCTCATCCTAGAAGAATATCAAAATTTGAGAAGACAACTAGGAGAGACAGTATAGAACTTTTCAGCTAGGTTTAATAAGGTATACAATGCAATACCTTCTGATATAAAACCACCTTTAGGATGGGCCCTATTGCACTATCCGAGTTCTTTTGACCCCGAGGTGGAATTCCATATAAGAGAAAGAGAGCCTTCGAGCCTAGAAGAAATATAGAGCATATAAATTACTGTTGAACACAACATAAAGTGCAAGGAGGAGAGATTAAAAGCATCAAATAAATACCAAGCAGAGGAAACAAGGTAGGTCTCTTTAGAAAACAAGCTGGAAATATTGATAGAGACTGCCAACACCCTGTTGAACATAGAAGAGGAAGAATATGAGGCTGAAACTAGAAATGATGATTGGAAAAGACCTGCAATTCTGTCCCCAGAAAAACAAAGCACCTCTATGGTGTGGCTAAGCAGCAGAAGAAGTATGATAAACAAAGATTTGAATCACAAGACACCTGCATTGTTTTTCAAGAAAGATTCTGGCTGAGAATCCAATGGATTTGATGGGTGAAATTGCTTATAATTATAATTTCTGACAAGTTGATTCTATCTTATGATAATTTTTCCGAAGGGAAACTGCTTGCAGACCCATCATCAAGAGATTCATGGGAGGACGATGAGGACCAACAAATCCCCGTGAGCAATGTTTCAATGCTGTGCCATTCATGATGACCATGAGGAAAAGTGTTAGTTCAGAACAGAAGGGAGGATTCAATGAATCTTCACCGTTATATATCGATCACGTAATGATTTCTATGAAGATGGAAGTCAAGAGGCTTTCTGTTCAGTCTTGAGATGAGGAATGAAGAAATAAGAAACTTTTTAAGCTGAATATATTGAACCTTGAATCTAAAGGTTTTGGTAACGCAAATGCTTTGTCTAAGGAGGCATAGTATTTTCACAGAGTTTTGAACTGACCAAAATATTCCGTGAGCTACAAGAGGACAAGACTACCAAATATGATGAGTCCTCTAGTTTAGATGGTGATGAAGTTGAGGAAGAATTTCTTTCTCAAGGGAGTCCTTTTCTTGATCCAGTGGAAGAGGAAGCAATCCCGGTTGAAAACTACTTGTCAGATACTCACAACCAGGTATTATTTCAAGATCCTTATGCTCATTTCTTGTAGACATTTAGAGAAGGATCAAAGGTCACCAAGAGTAGCTTGTTGCAAACAATAAGAAACATTGTAAAAGCTGCTGTTAAAAAACAAAGACAATGGGAGTGGCCCTGCCTATCCAGCATGCTCAAAGAGATGAGCAGAAAAGACCAGTCATGGGATCATCATCCTGATTTGGACTGATGGCTGAAAGTAGAGTTTGGTAAGCTAGACATGTAAATATTCCAAGTTAGAGAAGGGTAGGTAGGAAATCTTCAATAAAGCTCAGCCTGAGCATTTAGCTGGTTGTTTTTAATTTTTGCAAAGTCCAAAGCAAGCTGTGGATACGAATCACAGTTTGATTGTGTTTCAATTTATGTTTTAGAATTTAGAGAAAGAAATATTCTAGACAATTTAATCCTAGCAGATATTAGAGTAGGTAGAGAAGTTATGAGGCCAACTGTTTAATCTGGTCTCATGGAGCAATAAGGGTAGTAGTAGAATAGGTTTATTTTCCGGTTTGTAAAAAATTGAGGATGTACAAGGTTTGCAACTCTAAATGCACCTGAAGAAAAAATGTTAGGACAATAGGTTGGGTAGGTAGTTATTTGGGAGAATGTTTTCTGCTGATATAACATCCATCATGTTTGTGGCAGCTGATCCAAGAATATAAAAATATGTGTCAATTACTAGGCTTCTGGCCTACTCCAAATATTTATTTTCTGAATTCTTGACTCCTTCAAGAAGAAGCCATCCCCATGTGGAGCCACTTTTAGTCCCCTATGAATTTTTGACAAGAAAACAGGGGGCTAAAATGTTTTTTGAGCCTTCAAGGAATGCATTTCCTCTGAAAACACATCATCCTTGAAGCCTCCTTATGCCTCTGTCCTTTGAGAAATCCTCACTGTTGTTTCCATTATAAAGCATATCTGTTTGTAAAGAAGAATGCCCAAAAGGCCTCCTTTTCCCTTATTTCATTTCCCACTAAACCTCTATTTTCTTCCCTTTTTACTCCTCTCTATTTCCCCCATTAACCCTCTAAATCATTTCCATTCCCCTTTAAACCTTGAAAACACCCCTTGTTTGGCTTAATAACCTCTTTTCCTCTCTACCGTAACCCCTTTTTTTTGGCCTTAAAATGCATTGAAAATAGGCCAAAAAACCATATTTTACATAATAGGCCTAGCCCCTTTCAGCCCAGCCCGTAACCACTTCCCCTCCATAAAACCAAGCACCGAAACCAAGCGTCTAAGGTCTGGGCACTTATCGCAATCAGAAGAGCGGGTGAGGGCATTTCCTTTGTCACTCCGAAAATCTCCGATGTGATTGACTTTCCACTTCTGTGTTCCCGCTGCGATACCAGTTGTCGATCTGTACAGATTCAACGACTCAGCACTAACTGCGCTCATTCCATCGCACCTGCCTCCCTCCTATGTGAAACGTCCAATGCTCATCTCCACCGTCGATTCACTTTTGGATCAAACGGCCATCGCACCACCGCTCCAATCTCAATTGCAAGAATTTTGATGTGCTGCCGTGGTATCCCCTGATTGCGATTCCCTGATCCGATCCTAGTCGTCCATCTGTTCGGATCCGACAGTCTAGATTTATCCTGCTCCACTCCTTTGTCCCCACCTGTCTTCCCGCCGATTGAATCTCCATTGTTGATCTCCCACGTGATCCAACGGTTGGCGCTTAATTGTTGATCGCCAATCGGGAGTTCCTAAAGGTATCACCCTCTGCCTCCCCCGATTGCAATCCTCCAATCAAATTGTGACCATCCATCCAATTTAGATCAATGGTCCTCATTGCATCGCCTTGTTCATTCATATTTCTCCATCGAATTTTTGGCCCCACTTTACTCCGATGCGATTAGATCATGATTGTTGATCTCTCGAGATCTGACGACTCACAGTAAATCGTCCTCCGCCCTTGACCAGGTCCCACACCATGGTCCCCATTTCATTCGTCTCCTATGTTATTCTGTGTATTCTCACGAAACTTTAAAGCCTTTGGTTTTACACTAATTGTTATTGCTCCGCCTAACCTTGTATTAGCATCTCCATTACAAAAGTCTCCATGCCTCCTCAAGCTCCGAAAAGCCATTTCACTAACAGAAGCTTCTCCGAGACTGTCAAGGTCACAGTAATGAAATCATGGAGACCTGCAGACCTTTCATTCTGGTTACTTACTCCAGAAGGATATTCAGAGTACCTTACAGCCAAAAGGACTTCAAAGAAACATCTGAGGTCAAATCTCGACCAGATAAAGAGTCCCAGACCATACTGCAGAGTACTTACAGTTATGCAGAAACATTAAGCAGTATGGGCATGAAACACTTCCTCCACTCTATCTTAATGAATCAAATTAAATGAACATCTACTCTTGCTATTATTCATTCTCCTATAAGAATCCCCAAGAACATATTGTAAACGGTTCAGTGGCATTATTGTTATTATAGTTGTAGGGATTCTTTAGCTGTTAGAACTGTTTTGAGGGGAATGTAGCAAATTAGTTTGTAATGTAGTAGGCTGGGAGGAGAAATTTTGGACTGTGATCAGCCATTGAGCTTAGTGTATGTGACTGGTTTTTCACATCAATTAATCAAGAATTTCACAGGATCCTGGTCTATTACTATGGGTGATGTTTTTTCTTATCACGCTGTTTTATTAAATTTTCATGTTTTTCATTGGACTTCTGGTACGCATCAGAAATCTGGCATAGGATATACCCTCGCAGGTAGCCTATGTTTCTACTGTCCCTACCATTGATGTTTTCTATTGATTGTGAATATAAGAGTAAATTCATGTAATTTAACTAGTATAGTAGTTGTTTTCACTGCTAGATGATGTTTGAGTTCAAGGTTTGATTCTTGGATGTTCTTGCTGGTGTCAAAGAAAGGAAGGTTAAAAGTCCATCTCCGATCTATAGACTCTAGTTTTGTACCAAATCTTATCTCTGTTCTTCTCTTGGAATATGATGAAGCAAATCTGGAGTTAAATGACATCTCGTCTGATTTCAAGCTGCCCTTTGTGCCTCCATTGAGATTTACCTTTGAGTATGTCAAAGTAGGTCTGGATTTAAATGATATCTGACCTGATCTACAGGTAGAAATTGGGTTCCTTTCCTTCTTTCACTTCCTTCCTTAATGTTCCATTCCACCATCTATCTTGAAGATCCTTTAGTATAGATGACTTGCCCTCTAAAAGCCTTGGCTAGTTGTTTGCAAGTAATCTCCTTTCATGACTCCATAGCCCAATGGATGGCACATTCTTAAACTCTCCTCTCTTGCCGAAACATCCTACTACTTTGCTCCTTTCACCCCATAGCCTTCTCAGTTCATGATCTCATGACCAACCCAACAACCAACCAAAACATTTTAAACCCCCCTTCGTGCTTCATACCTAGCCTAATACCTCAATTTGAGCTTTAAAGACATATAACCTTTCCTATATAGAGAGATCCCTCTCTGGACCCAAGAGAGCTAGATCCTAAGGTCTGAAATTTGTTCTGATGTTGTTCGGTATTTTGGTCTTGCCAATCTGGACAAAACACTTGAACCCTAACATAATGGCGACTCCACTAGGGAACTCAAACCAGACCAATAGCCTTTAGATTGGTATTCAGTTGCTGATGGCGGATGCCAACCTGTTTCAAACATTCAAATTCATCCACCTGGCGACTCCACACTCCATAACTCTCAAAAGACTCCACTGGAGGAAGAACGTGAAATATAGCTAGACCTCATATAAGGATAGAACATTTAGGCTGGATTTAGTTTAAAGAATTCATTTTTTTTATCTACCACTGCATTCTATTCTACTTTATGCCTAATCAAGTGTACAAGGATGAGACCCACATTGAGTATGGGAAAGGTTTCAAAACTCAGTCTTTAGACCATGAGCAGACCTGTACTCCTGTGAAAAACCCAGTGGAACACGAGCCTCATGTTGTACCTCTGATCCTTGATGAAATTCCAAGTAGTCATAGGTCTCCTATTGCACTACCTACACCTACAAAGTTCATAGAAAGATATAAGCCTCTTGTTTTTCCTCTTATCTTCCGACCCCTTCCCGGGGGACTCACAAATAAGCTGTCCCTTTTTGATGGAGAGAATTCAAAGATCACTGCTGAGCGACATGTCAAAAAATCTTGAGGATTTACTTGACTTGTATGAAATAGAAGAAGATGATGAGTGCATTAGAATGTTTGCCTTGTCATTACAAGGAAATGTTAAGAGTTGGTTTAAAAGCCTTCCTGCGGAAAGAATTTTTAGCTTTCATCAGTTTGCTCAAGCTTTCCTTGATAGATGGGTAGTTCCATGAAATGTCTTCCTCATCCTAGAAGAATATCATAATTTAAGAAGACAACCAGGAGAGACAGTACAAAACTTTTCAGCCAGGTTCAATAAGGTATACAATGCAATACCTGCTAACATAAAACCACCCCTGGGATGGGCCCTATTGCACTATCCAAGTTCTTTTGACCCTGAGGTGGAATTCCATATAAGAGAAGAGAGCCTTCAAGCTTGGAGGAAATGCAAAGCATAGCGTTTGATTTTGAATACAACCTGTGGTGCAGGGAGGAAAGATTAAAAGCAATAAAGAAGGACCAAGCAGAGAAAAAAAGGCAGATCTTTTTAGAAAACAAGCTGGAAAGACTAATAGAGACAGCCAACACCTTGCTGGACATAGAAGAGGAAGAATATAAGGTTGAAATCAGAAATGATGATTGGAAAAGACCTACACCTTGTCCTCAGGAAAAACAAACCAGACCTCTGCAAGGCTTAAGCAACATGAAAAGCATGTATGATAAATAAGATTTTGAATCACAAGATGAACTTGCAGATTGTTGTGAAGAAAGACTTGCTGGAAATCCTATGGATTTGATGGGTGACATTGCTTATGATTATGATTTCTCTAATGTTGATCTTTCTGATGATATGTTTTTCCAAAGGGAAACTAAGCTTGCAGGACCATCATTAGTAGATTCATGGGAGGAAGATCAGGACCAACAACTTTAGGAAAGCAATGAGCCAATGTAGGCTATCTATGATACTGATGAGGAAAGTTTTGAAAGCCTGAGAACAGATGAGGATTCAATGAATATTCACTCTTTTATACATCAGATCATCAATAATGATTGCCATGAAGATGGAAGTCAACAGCTTTCTAGTTCGGAGGATGAGGAAGAAAGTAATGAAGAAACTCTTGGGCAACTGTTGAATATATTGAACCTTATCCTGAAAGGGTTGAGGTAACCAAAGAAAACCCTGCTCAAGAATATGTTAGTATTTTCACAGAGCTCAGTCCACTCAATCAGAATACTCCAGTGCTACAAGAGGACCGAACTACCAAATATGATGAGTCCTCCAGCTCAGATGATGATGAAGATGAGGGAGATGTTCTTTCTCAAAAGGATCTTCTTTTTGATCCAGTGTAAGAGGAAGAAGTCCTGGTTGAAAACTTCTTGTCGAATACTCACAACTAGGTATCATTTCATGATCCTTATGCTCATTTCTTGCAAAAATTTGAAGAAGGATCAAAGGTCATCAAGAGCAGCTTGTTGCAGACAACAAGAAATTTTTTAAAAGTTGTTGTTAATAAACAAAGAGAATGGGAGTGGCCCTGCCCATCCAACATGCTCAAAGTTATGAGTAGAAAAGACTAGTTATGGGATCATTTGATTGACTAGATGTATTGGAAAAGAGAGTTTGTAATCTAGACATGTAAATATTCCAAGTTAGAGTAGGGTAGGTAGGAAATCTCAATAAAGCTCAGCCTCTGAGAATTTATCTAGTTGTTTTTAATTTCTGCAAATTCCAGCAAGCCAGACAGTCTAATCCTTGTTTGACTGTGTTTCAATTTCTGTTTTAGAATTTAGAGAAAGAAATCTGCTAGACAATTTAATCCTAGAAGATATTAGAGTAGGTAGAGAAGTTATGAGGCCAACTGTTTAATCTGGTTTCATGGAGCAATAAGGGTAGTAGTAGAATAGGTTTATTTTCCAGTTTGTAAAAAATTGATGATGTACAAGGTTTGCAAGTCTAAATGCACCTGAACAAAAAATATTAGGACAATAGGTTGGGTAGGTAGTTATTTGGGAGAATGTTTTCTGCTGATATAACATCTATCATGTTTGTGGCAGCTGATCCAAGAAAATAAAAATATGTTTCAAGTACCAGGCATCTGGCATACTCCAAAGATTTATTTTTTGAATTCTTGACTCCTTCAAGAAGAATCCATCCCCATGTGGAGCCACTGTTAGCCCCCTATGAATTTTTGACAAGAAAACATGGGGCTAAAATGTTTTTTGAGCCTTCAAGGAATGAATTTCCTCTGAAAATACATCATCCTTGAAGCCTCCTTGTGCCTCTTTCCTTTGAGAAATCCTCAGTACTGTTTCCATTATAAAGCCTCTCTATTTGTAAAGAAGAATGCCCAAAAGGCCTCCTTTTTCCTTACTGTCATAGCTGCACCCTTTTTTCTTCCCTTTTATCTTCTGTCTCCTATTAACTCCTAAATCATTTCCATTCCCCTTTAAACCTTGAAAACACCCCTTGTTTGGCTTAATAACCCCTTTTCCTCTACAAGACTTCCTTTTTTTAATTTAAATGCATTGAAATAAAGCA